>OZ020568.1:37259046-37718360 GCA_963971475.1 Chrysops caecutiens | reverse complement strand
CTTCAGAAACATAAAAGCTAGCAAATAAGTGAAAAAAAAGAAAAAAAAATATGTATATATAAATCTATATATAAATAGGCGACACGAATTTTTGTTATCCCTTTTACAGGAAACCAGGTGGAATTACCAGCATAAAAATTATACCATTCGAAAGATTAGTTTTTCCTCTATGTGCATCACCTAATTTTTTTTCTTAAATTTAACTATAAATTACTTTAATTTTATATTGAAATTAAAAAATTCAATGGGATAGTATGTGTGAATTGAGCACACGTATAGCGTAGATGATGCTTTTGGGAAGAATGTGTGCGTGTGAATGTTTTACTTTTTGCCTGGAAATATGCAACAATATGTGAATTTTTGGTTTGTGTCCCCGATACATAACAAGTACTAAATTAGTCGAAAATCAAACCATATGGATCAATCTTCTACTGGGGACACAAACCAAATGAATTAACATATAATTGCATTCCTCTACGAAAAAATTAAAATATAGAACATACTTATTTAACATTATCACTTGCTTAGATCATACGTTCGACTGAATAAACAACCATTTATGCCAAATACGTGCATTCTTTTCACTCAAGCCTAATATCTATGCCAATGATTATGTGAGGGGCAAATGCAGCCATATCACAGACAATATTCACATGTTCATTCTTTTGTTTTTTGCCTGGAAGAAGGCAACCGTTGGCTAATAAAATTGCATTCTTCCAGCCAAAGCCAAAACAATGAACATATGGCCACAGACAGTAATATGGATGCATTACCACAGACAAATTTAAAGCCATCGTTTACTTATACCATTGCCTTTTGCTAATTTGATAAAAATATATGCAAATTTTATTTCAAAAAATATGGAAAATCACAATTTTAAAGTCATTTATAGAAAACGCGAAGTTATCTTTCACGAATATTTATGGAAAGCGAACGAAAGTCTGAATTTTATCATGTTTCCCAACTTTTGTATGGACCCACTTTTAAAACATAATTTAGAGAAATATGATATATGGCCAAAAGATGGGAAATTAAAAAATAATACGGGTTGGTCATACCCCCTAGAATGCTTGATTTAGCCGCTACGAGCAAAAAACTGTTTAAAATTGAAAATCTGAAATTATATCATATTTCCAAACTTTTGTCTGCTCGCCCTTAAAACCTCAATTTAGAGAAAAAAGAAAAGGTGGGAAATGAAGTTGGTACGTTTGTACGGAAATTCCAGATATATTTTATTTACAATATACAATGCATATCCCACAACTTCATAATTTAGTTAAAAACCACATGATCCACGGTTCATGTGGTTTATTGAATCGTATCCCCGTCTGTATCAGAGATGGTAAATGCAGCAAAAGCTTTTCTAAGGACTTTGACAATACACATCAGGGCAATGTTAGATGCGCCGTGTTAATAGTATAACAGTTGACTTTCGTGGCCACTCTGTTGACAGCCGTTATGCTTTTCCTTAAAATCCATATCTTTTAGCGAAATTTGGTTGCTACTTAAATGTGGAAGTTCTTGGCACAGTTAAGAGCCTAAAATATATGCACAAATATGTTAATAAGGGATACGACTGTGCCTCATTACAGTTTGGAAGAGTTTGAGGTGGAGTTGAGGGCAAAGTTTATATAGATGAAATCAATAGTTTTTTGTCCGGTCACTATGTTGGATCTACGGAAGCTAATTGGCGCATGAATGAGTATCCAATGCATTACCAGTCACGTAATATATTATAGTTCGACTTGAATGTTACTTGCCTCACCGGCAAAATGTAGCCTTTAGGGAAGGAAATGTTCAGTAAGCTCTTACAAATCACAGAAGAACAAAATTGACTGCATTCTATGAAATCTATCGAATTAGTTCTTCCGAGTTTCTATATACAGAGACGCCGATACATTATATTTAGGTAGATAAAGAAAAGAAATCGAAAAACCTCAAAGAGGAAGTAGTAGAGCTATTGCTACATTATTTTATGTTTTATGTTGAGATGTTCCATTTGAGACTAATTTGCTTCATGTTCGAGGTCCCATCAGGATTTGGGTACTGTTGGGAACATTATTTACTGCACATTTTCAGCACATGCACGACGTGTCGCATGAAATTATGGAGAGTGGCGTGAATATTTATTAGAAGTAAAAGAGTGTTAGTCCTCTCAGCAGTTAAGAGAGTTATTTGCCATATCCTATTTGTGGTATGAACGTTCCTACAAATGCATTAGATTTGTGGAATGAATTCAAGATATTCATGTGTGAAGACGTGCTTTATTAGCTATTTAGGAAATTTTTTTCAGTAAACGATTCATTCGGTACTCCAACTAAACTTTTCGGATATAAGACTATTTTACTCTGTGGAGATTTTTGACGAATATTGCCACCTACATCTCACGGTACACGTGTACCACTTATTGAGATACCACTTATTGCCTTACTTCATGGTCCAAATTTTCAAAATTCCACAAAATAACTTTTACTCAAAACATGAGAGCTTTACCTCATGAGATTGAATTCGTTGAATTTCTTTAATCTCTTGGTAATGGAACTTTACCCACATTTCCAGATTACAGCCAAGATGTTATTGAAATTCCTACCCATTTAGTTAGCTGCAACTTCGTGATTCCAGATACTTATGGCAATGTATCTGAAACCATAAAGTCTAACGATATTCTCAATTCGGTTATATTAGCACCCAAATATGAAGGCTGTACTTTCATTGATGCAGAAATCTTTAACAGCCTGGCCGGAGAGAAACGAATATATTTGAGTTCCGATAAAATCTTGAGTGATGATTATAGAGAGCAAAATAATTTTCCAGTAGAATTTTTAAACTCAGTTGATGTAAGTTGGCTCCCGATCCCACAAATTTATTTTAAAAACCAAATTACATTCTTTTACTTATTCGTAATTTGTGTACAGGACATGACTTGCTTGGTGAATGGTTCACCTATTCGTTTAGTTCAAATGCAAAAAAAAATTTTTTGGATTGTGAGGGTTTAGCAGGAGTTTTCCGAAACACACGTATTTTGACACGTGTGACGTATTTTTGCCTTTTTCCTTTCAAGAAACTCAAGTTCCCGTCATTCTGGCTTTTGCGATGACAATTAATAAATCCCAGGGGCAAACGTTTCAAAAATTAGGAATCTTACTCAAACAACCTATATTTTCTCACCGTTAATTGTATGTTGTAGCCAGTAGAGTTAAATCGTTTAACCGATTGCGTGTTTATATGTATTTCTGAAACACAAAGCCAAGGTCATTTGGCAGAAGATGAAAGAATTCTTACAAAAAGTATTTTGTATGAGAAAATTTTAAGATCTTTTAAGATCCGCAACCGCACCCGCAAGGTTTTTGATAATTATAGATAGGGCCTCATTCAATATAGATGTACTTTGACGTGCAAAATGAGCTGAAATGATTGCTACTACAGACTGAACTAAATAACCTTCTTACAATGCTACTGTATATACAACTCCATGCGCGAGCTATTAGAGTGAGCGGAGCGAACGGCGGGTTGGCGAGCGTAGCGAGCGGGGGGCGCCCCCTAGTATTAATTAATAGACAATAATGTAATAATAATACTAATAACAATAACAATAAATAAAAATACCCAGAGAGAAGAATAACAATACCAAACAATTACAATTACCAGAATACAAATATGCCCGCCCCGAACACGAAAGGGCGACGCTTCGGAAGCCAGAATAACTACCCAGAAGTCGATATTCTTGAGGAATCCCCCTGCAAAATAAAAATCAACATGGGTCCGCTTCAAGTTATCGTCGAAATCCATAACCTACACGCTGTACGCAGACCAGCAGATGTCGGAGGCCCAGTGACCTCAACCGCGAGGATAGGACGGACCACCAGCATGTGGGAAGACAACCTTGCATGCTATGCTGGAGACGTGGACAACTTGCGAATGACCAAGAGTATGTGGGAGGACATCCTCGAATCAGCCGACAAGCTGTATCACCATCTCAAACTGGGTGAACCGGAAGAAGGCAGACAAGGCCACCCTGACGAAGAAGAAATAATGTAACCTAGTAATAACAATTGACTAAACCGCAACTAGTAAGAAAATAGTATTCACGATATATATATGTAAAAAATAAAAAAATAAAAAGAGAAAAAAATTAAGGCACAATAGAAAAAATATAAGACACAATATCAAATGTATTAAATGAGAACAAAGCGAAAATTGGAAAGTATGTTAAGAAAACGGACGTTGTACTAATGACGGATTAAAATGTAGGATCTAGGAATAAGAACTAAGAACGTAGGATCTAGGAACTATAATAAAATACAACATATAATTTGTAAAGCAATGGAAAATGATCCATGGAAGTCAGTAAAGAAAATATGAGGAATTGTTATTAACTAAGTGTCGATTAGGTTCAAATATAACTAGTGAAGGTAGAATTAGCATAAGAACAATTAAATAGAAAGTAAAACTGAGTACATCCCGAAACGATGCCACACCAATCCCAGTCAAATGCCCCTAACACCAATGGAAAGAACCGTCGACCCCCAACATCGCTTCCTTTCCTTGGGAGGATCCTCTGAAAGGGGGAGGAATGTGATGGTCATCCTTCGGGATACCTAAAAAGGGATCAAAACAATAAATTAAATACTAACCAAAAATACTTACGACACGTTGATCCACTCCGCAACTGACGTCTGTCAACGAAAGAAACAATGTGACGAAACTATAAACAATTATAGCACCCAACAACAGCAATGATCTTGTAAGCGCAGGTTACTCACAGCCGCCAGCAACCACTAGGTGGCACCACCAGGGCGGAAGCGCAATATGGCAACGTGACGATCAATGACAATGACCATCGATTGAACATTGATCAGGAAAATTTTGTATATTCGGCACAAAATTTTCCGATAAATAACGGGAAAATTTTGATGACAAGATAGTCTGGAGAAACGACTTCTTGAGGTGTGTACGCGACAGAGGGAACCCCGCCGAAGAAATTTGGACTTAGCCGGAATCCAGCAGCAGAAAAAACTTGGACTTAGCCGGAATCCAGCAGCAGAAATAACTTGGACTTAGCCGGAATCCAGCAGCAGAAATAACTTGGACTTAGCCGGAATCCAGCAGCAGAAATAACTTGGACTTAGCCGGAATCCAGCAGCAGAAATAACTTGGACTTAGCCGGAATCCAGCAGAGGAAACTTGGACTTAGCTGCCAGTAATCCAGTAAGTAAATACTAATTGACGTTGCGAAGATCCACGTACCGAACATGGTTCTTAGGAACCTATCGGGCCGGGTTGGACTGACCGAACACGGTTCCAAGGAACCTATCGGCTCAGATCCGCAAACGCGAAATATACGTGTCGTTTCACAGGGAATACGCCCCATGTCGGACTTGTCAAGTCGTTCGCTAGAGGAGGCCTTACGGGATCCAAAGGTGGGACCGAGACCGTTAAGCTTGGAGGAGTACCGGGCCAGGCAGAAGGGTCAGCAGCGGGAGAGCACACCTCCAAAGAAGGAACTACCGTCGGCGAAATACAGATCGGGGGTGGAGGCGAGATTTAGAAGGGAAGTCGAGGCAGTCCGGCGCCAATTACTGACGGCCGTGGGTCAGGAAGAACGATTGCGGTTGAGAAAAGAGATCCAGCACCTCCATAATAGCAGGAGAAAGTACCGCCAGGAGAAGAAGCGGTCGGGCAGTAGGAAGAACCCCCGGCAGAGTTCCCACAGTTCGTCTCAGAATGCAAGTCTAGGATAAGCCCAGGTTGTTAGTTATTACTATTAGAATTTTTGTATTAGTATTAGGATTAATAAAACGAAAGTTGAAAACGAACCACCATTCACTCTTTGAATCCAAGCATCTTTCGTATTCATGTGAACAAATGATGTCGACCCGGAGTGTACCCTCAGCGATCGAACAATTGCATGGTTTAGCTCCACAAAAGAAAAGGTGCTAAACTCGTGCATAACACACCGGTCTGTTGATATCCTTGTCCTCAACAACAACGAGGAAGACGTAACTATACGAAGAGAAGAGATCCATCTCGATTACCAAAATTTGGAAGACTTCGACGTAGCACTGCCCGATAATGACTATGATTCAACAAGAGGGAGAATTAGGAAGTTACTAGAACTCGTTAAGCTAGACCACTGTAACAACGAAGAGGCTGACAGCGTTAAGGAATTAGTCAGGAAATACAACAGTCTCTTCTTTTTAGAAGGAGACCACCTGACGTTCACTAATGCTGCAAAACACTCTGTCGACACAATTCCTAACCAACCTCCTATTTACACAAAGCCTTACCGGTTACCCGAAGCAACCAGGAAGGAAGTAGATCGGCAAATTCAAGGCATGCTAGAGAACGGTATCATCCAGCCTTCAAATAGCCCTTGGAATTCCCCCTTGTTGCTAGTCCCTAAAAAACCGGACGAACATGGAAACAAGAAATGGCGGGTTGTGGTTGACTTCTGTAAGCTAAACAACGTCACATGTGTTTCCCTTATCTCCAATATATGCGAGATACTAGATCAATTGGGAAAATCGAAATACTTCACTACTTTGGACTTGGCTAATGGATTCCACCAGATTTTAATGAACCCAAGAGATAGCGAGAAAACCGCGTTTAGCACCCCGTATGGCCATTATGAATATAACCGTATGCCCTTTGGGTTAAAAGGCGCTCCGGCGACCTTCCAGCGAACCATGAACAACGTGTTGTCGGGCCTCCAGGGCATCCATTGCTTTATTTATATGGATGACATCGTGGTTCATGGTTATAACCTAATGGAACATAATAACAGACTTACGGCCGTGTTTGAACGACTTATGGAGTACAACCTGAAACTCCAAGTAGAAAAGTGTCATTTCTTGAGAAAGGAGATTATGTATTTAGGACATCTTATAACGGACGACGGTGTAAAGCCTAACCCGGCGAGAATACAAAGTGTCAAGACATACTCCCGACCCAAGAAGGCCAAAGACATCAGAGCCTTTCTAGGATTCGTCGGCTACTATAGGCGGTTCATACAAAACTTTTCCAAAATAGCCAAACCGCTCACCACTTTACTCAAAAAGGATGTTCCCTTTAAATTAAACGCGGAGTGCGACGAAGCATTCACTATCCTCAAGGAATGTTTGATCCAGGCCCCAATCCTTGCCTACCCAGACTTCTCCACGGAATTTTTCGTCACGTTCGATGCAAGCAATTTAGCCGCTGGAGCCGTCTTATCCCAGAACATCGAGTTAGGAGACAGACCAATAGCTTACGCCAGTAGAGTGCTAAACGCTGCTGAAACCAGGTACTCCACTATTGAGAAGGAGTTACTAGCGATCGTGTTTGCCATCGAACAATTTCGTCCGTACGTATACGGCCGGAAATTCACCGTGACAACTTTATGGTCAGTTACCCTTAGTTTGGATGACGAACTTAAAAAATCCATCTTCAAGATTAATGAGGTGGAGAATTCGACTAGAAGAATATGACTTCGACATCAAACTTAAACCTGGGAGGCTTAACGTAAATGCCGATGCTCTCAGTCGGGCCATCTCAGATGAACCCCCCTACCCCTCCGAAGAGAACGGAGAAAAACAGAAAAGCATCAATGTGGTGCCTAGAGCCAAGGCTAAGGAATTACAGAAAGCAGAGATCGATGCTGATCCTGAACCTCAACAAATACTTGCCAATAATCCTACTAACGAAGAAACAGTCTTAAGAGAAAGCAACGAGCCCCTCCTATATAATAACTTATCCCCAAAATTTTTTTTATTACCAATTCCGAATAGCGACTTAGAACAACGATTGGCCGACAAACTTAACCTAAATAGTAACATACATCTTCTAGAACTCAACTCCCTCTCCTGTGACAAGAAGGATTATAATATAAATAAGCTAAATTTAAATATTCAAACCACCCAAGATCAGGAACAACTAGAGAAAGCTATTTCTTCCATCCTCAAACTATCGGAAAATCTAAGGTTGTTGTGACTGGGCCAAGACCAAGTCACACATGTATGCATCTGCTTTCGAAAAAGAAAAAAAAACCCCTTTTCCCCCCCCCCCCGTTGTAGTTAACAAAGGACCGCCCGTTCGCCGGCCCGAAACGCGGTGTCAGCACACGCGCAGACAGTGTTGCACATGTGCAAATACAATTTGCAACATTGTCTCCCAGCTGACGCAGCGCTCTGGGCTCCGGTGTTGTCGCCACATCATTTTTCGCGACCATCGTAACATTGTTGCCCAGCGCGATCGAATTTCGGTGCACAAATAGAAATCCGATCGCGTTGAGAAAAGCGAGAAGCGAGGATTGCTGATCGCGGGCATTCTTGGTCGCCATGCGCGACATGTCAGAAATGCGCGGTCAGCGGTTTTCGCCCGCTGATAAGGGACCGTAAAGGTCACACAGGGGCTCAGTCGCGAGTGTGCAGTGGTCGGTGGTGGGTCGTTTGGACAGACTCGACCACGCGGGTCCCAATTAAATTCCGTTTAATATAACTTCTAATAAATTAATAAATAAATAATAAAAAAAGGAACATTCAGTTTTAAATGTTTAACGAACTAAGTTTCTAATAAATTAATAAATAAAAAAAAAAAAAAAGGGAACATTCAGTTTTAAAGGTTTAACGAACTAAGTTTCTAATAAGTTAATAAATAAATGAAAAAAAAAAGGAACATTCAGTTTTAAATGTTTAAGTAAACCTTAGTTTCAAACGTTTAAGTTAACCTCAGATTTCAATGTTTAACGAACTATGTTTCTAATAAATTAATAAATAAATAAAAAAAGGAACATTCAGTTTTAAAGGTTTAACGAACTAAGTTTCTAATAAGTTAATAAATAAATGAAAAAAAAGGAACATTCAGTTTTAAATGTTTAAGTAAACCTTAGTTTCAAACGTTTAAGTTAACCTCAGTTTTCAATGTTTAACGAACTATGTTTCTAATAAATTAATAAATAAATAAAAAAAGGAACATTCAGTTTTAAAGGTTTAACGAACTAAGTTTCTAATAAGTTAATAAATGAATGAAAAAAAAAGGAACATTCAGTTGTAAATGTTTAAGTAAACCTTAGTTTCAAACGTTTAAGTTAACCTCAGTTTTCAATGTTTAACGAACTATGTTTCTAATAAATTAATAAATAAATAATAAAAAAGGGAACATTCAGTTTTAAATGTTTAAGTTAACTTCAGTCTCAAGTGTTTAAGTTAACTTCAGTAACAAATGTTTAGCGAACTAAGTTTCTAATAAATAAATAAATAAAAAAAAAGGGGACATTCAGTTTTAAATGTTTAAATTAACTTCAGTTTCAAATGTTCAGCGAACTAAGTTCCTAATAAATTAATTCAGGTGCGGGTGAACTTTTACCAAAAGCACTCCCCGTTCCTTACTCCGGTTAAAGAGTTAAAACATTTGGTGGCAGCGGTGGGATCTTGCCGCTAGATCCCAAAAATAAATAATAAATAATAAAGTAAAAAAAAAAAAAATATAAAATTATAAAAAAAAAAAAAAAAAAAATTTTTTTTGGTAAAATATACCAAATTAGTGAAAGTGAAGTGAAAAGGGTTGCATGCTCCAGGCGAGCATGAACTAACCCCAACAAGATTCGTACGGGGCTCCAACCTTGCCCGCAACTATAGGGACCGGCGCGTCCACACCATAAAATAAAATTCAGGAGGCAAACCACAAACTCCCCAAGACGAAATGGAATCGTGAGTCCTTCGCCTTTAGTTTAAATTATTTGTTTTTAAAAAAAAAAAAAAGGGGAGTTAAACTGAATATGAATTAAATATTCTATTAAATATTTTATTTTACACATTGGGAAAAACTGGAAAACCTTGTAGGAGCATTGAGTCTCCGGGAAATCAATTTTTTTTATTTAATTGAAATTGAGAAGTTAACTTGCTATATACATTCCAGGATTTGACAAGGTTTGATAGTCCATGGACTATTCATAATGTGTAAAGTAGAATACGGCTGTTATATATAAGTAATTTGTAACATTTTTGTAATTGGGATGATCCTCCCTTATTCCTTGGCTTAAATTTTTTTTTTTTTCGTTTCTTCTATGTCGTCTCCTTCCCCTCCTCAAAACTACCACAAACTTAAATATATATTCGCTTGCACATAAGGGAACTAAAAATTTGAAAAAAAAACTATATATATATATTCTTAGGGAAGTCTACCAAATTTGAAAAAAAAAATAGTAGAAATCAGTATTTGAACAAGATATAGCGGAGGACGAGTATCAACACTAATGTTGTCATTTTCTTACCGGTAATTGCGTCAGCAATATAAAATCATATACCCTTATATTTCAAATTGGACCGAAATGAGATTCTTAGCATTTACCGATATTTATATATATAACAATTTCTATAATCGCTCATTGTTTTCGCCTTCAAATTTTTCCATGGAACCGAATTTTTCATGGAACTGAATTTTTTTTTTCCTCTCTCTTCAAGTACCAAACATTGTCCGGGACGTTTGGAGCCGATATTAGGTCCAAGAAGTTGTTTTCCTTTCTTTTCTCTCCATTAGTTACTTTCGATTGAACCTTTCTATATCAAGTATTGAGCATGCGTTATCCTTTCACCGGTATTTCTTAGCAGAACATATCGCTAAACTTACGGGGAACAATTGATCGTCTCCTTAAAAGACCTCCTTTATTTTTTTTTTTTTTTTCTCTCTTTCTCTCTTTTCTTACTTTCTTTCCCATAGCTGGACAAACCCTCTTTTACCTTAACTCTTTTAACGTTCGAAGTTTTCATATTTACGATTAAGACCTTTTCTTTTGGGGCTCCCTTCAAAGACTATTGCAAGCCTTTGAGACCGTGCGAGTATTTTCTAGAATGACCGAAAAGGAATATGCCTCCCAATTATCATTGATCGAGGATATTAGGAAAATACACGACTCAGTAAGAGATACAAAATCTACTAGAGTTTTGAGTGGTAAATTAAAAATCCTTTCCTCTCTTTGGGAAAATTTTCGTGACACGGACGAAAAGATTAAAAGTCGTGCAAAGGTCGATCAGTCTCACGACTATATTAAACAAAGGTGCTTTGACACTGCAAAGGACTGGGTCGATGCCACTCAGGAATCTATCCAAAGAAAACTGCAGCAGTTAGAAGTATTAGAGTCAGATCCCTCTAACCCGGATCAGGGCGACGAACTTGAAGAGGTCGTCGTCGCCAACCCCGAAACTCTCCTACCTCTCCCATCACCACTACTCCAAACCCCCGATTGTCAAATCGTCAAAGCCTCTGAAACCAAAATGGGACCTAAGAAATTTCCAACTGCCCCTCGCGAGCAATCAGACGATGCCGGCGATTCGTCCCTAACGACGCACGTGAAGTTAGTAAGAGTCCAAAAGGAAAGGAGCAAGTTGTTGTTGAGTCTGGCCGATGAGGTAGAAAACCAGGACTTAGCTGGTCTTAGAAAATCTGTTCTTAATCGGAAAATCTCTAATCTCGACCAATATTGGGAACCATTCAAAGAAACACACTTCGAGATTATTAAAAATTACAGTTCGGAAGGAGAAGATTCGGAATATTTCTCTTCTCAACTATACAAACGTACGGAAACCAGGTACTACGCCGCTATAGACCTCCTGATGGAGCAGTCGGAGGAAGGTTTCTGCGAAGGACCGCCAATTCAAAGAGGATCCATTCCTGAAAATAAAATAGATTCACATCCTCTTCACTCGCTCTCTCTTTCTAATGCCCAAAATTTGATCCCTGAGTTTAATGGCAATTCCAAGGAATTGCACAAATTTTTGTCCTGCGCCGATGATATATTCGACACCATTCGCAATGAGGACGAGCACAAATTATTCCTAGGAGTCATAAAGAGCAAATTATCGGGTACTGCCTATGACGTCCTAAAGTACAATCAGATCCTTTCTTGGCCCGACTTGAAAACCGCTCTTCGTAGTAAATTCGAACCCAGACTTTCGCGCTTCAACCTCCAAACCCAGTTAAACCAAATGAGACAAAAGTCCGGAGAAACCGTTAAAGATTTTGTCCAAAGAATCATTTCAAATCTCTCTCTCTTAAATGAGGCCACCAGGGCATATACTAGGGACGAGATCCTTCTGCGCTCACTTCTCAATGACAACGAAACCCTAGCGATAAGAGCATTTGAGGACGGATTATCCAACAATCAACTTCAAATGCTGGCCAAGGTCTATCAAGACAAAAGGCTTAGTTCCGTCACTAGTTATATATTGGAACACGCCACCAGAATAGAGGTGAGAGCACCTCCGAACACACCCCAAAGGTACGAGTTTCCAAGAACCTCTACTCCCCCAAATAGACCGGTAGTGATGAGGCAGCAACCTACTTGTTACAAATGCGGTACCGTAGGACACTTAGCTCCCCAATGCCCCCAGAAACTTCAACCAATGCCCCTTCCTAACTTTCCCCACAAACCATCGAACAATTACATGACTTTTAGCGGTGGAGAACAGCCTGCTCCCTATTGCAGATACTGCAAACGGACGGGACACCAAATCTCTGATTGTAGGGTCCGTAATTCCAGTAACACCCCTCGTTCATCTCAACCCTCTCACATCTCTAACCCCCGTCAAACCACTTCCTTCCACCCCCATTCTAACCTTCAAAACCGGACGACCAATAGAGATCACTCAAACGACCAGCATACGGTAAACTATCGAGAGCGAAGGCTAGTAGTCGGCAACCCTTCGCGGATGAATTCCCGAGCCGACACAAATCCCAAACAGGCGTTTCGTTCTCCCAGCAACAACCAGTAACTCTACCCCTCGACGTTAAGTCAGGGATGCTCACTGTTGTCCTACCCCTCGATTTATGCAAGGACTCAAACATTGAATTCATAATTGATACCGGCGCGGAAATAAGTTTAATAAAGGCCAATTCCCTAAGATCAGATTGCGAGATCAACAACCAAATTATCTATTTCCAAATCCACCCCTACCAAAGGTTCTATTACAGGAATTCTGAATCTATCCAAAACCAGGAGGATAGATCATTCCTTTCAAATAATCGACCAGTGTTCTCTGGCCTATGACGGCCTATTAGGCCACGACTTCCTCCTAAAAACAGGCGCCATCATAAGTTATGGCACAAGAACTCTTACCTTGATGGCCACTAAGCTCTGCAACTATATCTCCAAAAATTACCGCGAATGCGTCCTGAAAAACTCATTAACACCGAAAAACGTACTAATTCCCTACATTCAGAAAGGAACCCCGTATACACAACAAATCTCAGAGGAATCTCACGATTCAAACCCTTTACCTTGCAATGAAAAGAAAGAGGACGATTACGTAACTATCCCGGCCCGGGCTGAAACTGTTATACAAGTACCAGCACCATCCGACGCCGAAATAGTTACATTCAAAAAGGAAATCCAACCAGGAATCATATTGGGCAACATTATTGCAAAACCAATCAATGGTTCGGTTAAGTTACTCCTTTTGAACAATAATGAAAACGATATAACTCTTCGGAGAAATGACATTCACCTAGATTATCGGAATCTAGATGACTTCGACGTAGTAACCACTGATTATGGTAAGGATCCCTTGAAAGGCAGAATAAAAAGGCTGCATAATCTTGTCAAGTTGGACCACTGTAACTCAGAGGAAACCAAGAGTATCCAAGAGATTTGTAAAGAATTTAATGAATTATTTTTCCTCGAGGGGGATTATCTAACCTATACTAACGCGGCAACTCACAAAATTGAAGTAAAAAATAACCAACCCCCCATTTACACCAGACCTTACAGGCTGCCCGAGGCCAATAAAAGGGAAGTGGATAGGCAGATCCAAGAAATGTTAGGGAATGATTTCATCAGACCATCATGCAGTCCTTGGAACTCTCCACTCCTGTTAGTCCCGAAAAAGCCTGACGAGAACGGTAATAAGAAATGGCGAGTGGTGGTAGATTTTCGCAAATTAAACGAGGCCACAGTAGGAGATGCCTATCCCTTGCCGCACATCACTGAGATACTGGATCAACTAGGGAAGTCCAAATACTTCACTACTCTGGACTTGGCCAACGGTTTCCACCAAATCGAAATGGACCCAAAAGATAGAGAGAAGACTGCTTTTAGCACCCAGTTCGGGCACTATGAATATAACCGTATGCCCTTCGGGTTAAAAGGCGCTCCCGCCACCTTCCAAAGAGCAATGAATAACGTGCTCTCTGGACTACAGGGCATACACTGCTTCATCTATATGGACGATATAGTTGTCCATGGATACAATCTTGGGGAACATAACACCAGATTAAGGGCAGTATTCGAGAGATTAAAAGAAAATAATTTGAAACTACAAGCTGAAAAATGCCACTTTCTACGGAAGGAAATAATGTATTTAGGACACTTGATTACTGAAAGGGGAGTTAAGCCCGACCCTTCTAAAATTAAAAGCGTACAAACGTATCCCAGGCCCAAGAGAGCAAAAGACATTCGAGCCTTCTTAGGTTTCGTCGGATACTACAGACGATTCATTCCTAATTTTGCTAAAATAGCCAAACCGTTAACCAGACTTCTAAAGAAGGACGTACCCTTCGAATTCAACGCTATATGCGACGACGCATTCTGTGAACTCAAGGATTGTCTGATCAGGGCCCCTATCCTGGCATATCCTGATTTTTCTCAAGAGTTCTACGTCACCGCAGATGCTAGCAATCTGGCCATAGGAGCGGTCCTATCACAGAATACCGATCTCGGAGACCAACCAATAGCTTTCGCTAGTAGAGTATTGAACGACGCTGAAACTCGCTACTCTACTATCGAAAAGGAGCTATTAGCCATTGTCTACGCCGTCGAACAGTTCAGACCTTATGTCTATGGTCGGAAGTTCACCGTGGTTACAGACCATAAGCCTTTGGTATGGTTGATGAACCTGAAAAATCCTTCGTCCAGGCTAATGAGATGGCGTATCCGATTGGAAGAATTCGATTACGAGGTGATATATAAAGCTGGTAAGTTGAACACCAATGCGGATGCTCTCAGTCGCGCCATACCCGATGTCCAAGAAGAAATACCCCAAGGAAACGTCAAATGCAATGTGAATGTCGTCACCAGAAACCAAGCGAAAAATCAAAGCCCCTCGGTAGAAAAACCACCATCAAATTCTACCATTAAAAAGGTATCGACCGAAGAACGCTCATCAAAAAACGAAACAACTATAATAGAGAAGAATGACTCTCTCCTTCTGCTAAATAAATCCCCCAAATTCTTCCTACTACCCCTCCACGAAAGCTACCTAGGAAGGAGGTTAGAAGAAAAACTCAATATAAAAGAAGAAAACCTTACCCTCAATACCCATCATACCTTCGTGTGCACCCGGAACATTGAACACCACATATTCAAACTCAACCTCCCCACTCGAACCACTCAAGATCAAGAGAGGTTAAAGGAATCCCTCACAAAAATTAACGCGTATATCGTGTCTCTCAAATCAAAAGAAGTCCATATCTCCGTCCCCTTTACTATCTTACAGACCCAGTTGACTCTCAAGACTACTATTCGAGAAACATTCCGCCCGAATGAAATAACGGTAAACCTCTATTTTGACTCAGTCAGAGTTCTGGACTCCACGTCCGAGATAAACCAGGTATTAAAAGACTTCCATATATTACCTACCGGTGGACACCAAGGGGTATCGAGGACTATAAAAAGAATAAAAAGACAATATTATTGGAAGAGTTTAGCAACTGACACTTCCAAATTTATCAAATCATGCGACTACTGTCAGAAAAACAAGGCGTCAAGGAATATTAAAATCCCAATGAAAATATCCAACCCTTGCTCCAAACCCTTTGAGAGAATTTACCTCGACGTAGTGGGACCTCTCCCAGTTTTTTACTCAGGTAATAAATACATACTTACCTTCCAAGACGACTTGACTAAATTCTCAGAAGCTATTGCTATTAGTACTACCGATTCCAGCACTTTAGCTGAGGCCTTTGCAACCAATATCATATGTAGACATGGAATTCCGGAAAGTATACTCACCGACCAAGGAGCGAACCTCATTGCAGGGATGTTCCGTGAGGTTTCAAAACTCCTAAAGATTAAAAGGTTAACAACTACACCTTATCACCCGCAAACAAACGGAGCCCTAGAACGTAGCCACAGAACGTTGGTCGAGTACCTTAGATCCTACGTAGAGAAAGATATACAAACATGGGACACGTGGATTCCCTATGCAATGTTTGTATATAACACCACACCCCATTCTAGCACCAACTTCACCCCTCACGAACTCCTTTACGGTTTTCCGGCAGAGATACCAAATAACCTAAAAAATACGCCTACTCTCTGTTATAACTATGAAAACTACGCAAACGAACTAAGGGCACGATTGCAATTTAGTCATAAAATCGCGAGAGAAACCATGCTAAAGCAAAAGCTCAAGTCGAAAACCTACTACGACAAGGGAACCAAAGAAAAATGTTTCAATATAGGAGATAAAGTCCTACTCGCGGCAAAAACCAAGGATAACAAATTTTCACCACTATGGCATGGACCTTACACTATTACAAAAATAAATTCTAACGAAAATTCCACAATAATGTACAAAAATAAAGAAAAACGGGTACACAACAACGACCTTAAACCATACAACGATTTAGACTATCGTCCTGGGTAAGACGTTAAACTACATCCTTATTAAGAGTCGTTTTTCCTTCTATTCTCTTCCTATTTCATTCGACCGAATCCCGTTGGTGTTCCCACGGGCTATTTTATAGATTCTGGGGTCTTAATATCTTCTATCGTCCTGGGTAAGACGTTAAACTGCACCCATAAATTTACCATACCTTTCTTTTTCTTCTCCACGTTTATCCTTGCTAGACTTAACAAAATCCCCCTTGGTTAATTTTTCCATGTTTTCAGTTTTGGTTGTGCTTGAGATCGCTTATACTCGCTATATTAGTCACTTTATTGATATTCTTCAAACCATCCGCTAATCATTGTGAACTTGATTTAACTTGTAGTAATTGATCTGCCAGACCGTTTTTATCCTCTATCGTCCTGGTTAAGACATTAAACTGCACCCACAAACTTACCATACCTTTTTCTCCACGTTTTTCCTTGCTAGAGGATCCATCCGCTAATCATTGCGAACTCGATTTGACTTGTAGTAATTGATCTGCAAGACCCCTTTCTTATCCTCTATCGTACCAAGTTGACCCCTCCCCTTACTGTCCAAACCCCTTTTTTTTCTCTTCACTTGTCCGGTGGTAATGTTGACTCGTGGATGGCTTCTTAACGATTAGGTCGAATACTAGAACTGCAAGTGCAACAAGTTGCACCTAGCTAAGGTATTATTTCGTACTTATCCTTTCCCTTATTATTCGCTCTCCTCATGCTATGTGTTGAGTACTGTTGTCAGAATCTCTTACTTATTACTCATCTTTCACTTGTCAATACGCTTCTATTCTTCTATTGTAATTTCACTAACTCACTAACGTGTTATTTTAATTCTCTTCACGTCACTTCATCCCTAAGACGTGTCTGAAACAAAAATATTATAGCCATAAGATAATTTTATGTAGCGCGCTAGCTATACGCCAACGGCATCCGCCCCGGGTTAGTACCCCTATAGGCCCAAAGCGAAGCCACTCTATGTCGCGAAAAGGTTTCCGCTCCACTCGATTTTTTTTTTCTCCATATGCAGGTCTCCTATTATCCTGTTTCCTTTTCTTCTTCCTTTGTTTTTCCCACCGATATTCTTGTCTTATCTTACTCGATAGTCAAAAACCTAACTGACGCCTTCGGGAAACACAGCTTACCATTTTCAATTACCCTTCCAGGAGTACCATTTTCTCACTGTTTGCGTTGGTAGCGTCGGCTGCGTACGCCGCGAGCCCAGGATTCAAGACGACGCCCCTAGAGTCCAATGCCGGAATATACTTCGAAGAATGCGGTAGGGCTAAACTTTATTCCAACGAATGGAAAATCATCATATTCTACAACCTGACCAGTTTCCATGCTGAATTCGCCAACGTAAGAAAATTAATTTTCAAGGCCCAAGAAATATGTAACAAGGTACAAAAAGGAGCACCTAAGACCCATACTTGTAATAACACTATAACACAATTAGTTTATCTTAAAAACCAGATAGAAAGCAGGAACGAACTATTGCTAACACACTCTAGAAAACCGAGAGCCCTCCTTAACATTGTCGGAAAAATCTCTAAAACCCTTTTTGGTACCCTCGAAGAGGACGACGCTATAAGATATGACTCCCAGATCGAAACTTTAGACAAAAACCAGAAACGGTTACTGTCCCTCATGCACAATCAGACCACCGTAGTAGAAGCTAACTTACTAATGTTCAATAAAACCCAGGACTTCGTGGCCAACCAATTCAAAGACGTGTATGAAAAATTAGAACAACTCCATAACTGGTTGAAAGAACAAGAACTACATATGGCACGTGTCGAGGAATTAACCGAATTGGACTCCCTAATCTCTCTTCTAAGCATTATGCTGACCCAATATCAGGAAGTACAAAAGGAACTTTTGGATCTTGTAACTGACTCACAACAAGGGAAGTTCCATCCTTCTTTAATATCTCCATCCCAAATCGAGGAACTTCTAGCGGAAGTTAAATCCGAAATGTCCAATCACCTGTCTCTCCCCATCGAAAAGGATGAAAACGCGTTAATTCAAGTCTATAAACTTAGTACACTTGCCGCTAGGATCATCAACAACAAAATTATCTTAGAAATGAAACTACCTCTACCTTACAGGGAAACATACCAAATCGTCAAAACGGTTCCTTTACCTACCGTTGTTAATAACTCCCTCTGTGATATACAGCCCTCATTCAATTTTATCCTTTTAGACTTAGCCCGGGAACATCACCTTGGAATATCTAAGGAAGAACTAGACAATTGCCGTACAACGGACCAAACCCAATTCTATTGCAAAATATCCGCTCCAGTTCTCTATTCAGGGATTGAACCCCATAACTGCGAAATCAGCCTTATCAAACTAGACCCTATCATATCACAATGTAACGTAGTTTGTTCAGAAAAGGATTCTTATTGGGCCTCCCTGTCTCAGCCGAATATTTGGTTGTATTCAATAAAGACACCCATAGTAACTAACATAATATGCAAGGACGACATTTTCACCCAGTTGTTGAATGGGAAGGGAATAATGTCTCTACAACCAGGTTGCTACGTGAAAAACAACAAATTTATTCTCCACGCCCAAAATGTTGAAAGCGTAGAAATTAACGGCAACCTATTACCGTCCTTCAACCTTACAGCCTTATTGTTGACGGACCCAGTTAATAATGGCTCCGCTCAAAATAAAACGTTCCTAATCCCTAAAATTAATCCGCTAACCCGTGACGAGATACGAGCTCTCTCCGAGTCTATAAGTAACCTAAAGGACGAAGAATCTAAGCCCCTCCAAGAACTGAACCTACACCATGTGCATCATTACACTATCCTTTATTTAATAATTGCAGTGATGGTTGCATACTTCCTAATCTCCGTTTGTGTAAGAAGGAGACAATCTAATGTAAACATAGCATTACCCCAGTCAACGAATTTCCGTATCACCCCTCCCCCCAGAAGGACTAAGAGCCAAATTGGAGAACATAAAGTATAAACATTTAACTATTACCCACTATCCCATTTCGTTTTCTTTTAGTTATTTCTGATTTTCCGAGACTTCCAAATATTACCATTCTCGAATGCCGCTAACATCTCCTTTCGCGGACTATCAACCGTCGTCCTAGGCACGACGTAAAACTGCCCTAACCAAAAACTCTTCGGCTGTACTAAATTATTTCAGTGTTAATCTCTTTAATCCTTTTGCATTTTTTTCGCATGATTCCTTTCATTATTAGCCCAAGGAAACATACATTCGGCAATACCAGCGGGAGTTCAATATTTCGTAAATTATTATTGCTTGGTTGCCATTTTTCGTATCCTTTGAAAAACCATTTCCTTTCCCGTCTCTAAAGTTATATTTTTCTGACGTTTGTCTTCGAATACATTAAACTTGTTCATGTCTCGGCAGGTAGTAGGGCTTCAGAATCCCACTTACACCCAAATTCTCTCATTTGAAGGAGATAATTCACCTACATCCACGGATTGCCTCTATCCTTTACACTGTTATACAAACCCGGAACCAATAAAATCAAGGTATACTAAATAAATTAAATAACCCATATTAAAATCAAATAAGACAAATAAAAGAGGATCACCCCAAAAGGGACAATTTTGTACTAGGTTAAGATACCTTAAGTCATTAGAAATAAGAAAATGAAAAATGTTACAAAATTGTAAAGACACAAATGTCGTGTCATAATGGTTAAAACCATATACTGTGTAAGAAAAGCCTAGAATAGATAAGCATATCCTTGTAAAAGAAAATATTTGTTTTTGTTTAATCATCATTATCAAAAAAAAAGGGGAGCGGGTGAACTTCTATTTAAAGCACTCCCCGTCCCTAACTCAAATTAAAAGAATTTGTAAAGACACAAATGTCGTGTCATAATGGTTAAAACCATATACTGTGTAAGAAAAGCCTAGAATAGATAAGCATATCCTTGTAAAAGAAAATATTTGTTTTTGTTTAATCATCATTATCAAAAAAAAAGGGAGCGGGTGAACTTCTATTTAAAGCACTCCCCGTTTCCTAACTCAAGATAGAGAGTTAAAAACATCAAATGAAAGAGATTGTAAGACACCAAGATGTGTTAGATAAGCTAGTTAGGCGTTAGATAAGTTAGACATTAATTGAAAAACAAACAAAACAAAAAGGAGAAACAAACAAAATTTTTTTTTTCCCAAAAAAAAAAAAATTTTGTTTTCCCAAGGGGGGTGGAATGTTGTGACTGGGCCAAGACCAAGTCACACATGTATGCATCTGCTTTCGAAAAAGAAAAAAAAAACCCTTTTCCCCCCCCCCCCCGTTGTAGTTAACAAAGGACCGCCCGTTCGCCGGCCCGAAACGCGGTGTCAGCACACGCGCAGACAGTGTTGCACATGTGCAAATACAATTTGCAACATTGTCTCCCAGCTGACGCAGCGCTCTGGGCTCCGGTGTTGTCGCCACATCATTTTTCGCGACCATCGTAACATTGTTGCCCAGCGCGATCGGATTTCGGTGCACAAATAGAAATCCGATCGCGTTGAGAAAAGCGAGAAGCGAGGATTGCTGATCGCGGGCATTCTTGGTCGCCATGCGCGACATGTCAGAAATGCGCGGTCAGCGGTTTTCGCCCGCTGATAAGGGACCGTAAAGGTCACACAGGGGCTCAGTCGCGAGTGTGCAGTGGTCGGTGGTGGGTCGTTTGGACAGACTCGACCACGCGGGTCCCAATTAAATTCCGTTTAATATAACTTCTAATAAATTAATAAATAAATAATAAAAAAAGGAACATTCAGTTTTAAATGTTTAACGAACTAAGTTTCTAATAAATTAATAAATAAAAAAAAAAAAAAGGGAACATTCAGTTTTAAAGGTTTAACGAACTAAGTTTCTAATAAGTTAATAAATAAATGAAAAAAAAAAGGAACATTCAGTTTTAAATGTTTAAGTAAACCTTAGTTTCAAACGTTTAAGTTAACCTCAGTTTTCAATGTTTAACGAACTATGTTTCTAATAAATTAATAAATAAATAAAAAAAGGAACATTCAGTTTTAAAGGTTTAACGAACTAAGTTTCTAATAAGTTAATAAATAAATGAAAAAAAAGGAACATTCAGTTTTAAATGTTTAAGTAAACCTTAGTTTCAAACGTTTAAGTTAACCTCAGTTTTCAATGTTTAACGAACTATGTTTCTAATAAATTAATAAATAAATAAAAAAAGGAACATTCAGTTTTAAAGGTTTAACGAACTAAGTTTCTAATAAGTTAATAAATGAATGAAAAAAAAAAAGGAACATTCAGTTGTAAATGTTTAAGTAAACCTTAGTTTCAAACGTTTAAGTTAACCTCAGTTTTCAATGTTTAACGAACTATGTTTCTAATAAATTAATAAATAAATAATAAAAAAGGGAACATTCAGTTTTAAATGTTTAAGTTAACTTCAGTCTCAAGTGTTTAAGTTAACTTCAGTAACAAATGTTTAGCGAACTAAGTTTCTAATAAATAAATAAATAAAAAAAAAAGGGGACATTCAGTTTTAAATGTTTAAATTAACTTCAGTTTCAAATGTTCAGCGAACTAAGTTCCTAATAAATTAATTCAGGTGCGGGTGAACTTTTACCAAAAGCACTCCCCGTTCCTTACTCCGGTTAAAGAGTTAAAACAAGGTTACCAGAAACATATTTGTCTATACCGAAAGTACCCCTAAAAACCCTAATGATTATAAAAACTGTCATACGAAAAATCCTGAAGTCAAATCAAATCAAGATCAATCTTTACATAGATGATATCAAAACCCTCAACACCCCCTCAGAGATCAAGCAAGTACTCCGAGACTTCCATGAGCTACCCTCGGGAGGCCACCAAGGAGTGTGGAGGACCATACAACGGATAAGGAGACAATTCCACTGGAAGGGAATGTCCAAAGACACAGCCAACTTCATCAGATCTTGCACGGTTTGCCAAGCCGATGCCGATGCTCTCAGTATTATTTTTACTAGTATTATTATTATTATTATTATTATTATTACGATTATTACTAGTATTATTATTATTATTATTATTATTATTATTATTATTATTATTATGATTAATAGTATTATTATTATTATTTTTATTATTATTATTATTATTATTATTATTATTATTATTATTATTACTACTACTCTAGAAACCCCAAGATCCCCATGAAAATCCCTGGAGTCAGCTCCAAACCCTTCGAAAGGGTGTATCTCGATGTAGTTGGACCTCTTCCCATCTCTTATTCCGGTAGCAAATACATCCTTACCTTCCAAGATGATCTCACTAAGTTTTCCGAGGCAATACCTGTGCACAATACCGAATCCTCTACCTTAGCAGAAGCCTTCGTTACACACATTGTCTGTAGGCACGGGATACCTGAGAGTGTACTCACAGATCAAGGAGCCAACCTTATAGCAGGAATGTTCGCCGAAGTTTCGAAATTTTTTAAAATAAGAAGAATAACTACTACGCCCTATCACCCTCAAACCAATGGCGCCCTGGAACGAAGCCACCGGACGCTAATCGAATATCTACGCTCCTATACTGATAGAGACCGTCAGACTTGGGACTCCTGGATACCGTACGCTATGTTCGTCTATAATACAACTCCACATTCCAGTACCAATTTTTCCCCTCACGAACTGTTATACGGATTTCCGGCCGAAGTACCCAATAATTTAACAAACTCTCCTTCCGTCTGTTATAACTACGACAGCTACGTCAATGAATTAAGGTCACGCCTACAACTTAGCCACAAAATAGCCAGAGAAACCATCTTGACATCCAAGGAAAGATCAAAAAAATACTATGACAAAGGTACAAAAGGGAAAAGCTTCAACGTCAGAGATAGAGTTTTATTAAAGGCCAGAACAAAGGAAAGCAAGCTGTCACCCATATGGCAAGGCCCATATACAGTCATACAAGTCAACTCAAAAGAAAACACAACTATCAAGATTAACAAGAAGACGAAGAAAGTCCATAATAATGACCTAAAACCATATTTCGAAAATAAATAACTCCTATCGTAACATTTTTTTTTCTCCCCTCATATATTCCTTTTTGTTTATTCTCTCTCTCCTGGACTGTCTCTCTTTGACTCCCTCTTCAACGTTCCTCTGATCCAATATTGTACAAGTAGAGAAAGAAATGTCATCGCTCACTTCGAGGATTTTGATTAGGTTCAGATTTCGGATTCGAATTCATTATGATTTACCATAAGTCAAGGTTTAAGAAATTTTTTTTGGGTTATAAATACAATTTCATATAATTGAATTCCTATCTTTTATAGAGTTAGACTATCTCTGTCGAATATCACTCGGATTTGAAAATATAACAACCTAGCCTCAATCTGCTGTAATTTTGCACAGACTCAAGTTCCTTTTACAATATACTCAGCAGCCCCCTTCTTGTTTTTTGTTCTTTGATTTAAAATTGTTAAGAGTTTTAACCTTCACCCGAATGGTATATTTCGTGCAAAGGTTTACCCTTTAATTTCCTCTTCTACTGCTGGAGGAATGACCTTCCTGTTGGGATTTGTACTTTCTCAGCTCATTTGCCTTCCCTTGAATAGATATTCTATTGTCCGTTTTAAGTCATTCGCAGCTATTTCTGCATTTATTTGCTCCATAAGGCTCTCGCGTTGTACATCTTCCTTTTTTTTTTCTCTCTAAAAATGTTTCGGAAAGTTTTGTTGTATTATTAGTTAATGAGGAAATTCTTGACTCACGAAATCTATGAATTATTGTTGATCTACATTCTGATCTTTTAACACCTGAAGTACGAGTATCACGCTCCACGTTAATTGATATTTAATTCGCGGTGCAATTTTTAGTATTTTACTTTATGGTGTCTGAATCCGCTTCCCTGTAGATTTTCAAACCCCCGATCTATTGTGAATGGGTACTACTATTGTTATCGTATTTTGTTCAGATCCGAATACAACCGTAGCACTCGCGCAAGATTGAGAGGACGAGCATTGGACGCCGTCCAGTCAGGACTAAGAGACGCATTGGAAAACATAATAGCTACACTGAGGTCAAATTTAATACAAGGGACCTCATACATCACGCTAAATAACCAGCTAAGAAATGTGCAACAATTGCCAACCGAAACACTATGCGGTTATTTTAATCGGGTAAAAGCGTTGATTAATAATTGTAAAAGAGCCGCGGAAGCCCAATACACCAACGGAGGTGAAGGACTAAAAACCGAGATCGAGGAAGTGGGCATTCATTGATTTAAAATTGGAATTCTTAATGCCAATTACAAGTTTTATTTATTACAAGAATCCGAAAATACAGTTGAAGCATTGGGGCGGAAAATAACGAAGCTAGAACAAACAGAACAATGTATGAACGCGGGACCACATAGTCGGCATGAAATGGGACAACAGGTATCTGTAATAGGCCAAGACATAAACCATAGCATGGATAATCGGGAATCCATCGGATACCAACCGGGACCCACCAAGAAATAGGTTCGAATCCGGAAACTCTAGATACAACCAACCACACCGTCCGAATAATTTCCCTCCACGAAATTATCACCCCAATGGCAACACCGGAAGATATAATAATAACTTCGCTCGAGGAGGACCAGAGAGGCGGCAAGTGAGATGTGAATTTTGTAATAAAATGGGCCACATCATGGCAGAATGTCGCACACGGCAAATGACGCCGTTTTGCCCCGTATGTAGAATGTACGGGCACACTAACACAAACTGCCGCTCCCAAAAACAGCAAAAACACTATCAACAGGGAAATAGAGGCGAACATCAGAGACAAGTAAACCAAACCACCACCAGTGGGGGTAGTAACCCCTGCAATTTCTGTCTGGCCACCGACCACCTAGAAACTAGATGTTTTCTTAAAGCAAGATGGGAGAGAATGCAACTAGAAGATAGGATGAAGGACACGGGAAACTCAACGGAGACGATCGAGCGCACCGCGAATCGTCAGTAGAGAGAAACAGGTGCGCGATCATGCCTAATTTGCCTATAATAACCATATCCACAAACATAACAACCCAGAATGCCCCAAAATTTATAATCGACACAGGGTCAGAAATCAGCCTCATAAAGGCAGATGAGGTAAAAGAACAATACTTAAAAGAAGTAAACGCCTTAGATAAGGTAACATTAAATACCATATCCGGGGAAATAGAATCGGAAGGTACCATAATGGCTTACCTAGACACAGCGCGACCATACCCCTTTAAATTCCACGTGGTAAAGTCTAATAACCCAACAAACGTGGTTGGAATAATAGGCAACGATTTTGTAGCCGAGAATTGTAATGTAGAGGGACCAGCTAGAAGATTAGTTTTCCCAACAATAGGAGGACAAGAAGCCATAACAATACCTTTTGAGGAAAACCCACGTAGAAGGGCAGACAATAACCGTTTCGTAGACGTAATAGCGACAGGCAGGGCAGACGTCAACCAAGAAAATTCCTTCGAAGGGCACACAAAAAGTCGCAGCTCGCAACCTACGGCGTGTGAACTGACTTCACATGATGGAAGGGATGACGTGGTAAAACCAGTTCTATTACAACAAGAAAAAGACAACGGGAAGCAGGACTTGGCAACAGGTCTCGAGACTGTCCAACAAGATGAGGGTGGTCAACAATATGGGAATTCGCACATTCTTATCGAGAGATATAGCCATCATACTCGCAAATATGACGGTCCTAGTAGTCCGAGCCCACACGTGGCGAAAGATAAGGCTTCAGAAAAAGGGCAAAGTAATGACGATAAAACGTCCCCAGTCCAAGATAACGAAAACTACATTACAGTAACGACCCAAGAGGCCATTGAGGTACCATCCAGAACAGTGAAATTTTTTGAAATTCCAACAAACCTACAAGGAGAGTATATAATTATCGGGGAAGAAGTCAAACAAGGAGTGTACATTAGTAATGCTTTGGTATCACCAAAAAATAGAAAAATACAATGCAGTATAATGAACATAAATAATCATGAGGAAATAATCCATACGTTTAAACTTTTATTGGAAAAACACAGTGCCCAAGAAAGGGAAGTAGAAAAAGAATATATTAACCAGGAAAAAGAAATCCACAATATACAAAAAGGGGAACCAGAGGAAAACAAGGACACCCAGGAAAGGATAACCAAACTAATGGAGATAGTAGGTATAGAAAAAGATTTGAATGAAGAAGAAAAAGAAGCAATAACACAGACCATAAAGGAGTTCCAAGATGTGTTCCACTTGCCCGGGGAAAAGTTAGGTCATACAGCGACTGTACGACATGAAATACGGACAAAACCGGAACAAGTGCCGATAAAATGTAAAATGTACAGACTCCCCGAAACTCAAAAGCAAATAATAAACGACGAGATAGATCGACTTCTGAAGGATGACATTGTTGAGCCTAGCTGGAGCCAGTGGAATGCCCCCTTACTAGTGGTTCCCAAGAAACCGGGGCCCTCTGGCGAGAAAAAATGGAGAATAGTAGTAGACTACCGAAAACTTAACGAGGTAACGGAGGGGGACGCATACCCACTGCCGAGAATAGAGGATATTCTGGACCAGTTAGGGAATGCCCGTTATTTTTCGGTATTAGATCTCGCCAGTGGTTACCACCAAATATCTATGAAGGCGGAGGACCGGGACAAAACTGCTTTCAGTACCCCGTACGGGCATTACGCGTTTAAAAGAATGCCGTTTGGTTTAAAGGGAGCCCCGGCAACGTTTCAGCGTCTGATGAATCATGTGTTGACGGGACTACAGGGACTACGTTGTTTCGTGTACCTAGATGATATAGTCACCTATGTTAGAAACCTCACCGATCATCAGCGGAAAATACGAGAAATACTACAGAGGTTAAGGGAACATCGTCTAAAACTAAACCCAGAGAAATGCAATTTCCTGAAGAGGGAGATAATATATCTGGGACACAAATGCGGGACTGAAGGAGTCGCGCCCGATCCAAGCTTAGTCAGAAGCGTACAAGAATTTCCGACCCCGACAACGGTGAGACAGGTGCAATCGTTTTTGGGTTTGGCAAACTACTACCGGAAGTTCATTAAGGGTTTCTCAAAAATCGCAGCCCCGATCAACAAGTTGTTAAGAAAAGACATAAAGTTCCATTGGGATGAACAATGTACGCAAGCGTTCAACACTCTGAAAGAAAAACTAATTACACCACCAGTACTGCGGTATCCAAATTTCGATGAGCCGTTTAAATTGTACACCGATGCCAGCGGGGAAGCGCTGGGAGCAGTCTTGGCGCAAGGACCCGAAAATAACGAAAAACCGATTGCCTACGCCAGTCGAGCACTAAATAATGCGGAACGAAATTATTCCACGATTGAGCGCGAACTGCTCGCGATTGTATGGGCTGTGAAAAACTACCGGAGTTACCTGTACGGAAGGCCTTTCACTGTCTTCACTGACCATAAACCATTGCGCGGGGCCATACGTGTAAAAGATCCCACTAGTAGAATATTGAGGTTATGGCACAAGCTGTCAGATTACACTTTCGATATTCAATATAAGGAAGGGAGGAAAAACGGCAACGCCGATGCCTTAAGCCGAATCCCGTATGAAGTCTTAGTGGTAACGCGGGGACAAGCCAGAGAAATGGAAACATACGTAATCTGTCATCGGAATCAACCAACCCAAACGCATCCCACTAGAACAAATTGCCTTACGGAATTATTAAGAGAGACAAATGGACAAACTGATGTTTGCACTTTTCGCATAATGGAAGAAGCTAAAAACATGATCGTACCCATGCATCAGGAGAATGCTTGGCTGTACTGGCTACAAGGAACCACACCCCTAGTTGCTCAATGCGATACTATGGAATACACGGAGCTACTTCAGGGCCTCGGAATAGTCATGTTGAAGGAAAAATGCATATACCATCTAGCTGGGTTTACACTACCCTACACGACCGATAGTGTACACGCTATGAAAATATACCAGCCAGAAGAAGATCCAGTACCAGCAATCAATTTTTCTCGCTACCAACCCCCAAAACGGGAAAGTACCGGAAGAACTTGGATAAAAATACTCCACCCAATCACATTCAATGACAACCTAAGAGCTGAAAGCAAAGCCGTGGACAAACTAGAGCAGGAGATAGTGGAAAAATCACCTGAAAAACGAATATCCATACAAAGTAATATCGGTACAACCATATCAAGCTGCCTCCTCGTTTTGGCGATAATATGGATTAGCCTAAAGATTTATGGAAGAAGGCAGGTGGCCCAACAAAGAGCCACCCATAGAAACCGCAGAAAGCCAAGTGTAAACATCATACCGGTACCTATTACGGTACCTAGGAGGGACCAAATCATACAAACAGAGAAGATAAACAATAAAGAAATCCCGACAACCAGTACCGCAGCAAACTAACCAACATCGGGAAAAAGAGAAATTAGAATAAGTAGAACCTAAGCTAGAACTAGACATCATACACCTAATAAAAAACTTAATAGAAACAAGGCAACAATTACTAACATCTCAAACTCACATTGGCAGAGAACCAACGCCAGAGGGAATAAAAAGGAGAGACAGCCTCGGACTCGACGACCAAGAGGAATTAGATAACCTCCTAGCAGAAACAGCCGAATGGATCGAGAAACTCGGGATTTTGGACAAAGAAGAAGACAATGACAGTGAGACCGACACACCTAAGACAAATGTTAAGAGAATTGCAAGAGACCACCGAACCCAAAGTAGGACCCGCGGAGAGCGCCGAACCCGAGATAACGGAACTCTATATCGAATGCGCAAGGACTGGTATCCGACCCCTCCTGGACCCAAAGTTTTTCAAATTTCGATAACCGGAAAACATGGCCAACAGTGATGAGACAGCGTCACGAGATGTCGTTGAAACATATATACTAGTATAGCAAACATAGGATAGGATTAAAGCAATCAAACATTAAAAATTTAGAAATAGATATATGTACTCAGAAAATATGTAACCTTAGGGAATATAACGTATATAATAAAAAAAAAAAAAAAAAAAAAAATTTATTTGGGGAATTAAGAATATATAAAATATATCAACTATTCATTACTATAGACCTAGAGTAGTTGATCCAAATGAAGATGTAACGTTGAAAGAAACCGAAAATAGAACATAAAACTAAATTGTAACCTTAAATTAACTAAGTCGAATCGCTTACCTTACGCTCATGCAGCCAAAATAGTTATTCAAACAAAAAATACTATGTAAAGTCAAAAAAGTACTATGTGAAGATTAATTAAGATCAAAAATACAAAAAGTACTATGTGAGGTCAAACCAATTGTAACAAGTTAGGAATGTAGATCTTTATATAAATATATACACCCGACAAACACCTATGGCTGGGGGGAGCTTCTCTAAAGAGGGGAGGAATGTTGTGACTCAAAAATATTACGGCCGGTAAACATCTGGAATGCTGTCTGTGGCCTACATGGGAAAATATCCACACTCCACCCAAATCCCTAACCGTTGATCAAACACACCTAACCCGAGACACATCCCACCATACGCCCACACCACACTAACCCAAGACCCATCCCACCATACTTCCACACCACACTAACCGAGACACATCCCACCATACTTCCTCACCACACTAACCTCAGACATACACCTTACCTTATGATCCCACCGTCACCTGAAAATGAAAAAGAAAATGAAAACGAAACAAGTCACCCAGTGACCTAATTTCATAAGTACGAAAGTTCTTTCGGTCGCTAACCCGTATGGAGGAAATTAAGTATTGTCGACGGAAATTGCCAAACACTCGCGGTCACTTACCTTGAAAATAGCTGACCCAGGTCCGTTTCAGGTCGATCACCTGATGAAACGGCAAAAGGGAGTTTTGCTACTTCTGCAACAACGTGAATAATGTGCCCATATGGATCGATCAATATAGTATTGATTAATTGACGAAATCCAACAAACAGGTGGGGCAGGCAATCATGCTATACATAATGAGCCACCAGCAACGAAAAAGCAGTGATGTACTCAACCCGTTCCTGAGTCCTGGCAGCCAACCCGTTCCGGAAGACGTACTAGACACATCCAGCCACAGCAAAGAGTCAACCAGCCCAGTCAAATCAGAAGACCAGACGAATCCAGCCACAGCCGCTAACAATTAACAAGGAGTCCACCAGCCCCGTAAAACTGCAGCCTAGAAACGTCCAGCCACCTCCAGCGAGAGACGTCAAGGAGCCAACCACCAGCCCAGCTAATATCGAAACAAAAAGGGTAATCCGATCAAGCTATCGGCTACCCAAAGACCTGAACAGCCCTCGAAGGCAGCAGGCATTAACCCAACGCCAAATGAAGATAGCAGCAGAGGACCAGCTTAGAGAAGCCCTAAAGGACCCTACAGCAGGACCGAGACCGATATCCCTGGAGGAATATCGGCGACGACAAGCCGCTAAAGTACCTAAGCCCGAAGCAGTAGACGATAAACGCCCCCCGAAGAAACCCCGTTCTGGAGTCGAGGCCTACTACCAGCGGAAGCTCCAAGAGGCTCAAAGGGAATTGGTTCTGGCAACCACAAAGGAACAGAAACGCGACGCCAGCGACAGAATCAATAGACTGAAGATGAGCCGCAGGAATTACCGCCACAAGAAAAAGACGGGCAAGCCAGCACTACCTAAGTAAGGTTCTCTAGTGTATAGTTGGATTTAAGTAAATTTGTACAGGATTTAGTAAATAGACAATAATAAGAGTTGGGAACTTCAATGGAAGTTTGCATACCGAATAAAGTAATTGAATAATAAATTTTGGACTTTTGAGAAAAAGAACATTGAAACCCCAAGATAAAGAAGGGGACCCAACACTGTTGCATATCCCGTTCTGCATTTCCTATTGATTCCCTGGGAATCAACGAGCCATCTGTTGTTCCCAGGGATATCCGCCCCCAAAATGCACAAACGATCAATTCAACTATTGAACTTTAAAAATCGAATTGATCTTTTGTGCATTGTAGCCGGGCTCAATTGATTCCGTGGGAATCAGTTGAGTTGGACAATGGACATCTCCCAGTCCATGAAAGAGCAATTGAATCGAAAGGAAAAGAATTGGTCTTTCATGGATATGAGTTCCGCTGTCCGGCCATTGTCCCAATGCAGATATAAACTGCAGGATTTTGGTTCGGCAGACAGTCGATTTTTGGAAGAACGTCGTGCTGCCGTATTTAAATGAGAAATGTTAACTTATAAGTGAAAAATGTGAAATCTTGAACTTATGTTGCGTAAATCACAAATAAAATTCTAAAATTGTAAACTTAAAGTTAAAATGCGAAACTCTAAAACTTTGTCTAAAATTACTATCGAAATTAGAAATGTTAACTTATAAGTGAAAAATGTGAAATCTTGAACTTATGTAATGTAAATCACAAATAAAATTCTAAAATTGTAAACTTAAAGTCAAAATGCGAAACTCTAAAACTTTGTCTAAAATTACTATCGAAATTAGAAATGTTAACTTATAATGAAAAATGTGAAATCTTGAACTTATCTAATGTAAATCACAAATAAAATTCTAAAATTGTAAACTTAAAGTTAAAATGCGAAACTCTAAAACTTTGTCTAAAATTACTATCGAAATTAGAAATGTTAACTTATAAGTGAAAAATGTGAAATCTTGAACTTATGCTGTGTAAATCACAAATAAAATTCTTTAATTGTAAACTTAAAGTTAAAATGCGAAACTCTAAAACTTTGTCTAAAATTACTATCGAAATTAGAAATGTTAACTTATAAGTGGAAAATGTGAAATCTTGAACTTATGTTGTGTAAATCACAAATAAAATTCTAAAATTGTAAACTTAAAGTTAAAATGCGAAACTCTAAAACTTTGTCTAAAATTACTATCGAAATTAGAAAAGTTAATTTAAAAGTGAAAAGGTGAAATCTTGAACTAGGTCTACGTCACAAATAAAATTCTAAACTTAAGGTTTAAATGCCAAATTCTTAAACTTAGTCTAAAATAACTACTTAAATTAGAAATGTTAACAAAAAGAAAAAATGTGAAATCTTGAACTTATGTAATCTAAATCACAAATAAAAATCGAAAATTGTAAACTTAAAGTTAAAATGCGAAACTCTAAAACTTTGTCTAAAATTACTATCGAAATTAGAAATTTTAACTAAAGGTGAAAAGGTGAAATCTTGAACTTAGCCCAAATCACAAATAAAAATCTAAAATAGCAAACTTAATGTAAAAATGCGAAATTCTTAAACTTAGTCTAAAATTACTATTTAAATTAGAAAGGTGACAAAAAAAAAAGAAAAATAAAAATGTAAATTAATTAAAATGTAATAAATTTAAAAAAATAAAATTTTTGTAAACGTGTAAATTTATTAAAGTAAACGCATGAGGGTCGAGTGATCTTGCCCATAAGCACTCCTCGATCCATTGTTATGAGCCCAATAGTGGTTATTATCATAACACCATCTTCACCTGTAACAGTATCTGCAGTAAACTATTTAGGCAATCTTTTACTACAGATACTGTTCTTCATACACGGAGATCGAGGATAGTAAGAGCCACATGGACCGTGCACCATGTGGGTTTTCAAAATATCAAATATCTCTGAATCAACTTTTTGATCTGGCAATTCTGCTCGAATAACATCGTCGATTTGCTCAGCTCTTATATTCGTTTCTAACCATATTAGAATGTGGGCATAAGGCAAACCACGCTTCTGCCATTCTACACTATACATAAAACAGCGAACGCAACCGAAAATTTTTCCTTTCACTAGAAGATCCATCAGCTTTTTAACTTTTGTTTAAGAACTCTTGCTACAAATCATGCCGATCAGAAGCCAACTGCCCTGTAAAAAGTTCGTTTGTAATTTCAACTCGAAGCTTCTTTTGATTAGTTCGTATCAAAATAACTCTTTCTGTTTCGATTTTAGCATATATGTACGTCAACTAAATATTGATTAAATAATTGTTTGTAACTATGCAGATGATTGTATTCGTTTTCTTTTATCATTCATCTGTAACAATAGTATTGTAGAGTGGATAACTTCTTTTGGAAATTTGGTTGGCCTGTGTTGGGTTCGAGTTGATAAACCGCAAAGTTATATCCATCTTTCCCATAAGAAAACATTAGAGGATACTGCAAAGCTCCATACGATCTATGAGTTTCTGAGATATCTCTGCAATCGATTACCATGTCTGTGAAGTATTATATCTCGTTTATCACAATGTTGATTTACCAGTACCAGAGATACTTCGTTTGTTGTTGGTTCATTATGGCGACCTGGATGCTCTGCTGAAGGTTGTCAATCAGCATTTGTAACTATTTTATAGTCATTTTCATTTGAATTTGGTGCAAAAGATTGAAGAGCAGTTTTGAAATCATCAGTGTAATTGTTATTTCAATAAGCATACTTATTGTTATCAATAAGCATACGTTGCAAGCTTTCTACTAACATAGGATTTAGATTTGGAAAAAATGTTAACCTTTCGTCTCTTTATTGTACATAATCGCTAATGAAATATATTTGTTAAAAATGATTCTCTTGCATTATCTACTGGTAAAAGAGAACCAATTATATGATATACCTGCCCCTTTATTTTGAACGTGGGCATATAATTCCCTTCGTGTATTTCTTTCGCCCCAAAAGAAGTCATTTGAAAAGCGGAATTATAACGTTTAATATTATTTAGCATATGTTGAGATTGATCATGTTCGCCACATAACAAAGACTTAAGCGGTTCAGGTGGATGATGGACATAGTTCAAGCTCACACTTCCAGACGAGAAACTGTTAAAACACTTGTTGTTCGCAACAGACTGACTGGCTACCAAAAAGCCGGAACAGTCTGAACTTTATTTCGAAATCATTCACTGAACTCCATTTACTTAATGTCCATTTACTAAATGTACTAAATTAAAAATTTGCAATCTTAAGGGATAGGTGTTGTTATTACATTTTTATTTTGATACATATTTTGACACCCCCACTTATCAAAATAAACTACATATAAAAATTATTTCATAGACACAAAGCCAAGCAAATTCATAAACTTGTAATGTTTTAAGTGACATAGACCTTTAGTCAGTATGTCAGCAGGCATTTCCTCACTAGGAATATATTTGATTTGAACTAATTTATCTTTTACAACATTTCTAATATAATGACATCTATGTTTTTCGATCTATTATGGCTCTGATTACTTAAAGCTAACTTCAATGCTCTTTGGTTGTCGCAATGTAAATCAATTACATAAAGTGTATCGGTAATTTCATGCATAAAATTTCTTAAATAGATGGCTTCTCTAGAAGCTTCAGACAAAGCTGTGTATTCCGCCTCTGTACTAGACAATGAGACCGTTTTCTGTTTCCTACTTTGCCATGAAATAGCTGATCCTGACAGCATGAAACAAAAACCTGTATAGGACTTCCTGTCTAAGGCATCACTAGCCCAATCACTGTCCACAAATCCTTGTAAATCGCTATGATTATTACTATATTTTAAACAATAATTCTTAGTACATTGCAAATATCTCAATACACGTTTTGCATAGTTCCAATGCGTAAGATTATAACAACTATTAAATTGGCTTAGATATCTCACAGAATAAGCGATGTCTGGTCTTTTTAATACTGCCAAATACATCAAACTTCCAATAAGCTTTTGATAAGGAACATTAGGTAAACATTTATCAGGTGACTTAACTAGGTTTAACTTAGGCTCAATTGGAGTGTTCTGTACATTACAGTCAGTCATCATAAATTTGGAGATTAGCTGCTCAATGTATTGTTATTGATCTATAGTAACAATACTTTTATTTTTATCTACATTTATCCTCATACCTAGATAGCGTCTTACGGGCCCTAGGTCTTTTAGCTTAAATTCTGAACATAATACCTTTTTTAATTTATTAGTTTCTGTGTCATTATTTGAAAAAATTAGAAAATCATCGACATATAGTGCTACTACGATTTTAATTTTACCATTCATTTTTGTAAACAAACATGGTTCATATTGACTATTTTTAACATTTACTTTGCTTAGAACCTCTTTTACTCTTTCATACCACGCTAGAGAAGATTGCTTAAGTCCTGAGTCCATAAATTGCCTTTTTTAATTTTAATACCTTTCCCCCACTTTTGTTTACAAAACCTTCTGGTAATGACATGTATATATTTTCTTTCAAAAAACCATTTAGAAATGCAGTGGTAACATCTAAATGAGTAATACTCATTCCTATCTTTACACTAAGGGCAAACAATAAACTTAGTGTGGAATGTCGCACTACTGGTGAAAAGGTATCCGTATAGTCTACACCTGGTTCTTGCGAAAAACCTTTTGCCACAAGGCGAGCCCTTAATCTAACATTATTTTCAATATAAAATTTTTTATTAAGCACCCATCTGCATTTGACAATTGTTACATCACCTGGGTTGTCCACAAGCTCCCACGCCTCGTTGTCCTCAAATGATTGCAGTTCCTCAGCCATCGCATGTTTCCAATGTTCCCTCTCTGGTCCTTCAAGAGCCTCTGAGAATACAATCTCTTCAGATGCTGGAACAGTACTGGAAATACATATGTTGCTAACACCATACCGCTCAGGTTTCTTTCTCTGACGCTTGCCATATACATCGCACACTTGTTCGGGCGCTGATGATGACTGGACTGCATGTTCCTGGGCATCTTGTGTTGCAATTTCAGTTGAATCTGAAGTTGACTGGACTGCATGTTCTTGGGCATCTTGTGTTGCAATTTCAGTTAAATCTGAAGTTAACTGGACTGCATGTTCCTGGACATCTTGTGTTGCAATTTCAGTTAATGTTTCATTTCCATCAACATACACTGAGGAATCTGAAGAGTGATCAAAAGGATCCTCAGTTTCTGCAAAATTTTGAGACAATTCCCCCACTGAATCGATGTTCTGTTCCATCAAATTGGTGTCTCTTCATTAGGGATCCAGATGGCTAATTCGTCATTGTTTTTCTGATCATCTGTATCATCCTCTATCACTATGACATCTCTGCTGATGATAACATTGTTCTTAGTTGGGTTATAGACGCGATAACCTTTCACATCCTCACTATATCCAATTAAAATGTGTTGTGTGGCTTTCTTGTCCAATTTAAGACGTTTCTGTTTAGGGATATGCACCATCACTTTGCTGCCAAACAAACGTAAATTACTTAGGTTTGGTTTTGATCCATACCAAAATTCATACGGAGTTTTGTTCAATCCTGACGCAATTGACCTGTTCAGTGATATACAGCAGTATTGGCTGCCTCTGCCCAAAATTTTTTTCTAAGTTTGCATCCTATAATAAGCATTTAGCTTTCTCGACCAATGTACGGTTAGCTCTTTCACAAAGTCCATTTTGTTCTGGGGTATAATAATTTGATTTTTGATGTATTATACCAGCATGTTTTAGGTCACTCTCAAACTCCTTATTGCAGAATTCTCGTCCATTGTCTGTCCTCAAAATTTTAATTTTCTTACTTTGTTGATTTTCAACAACTGATTTAAATTCTTTAAATCTGTTGAAAGCTTCATTTTTGTTCTTCAGAAAATATATAAAGGTCATTCGACTGTAATCATCAATAAATAACAGGAAATATCGAGCACCATTTAAGGACTTTGTTTCCATTGGGCCACAAATATCACTGTGAATTCTATGTAAGGTTTCTTTACTCCGTTCACCTATATGAGAAAAGGGTAATCTCATTTGTTTTCCCTCACAGCAAGCTATACATTGAGACGTGCTAATGAAATAGCTGTTGTCATAGAGTAGACCATCCACAATACCATTTTTCATTTTATTCATGTCTTGACTGTTTATATGTGCTAATCTTCTGTGCCATAATCTTTCATTAGGTTCTGGAGCAGCCAGCAAGCAACTCTGTGATTTTAACCTCAACTTATAAACACCTTCTGATAAATCCGCAGTCGCAACTAAAACATTGTACTTGTTTCGAATATAACAGTGTTTCTCATCAAATATGACGTTGTTCCCATTCTTTATTAGTTCGCTTACGGATAATAAGTTGGTTGTTAAACTAGGAACACATAGCACATTTTTCACTTTTATGTGGTAGCCTAATTCCGAAACAATATCTACGTCTCCTGAACTCAGAACAGGCACTTTCGACTCATCCGCAACAACAATTTCTGGTAAATACGGCTTTTTGTTTATGTTTTTCATCCAATCGTTGTTTACAGTCATATGTGCACTTGCACCTGAGTCTACGTACCAATCATTCTTGTTAAACTTTCCGTTTAGGAAAACAACACTAAATACATATTTACTCTTATTCCTTTTTAATAATGGGCACTGATTTCGATAATGTCCATCCTCGTTGCACTTGTTACTTGTGATTATTTTCTTTGTTGCATTATCTGTCACTGTCTTTTTATTTATCGTTGACTGGGCGTCATGTTTCTTTTGCTTAAAGTTGTTAGAATAATATTTATTTCTTACTGCAAATGCTGTGCCACCGCTTTCGAAATCGCTGATATTTTCCATATCTAGTAATTTTGACTTTATGACATCTGCTGTTATCGGAATACCGGAGTGCTCTATCGCCATTATCATTGGAGAATAACGGTCGGACAAACCTGCTAAAAGTAATGATCCTACCCATTCATCCGTTATTTTAAATCCCGTTCCATTTAACCTTTGAACCGTTTCGATTATTTGTGTGATATAGTTGGCCATCGAGTCGCAATTTTCGAGTCTTATCGAAATCAAATATCGAAGTAAAGTTATTTTTCTTGTGAAACCAGAGTCATCAAACATGGCCTTTAATTTAATTCATAATTCTGCAGAGCTCTTGGTGTCCTTGATGTGTACGTACAAAGCTGGATCGATTGTCAATATTAATTTTGCCTTTGTTTTCTCGTCATCTACTGGCTTTACCTCGAAATCTGCAGGAGGTTTGATGTACCTATTCATCCCTTCTAGCACCAACAAGTTTTCAGCTGCAAAGCACCATTCTTCGTAGTTTTCCCTGCCTTTTAACTTTGGAACCCTAGCAATATAGTTTGTAGTCATGTTTCCGGGAAAAACGTGCGCAATTTGTCTATTTAACACAATAAATAACTGATAAATTGAAAAAAAGAAAAGAGGCCCATAACCTGTTAAAACACGTGTTGTTCGCAACAGACTGACTGGCTACCAAAAAAGCGGAACAGTCTGAACTTTATTTCGAAATCATTCACTGAACTCCATTTACTTAATGTCCATTTACTAAATGTACTAAATTAAAAATTTGCAATCTTAAGGGATAGGTGTCGTTATTACATTTTTATTTTGATACATATTTTGACAAAAACTAATATCTTTTGACTAATCTTTCCACATTAAAGATCTACATTAGTTGCAACATACATTCATAGTTGCACATACACATTTGGGCATCATAATTGAACCCACTATTATGTTTTTCTCGCCATGCAATATTACGTCTATTGGTCCTTCTTATTTGGCCATTATTTAGTCGTTGTCGTCGGTTTGCTTCACTTTTAATATCCCGCAGAGCACTTGTCGTTTGTATGGCAGTATCCAGACGCCTTTCTGCAAAGGCAAAAATTCGTTCCTGCTTGACGAATGATACTCACACTCTCACGGAGCTGAGATAAGCGCTCGATCCTTTGTCTTTGTGACTTATGATACCGGTCGCATTATTCTGTAACGCGAATATCATGCTGTTCCCGACTTTCCATTTTACGTTGATTTTGGTGATAACGGCGATAATTCTCTAATATTTGCTCTCTAGAATCAGATGATTCTAAACTTCGCGAGACAGCGTGTTGAATACGATCATCTTCTAATCGCTGCTCTCTTGAATCGTAGGATTCTAGGATTCGCGATACAGCGTGTCGAATACAGTCATTTGCTAATCGCTGCTCTCTTGAATCATTCGATTTTAGGCTTCGCGGGATAGCGTGTCGAATACTATCATTTTCTAAGCGCTGCTCTTTTGAATCGACTGATTCTAAGATTCGCAAGATAGCGTGTTGTATACGATCGTTTTCTAGACGGTGATCTTTAGATTCCAAAGATTCTTGAGTCCTTGACGATGACTAACGCGTTCTATCTAACTTTAATTTTTCATTCCTCTCAGAGCTACGCTCATTTGACCTAGACATGGACATCCGTAATTTACAATTTGTGAGACAACTTTCCCTATCCTGTTGAGATTCATTTTCACGTTGCAATCTCTTCGCCTTTCTCGTGTTCTTAGGGATATTTGACTTTATTTTAGGCTTAACTAATGGGCGTGCACTTTTCTATCTGAAAAACGAAAAACCGAAATTAAAAATATTTCTTTTATCAAAAACAACTATCCACGTGACTAACTAAAAAAATTACCTATAAATAATTTATCAATTTCAATGTAAATGTAAATACTAAATACACATGTGTAGATATAATTTTATTTAAAACGGTACAGAGAGATAATCCTATATGCAACTTATGTAATTGATTTTTATTCAAAAGACTTTATATAATTAATGACACGACCAACCCCTTTTCTAGTTTGTTCTCGACTGCCGACCGTTGACTCATTCGCTAATCTTCAACCGCAATGGAACTTATTGATAAAGAGGTTACACATTGTACCACAATACAGTGTATAACTTCCTTACAATGTACTACTTCAAATGTACTGTACAAAATACATTTTCATGAAGAAAAACGTTAAACAATAATTTATGATTACTAACTAATCATAAGGTCTTACTTTTAGAAAACAGTGAACATGTAACGAAACAATATGAGTTAAGAAGAACAGTCAAAAAGTAAAGATACCTTGTCAAACAAAAAAATATGATACAAGTGCGAATTCACATATACAAAAATTTAGCTACAAAATTACGTTATTAACTATTAAACAACAAAAAGCAATTAAAATATACGAAATATGAAACAATAAAACGAGAAATTAACAAAATTGTAAGAGGCAAGATTTTAGCGGCCAATGTTTGTTTAGTTCAGATTGTTTTGTCAGGTTTAAATTTAGGTTCTTAATTAATTAGGTACATTGTATTTAGGAAATAAAAACAATACATTTCCAAATTTGAAATGTTTTCCTTCGAAAATACTTATCGGGTTTACAATCCTTAAGGAATTTTCAACACCTTATCGTTCTGGATTTACCAAGTAAGCCGGCAGCCCCTTTTTTTAGGAAGTTGTAGCGTCTAAAAGGATCAGTTCGTTTTGAACAAGTAAATGATCCAGACGTGTTAAATCTAGTGAGAAATTGAATAGTGTTTAAAAGCAAATAGTGATTGATCGAGAGTCAAATCAGGTGAGTTATCCCACTAAGTTTTTGGGATTATTTGTGTGTGACTTGATTAGGGAATTTATGATCAAGTGTGATTTATTGAATATTGGTGTAGTTTTGTTGTAGTGTTACCCGAATTGAAGGTGTTCTAAGATTGTCAAATGAGGTTGGTGTTCTCCTGCACCGGACTTAGTGTCATGTGGTGCCTATTGGGTTGGTCTTCTCCCATAGGTTTAGTTTGAGAGTTATGTGGTTGGTTTTTCTCCACACGAACATCTAAATTGGCCTTCAATTCGCGATCACCATGTGTGTATGAGTAGGTGACTTTGGTTTTCGTACGCATTGTGAGAGCAGTGGAATTAAATTTTTAACAAATGGTGAAATAAAGATTCGTTGTAGATCCCTACTGTTGGGTGTGTGGTTGGTGTTCTCCCACACCCGTTTGGTCGGACAGTTGGTTGGTGTACTCCACTGTCCTGAATCAAAAATGCTGCCGATGGGTTGGTGTTCTCCCATCTGATGGTGGTTCTTGGGGATTTACAGCGTTAGTTTGTTATGTTGATGTTTGGACAGTTATCTTTCAGTATAAATACGAGTCTCTTACAATGTGTACGAATAAAATGGCCTGGAATGAATCTCGAAACTTATAGTGGATTTATATTTTCAGAGGAGACGTCATAGAAGAAGCAACATGTGACCAGCATCCACGACCTGTGTCCTGACAGTTTTTGAAAATATGCGATAGTAAAATCAATTTTGATAATTGATGCTTTCATTTTTAAATATCCGTTTTTATAATTCAGAAGTGGGATACTGGTCACATGGGAATATATGCTTTGTTGTTAACTAGTTGTGAGTGAATGGCTTTATATTGTGTATAGGGTTAGACATTGGAATAGTTTACTTGAGTAAAAATAATGCTTTATTCCGACATATAAAATTGGTTTTGCTTCCTTTCATTCAATCTAGTCGAAGTTAGGGAATTTTGTCATGAGATAAAGGAGTAATGGTGTGATTCAATTAACTAGTCATGAGAGAATAGTCAAATTTGGTTGTTTCTTTTTCGCTTCACTAAATTTGAGTATTTGTCTTAGATTAGAAAAACTACGAAACTTGGTTGTGCCAAATCTGCAGAAATGAATATTCAACATAGCAATAATACTCCTTTTGCTTACAGTCCCTATCGAGTCGCTAGATCTGAACAGGATAATATTAGCGAAATAGTTTCAGAACTCTTAGAATGTGGTATAATATCAGAATCATCGTCAGAATATTCATCACCTATCCTGTTGGTAAAGAAGAAAAATGGCGAGCAGCGAATGTGCATCGATTATAGGATATCCACTTCCACGAATGGATGATCAGATTGATCGACTGAAAAGTGGCAAGTATTTTACAAGTCTGGATCTGAAGTCGGGTTACTATCAGATACCAATGAGCGAAAACGCAAAGAAATATACCGCTTTCTCAACCTTCGCTGGGCTTTACGAATTCAATCGAATGCCATTTGGGTTAACAAACGCTCCACGGTGCTTTCAGCGTTTTATGAATGGGGTGTTATCTCCAGTAAGCAACATTGCTGCTATTTACCTGGATGATGTTTTACTTCACGCCAAAACGGTGGAAGACGCTTTAGCCGATCTGAGAGGAGTTTTAGACATATTTAGGGAGCAACACATCACCCTTAATCTGAAAAAGTGTACCTTCCTTACTACCTCCGTGGAATTTTTAGGGTTTGAGATAAAGAAGGACGAAGTTCGACCTTACATCCAGTGGCATATTTTAGTCGCCAGACTTCGGACGTGGAGTCAAAGTACCATTCTTACGAACTGGAGACACAAGCTGTAGTAGAAGCCTTAAAAAAGTTTAGAAGCTATTTGGTGGGAATAAATTTTACAGTAGTAACTGACTGTAACGCTATTAAATCCACGAAAGAGAAGAAAAATCTTATTCCACGAATTGTGCGTTGGTTGATGCAAATCCAGGAGTTCAATTTTAATGTAGTTTATCGACCTGGGGACAGAATGAAGCATGTTGATGCTTTGAGCCGTAATGTAGAGGACAGAAATAAGGAAGAAATAGTGATGCGAATTTCACAAGACGACTGGGTACTTGCGGGACAACTGACAGATATGAGGATAAAAGAAATTTCTGACGTACTTAAGCGTCCACCTGTCACGGATTATCAGCAAAGAATTTATAAAAATTATACGTTACGAGATGGTAGAATTTATCGGATTACGGCAAGGGGTATTCAATGGGTGGTACCTAAAGGTATGAGAGTCCATGTAGTTCGAGCAGCTCATGACGAAATGGGTCATTTTGCGACGGAAAAAACATTAGGCCGCTTGTGTGAATTATACTGGTTCCCAAAAATGCGAAATTTTGTCGAAAAGTATATAGCATCGTGTATCCAGTGCCTCTATAATAAAAGGAAAGGCGGTAAAAAGGAAGGTTTCTTAAACCCAATATCAAAAGGACGTACACCCATGTTGATGGTTCACATTGATCATCTGGGACCATTTACGAAGTCTAAGAAAGGAAACTGCCACATAATTGCTGCAGTAGACACGTTCACCAAATTCTTGTTTTTGAGGGCAGTCAAATCAACGAAGACAAAATACGTATTGGAGTTTTTAATGGAAATATTTGTAATTTATGGAACTCCACAGACTGTCGTCTCTGATCAAGGGAGCGCGTTTATCGCGAAAATGTTTAAAATGTTTTGTCAACAGAACAAAATCCGTCACGTACAAAATGCCGTAGCAACACCCAGGGCAAATGGGCCAATTGAACGATTAAACCGGTAAATTTTAAGCGTACTATTGACAACTACATTAGAGGAAGAGCGATGGGACGAGAACATCAAAAGGGTCCAATATGCTATCAACAACACCATAAACAAAACTACAGGCAAGACACCCAGTGAACTCCTTTTCGGATATAAGCCACGGGGAAGTAGTGATGATATTTTAAATGATGAAATTGTTCAAACATCCAGAGTAATAGATAACATTATTTAGGAAAGACAAAAATGTTCGGAGCGTGTGGAAAAACAGCAAGAATGTCAAAAGCGGCAGTTTGACAAAAAGAGAAGGGTTCCAAAAAAATATAAAGAGGGAGACCTAGTGGTGATAAAGAAGAATGAGCCTGCACCATCGACAAGCCGAAAACTTGTGTCACCTTACAGTGGCCCGTTTGTGGTTAAGACTGTGTTACCCAACGACAGATATCTTGTCATTGATATGGCGGGAACACATAGAACACAAACCAAAAGAAGATATTCGAGGACTATAGCAGTGGATCGAATGAAACCATGGATTCAACGTCATGACGATTCGGAAGAGGATGAATCTTATGAAGACGCTGAAGATGGAATGGTTTTGTCCGGTGCAGAGTCAGATCAACCCGAGGCGGGTTGTCAACAGGATGGCCGACTGTAAGACGCAAGATTTTAGCGGCGAACGATTCGAGGACATTTGTCCTCGAACAATGAAGAAAATGTGTGCGTTCCGTCTGTCCAATGTTTGTTTAGTTCAGATTGTTTTGTCAGGTTTGAATTTAGGTTCCTACTTAATTAGGTACATTGTATTTAGGAAATAAAAACAATACATATCCAAATTTGAAATGTTTTCCTTCGAAAATACTTATCGGGTTTACAATCCTTAAGGAATTTTCAACACCTTATCGTTCTGGATTTGCCAAGTAAGCCGGCAGCCCCTTTGTTTAGGAAGTTGTAGCGTCTAAAAGGATAGCGTTTTGAACAAGTAAATGATCCAGACGTGTTAAATCTAGTGAGAAATTGAATAGTGTTTAAAAGCAAATAGTGATTGATCGAGAGTCAAATCAGGTGAGTTATCTCACTAAGTTTTTGGGATTATTTGTGTGTGACTTGATTAGGGAATTTATGATCATGTGTGATTTATTGAATATTGGTGTAGTTTTGTTGTAGTGTGACCCGAATTGAAGGTGTTCTAAGATTGTCAAATGAGGTTGGTGTTCTCCTGCACCGGACTTAGTGTCATGTGGCGCCTATTGGGTTGGTCTTCTCCCATAGGTTTAGTTTGAGAGTTATGTGGTTGGTTTTCCTCCACACGAACATCTAAATTGGCCTTCAATTCGCGATCACCATGTGTGTATGAGTAGGTGACTTTGGTTTTCGTACGCATTGTGAGAGCAGTGGAATTAAATTTTTAACAAATGGTGAAATAAAGATTCGTTGTAGATCCCTACTGTTGGGTGTGTGGTTGGTGTTCTCCCACACCCGTTGGGTCGGACAGTTGGTTGGTGTACTCCACTGTCCTGAATCAAAAATGCTGCCGATGGGTTGGTGTTCTCCCATCTGATGGTGGTTCTTGGGAATTTACAGCGTTAGTTTGTTATGCTGATGTTTGGACAGTTATCTTTCAGTATAAATACGAGTCTCTTACAATGTGTACGAATAAAATGGCCTGGAATGAATCTCGAAACTTATAGTGGATTTATATTTTCAGAGGAGACGTCATAGAAGAAGCAACATGTGACCAGCATCCACGACCTGTGTCCTGACAGTTTTTGAAAACATGCGATAATAAAATCAATTTTGATAATTGATGCTTTCATTTTTAAATATACGTTTTTATAAAATATGTATAATGAAAATATTAAAATTTTAATGTATAAAAACAGAATTTGAACAAATTTTGTACATGAAAAATTTAATAAAAAACACTTTTTAAAATATTCCAAGTTTTCTTTATTTATACAATAAACATTTACAATATAATTTTAAACAAATTATTTTTAACAATTTACATTTATAAACATTTTACATATATAAATTACATACATATTTTCATGATATCAAAATATAAAAATAATTTCTTATCAGCAATTTACGTATTGCTATAATTTATTTAATCTCAAAAACACCACAATAAATTATTTTTTTATTAATTATTGTAAGGTTATTATTAACAATATTATTATTTCACTATTTTAATATCAGAAACACTACATTTAATGAATATTTGCGTTTGTTTTCCGACAAAACATCAAACGTCAAAATTCATACCGCCGACAAAATTCGATTTTTTACGCGTTTTGCGGACTTATATGTATGGCAGACCCCAATTATTTTGCCGTTTCCTATCTTTTTCTCATACATAATTTTTTTTTTAAATTGCGTTTTCAAAATTGTATACAAAAGTTAATAAACATAATAATATTCAGATTTTGAATTTGTAACAGTTTTTTATCCGTAGCAGCTAAACTAATGATCCCAGGGGGTTCATATGTACTACAGACGCCAATTATTTTTACATTTTCTAACTTTTTTCCATACCCTTCTTTTCTCTACAATGAGTTTTTAAGAATGCGTCCACACAAAAATTAGGAAATTGGACCAAATACAAATTTTCATTCAGTCTTAGAAATCAATAATTCTGACTCAAACCTGGATTTTTTAAATTTAATATTCTCCGTATTGACAACCTTTCTTTTTCATAAGAAGATATTAAAAACACAATATTGACAAAGGTTTTGTGTACATATATGGCAAAAATTTAGAAAATCAAAAACTAGTATAGATCGTCCATATATGTGAACTCGCTAGAGTGCGTCATCTAGCCGTTATGAGCCAAAAACTCACTGAAAATTCAAATGTTCTCTTTAAATATACTATTGATAATAATACATATATAATCTGCACAAAAATATTCTTGAGAATAGGTAAAATCTATATGAGTTACAAATGAATTTTGACGGCAATATGCAAAACATCTTATAACTTAACTAATTATTTAATCAAATTCTGAATACTTTCATGTCCGGTTTCACGAAGAACAAGTTATCCAATAGATATCTATCTATGGATAATATTTATCAAGCGAATAAATTTTTCGAGCGTTTCACGAAGCATTACGAGTTATCCACGGGTTAACGATTGACAGTTGACAAATTATCTAATTAAAGGGGTTTTTACTCATTTTAAAATATAAAATTAATATATTTTAATGAAATGAAATCTTATTTACAAAAATAAACACAATTTCAAAGATATAATACTATAAATCCAAATTACTTTGCACTGTCACTTTATCCAATAGATAAATATTTATCTCGAGAAAATCGCGTGGATAAATTATTCCATAGCTTATCCCAAAGTATATCTATCTCGACTTTCGTGAAACGCTAAAATAAGTTATCTAGAGTTTATCCACCGATTTTGGGTTAAACTTATCTATCCATCGTTCGTAAAATCGGGCATCAATGAAATACTATATACGATAATATTATAAAATATGGTAATAACAAAACCAACGATAATAACATATACTCTAAATTTTTGCATAATATATTTTCTAATATTCGAATTATGATAATAATGTTGGTAATAATAAAAATAATACATATAATAATAATTTTACTAATAGGCAATAGAACAAAACTATATTTGAATTGATTATTTTATGATCCTCCCTAGAAGAACCACTTAAAATTTAAATATATATGAATTATAGAACTTATGCATGAACAAATTTATTAAATTAAACATTTAAAATCGGTATCACAATAATTATGTTAAAACTAGAAACTTACAAAGATCGAAAAAACATCATAATCTTGAAAGCAATAAATGCAAATAATATACCTAATAGTTTCCCAAAAATTTCAAACATATCCTTGTATTTTGCATAGATAGCAATCCAAAACTTTTCTTCAATTTAACGAAACGTTATACATACTGTTACACTGGTAAATTTCGGTGACGCCAAAACACAAAAATTCAGAAAAACCACATAAATTACAAAAGAAACTGTAAAAATCCCGCGTTTTTCGCAACATTATGCAAAATAACAATTTTTCATTTTGTTCCTTAAATTTAATTTGCATATATTGTTATCTAACTAAGGAAAACCATATAAAAATTTCCATTTTCTACACGAAATATAGGAATTTTTGAATGTGTGTCCGTGTGCGTGTGCACATTTTGCTCATGAATGACACATATTCAAAGAATTTTTGTGTTGGTGTCAGAAAAACACCCTTTTTCCCTTACTACTATGCTCCTCACAGGTAGATAGATAGATAGATACAGAGATATCACCTTCTACCAGAGACCAGACCATATTCCTCTCAGAGCGCGTTAGTGCTTTTGCATTCTCAAAGAGATTAAAAGCAAAACTCATCAAACGCTTTATGTCCGCTAGTAGCTGTCCGCTAGCAGGAAAATTTTGTGCGAACACGATGTGGAATAGGACATCTGAATAGTTGTTTGTGATTATATGATCACTTTGACGAACCACAGTTTCTAGTCTAGATATTAAGCATGTAAATTTTTGATTCGCAACATTGCTCCCCTCTTTAGAAAACCACCCAATATTTGTTTACTTAAGAAACGATATATTCAGTTTTAAAGTATATTTTCTTAACTAGTTACTATTGTAAGTTTGTAGCAATAACATACCGTTTACAGCAATAATTTGTCATAGTATAAATTTGAATTTACAGATAATATTTTTGTTTGAATTACCAAGATGCGAAGAAGTTTTATATACGTACTAGCAGCCAGGACCACGTGTTGCTGTGGCTAAGGTTTTTGTTATATCTCATTGTACTAAACTATTTAAGGGCTTACGCTAAAAGAACATCAGTCATCGGAACCGATGACCATGACTGATGTTCTGCTACTGTTACCCCATAATACAATGAAATTATTATTCATGAACGAAGACGGAAACGTTAAAGCCGGTATAAAAATCCACTGAATGGGGATTTCAAGGGGAAGGTTTTTGAACACGATTGATCAAAATTTTCTTAGAGTTGATATTAAGCACAAATTAATACAAAGTAATTAATTTTCAATTTTATTATTTCTTTTTATTCAAGTTTGAACGAAATGATTTTATTACAAAAATGTTAGTTGATAACATTTAACACTCAAATTTATAAATTGTAGGTAGGGCAAGAAGTTTTAAATTTTTAACTATAATATTTATTATTTTTAATTATAAATATTTTTAATTTCAATTTAATTCAGAACTAATCGGTGCACAATATTTTTGGTTAACCTGTCTTTAGCTAACACAAATAGATTCGACGGTCTTCCTACACGTGAACATGCCTTGACCTTTCTCAACATATATTTTCCAAATCTAAACCACAAATGGACATTGTTTGGCCTTGAGACTTATTTATAGACATGGCGAAAGCTAAACGAAGGGGAAACTGTAGCCTTCTGAAGGGTTTCTGACGGTGTCATTGGAATACGTAGCAACAATACCACTTCTCCTTTAAACTTTCCAGTCGTTGCTTCAAGAACATTTCCGGTAATTTTTTTGATGACCAAGCGTGTACCGTTTCATAATCGAGGTGGATTCAAATTACGGAGGAGAATAATTGTTGAACCAAACTTCAATCGAAGATTGTGTGGTGGCATTTCTGGTATATCTTGTGAATTTAAAAATTCCATTGGAAAATTCACACTGTCATTTTCATCAAAAACAGTATCGATTGATTTTAAAGACATCAGATCGTCTGGTAAGAGCTGTTGTGTCTGGAAGTAAATTTCGTCAACATCAATATTTTTTGCTGTCAAAATAACTCCATGACTGAGCCAGTTATGATTCAAGTAGTTACTCTGTATGTCCGGGAAAATACTTTCAATCAATTCATATTTTCCGTGAAGAACGGTGCAGAAATTGTCTGGCAGTTTAAAGCTTTGCGTATTTGGTTGCAGTTCTATTGTACCGTTCCCAATATCTAGTTATTGTTCGGAAAATATTTGTGCTGATGGATTATTTTGCAATTGTACGCGCATGTTTATTGTCAATGACTTCAAAAATTTATTGTCAAAAATTCAGTATTTCAACACTTCGCCATAAGAATGATTGTTTGAAACATGCATTAATCTCATCCGCGAAAGTAGAGCGAGGTATGATTGGTAAGGTCTGTCTGAAATCACCAGACAAAAATAATATAGCACCACCGAAAAGTTTATCGTTGCCTTTTAAATCTTGCATAGTTCTATGCAATGCTTCGAGTGAATATTTGTGAGCCATGCACTCATCCCAAATTATAATTGAACTCCTCTTCAACACTGCAGCAATTCCACTATTCTTTTTTATGTCACATATTGCGTTTGGTTTATTATGAGTGTCCAATGGAAGCTTGAATGTTGAATGTGCCGTTCGCCCACCATCTAGCAAAGTAGACCTGGTGCGTCCAAGAAACAAAAACCGCCTTGTTCAACAGCAGCAGTCAGTATAATCCGATCATAAATAATTAATGGCTCACTGTTCATAATAATTGTTGCTAAATGACCATGGTCATATTGTTTTTCTCGTTGTAAACCGGTGTTGACTAAGTCTGTGGCTGCGCGATCAGGTGATTGCATACCATAATGATTATACATTTCTGGCGTATAATCTATGTTTTGGCATTGGTCTGTTTGTCTAATTCGTTGCAATATGTCTTCTGTCTTACGATTTTTATATTTTTCCGACGAAGTGTGTGCATGCGATGGATAACATATCGTCAAAATAATTGCAAACAGCTGACGAATGTTATTGGGCATTGACGTCAACGCAGCATCGGCAAGCGTTAAGTCCCAATGGTTATCGTCTTCTAGCAACTGCAGTTCACGACATGCTTCTTGGTATGTATTAAATACTCGACCATTAACTGTTCGCAGAAATTCAAAAGACGTTGGTCCGGGAACATTCACCAATAACAAACGTTAATAGAAGCATTCACGTTGCTTTGGATGTACCGGGTAAAGTCGCCCCAATGTCTTAGCTTTGAATATGCCTGTAATGAATGGATGTGTTTTTCCTTGTTTCCGTGGCTCCCATTTTTTACCGGATTTGTTCCATATGAAATAACGTGGAACATCAGTATACATCAATGTCTTTGCGAATTGACCGAAAACATCAGGCTTTTGACAAAATGTCAAAAAATTTAGTTAGTAGCGTTTTTGGAACCTCTAGCGCTCTTTGGATTACATTTTCTTCAGTGAAGTATACACGTTGACCATTTTCAAGATGTTTTGCTAGATGCTGGACAGAAGGGTCTCTATCGTGTATGGAAAAGCTAAGAATATGCCAAATAGCTTCGTGGCTGCAGATGTATCTACCCATTTGGTATCGTCTTATTTCGTCATTTTTATTCATATTTTGTAGTTCAAATATGGCCAACTCACTGCCTTTATTTACATATTTACAAATGTACATAATTGATTTTACAGAACTGCAAAGCTCGACATTGATATGAGCCTCATAATTTTTTGAAAGTAATGGTGAGTATGGTACCACCCACTGATTGTCAAATTCTACATGATCTGTAGCGGCGATACATTGGATATCCGTCAATATCCGTGATAGTGTCATTCGTATGCGGCTTTGGGAAACTCTTCTTACATTTTCCATTTTCCATGCATGGTGACGTCATGTTGACAGCACCGCAGGGCCCGTGGATCATGTGTTTGGTAACAATATCAAACAATTCTTGATCAATTGATGGGTCTGGAATTTCGGCTGAAATTATTTGATCAATTTCTTCTGGACGGATTTTATCTTGGAGCCAAATTAAAATGTGGGCATGAGGTTTTTGTCACTCAATCGAATACAGCCAACAACGTGTGTTACCAAAAGCTGAAAATTTAACAATAAAATCAATTAAGGATTTAAATTTTTGTTTGAACACACGTGCAGTTATGTCATGACGATGAATTGCTTTTTGTCCTGGTAATAGTAAAGTTTGCATCTCTTTCCAATTCGGATTACATGTAAATGTAATAAACAAATCTGGTCGGCCGTAACGGCGTACGCAAGTCGTCGCATCTTGTATGTATTCCTGCATGTTGCGTGGACTGCCGATGTGACTTGAAGGTGAAATGAAAGCATAACCGATGTCATTGGGGTTTCAATTTCCGTTGATGTTTCCAACAACAGCATTTCGTAAGTGAATGTATTCTTCCGATCGTAATTTAGCCTGGTTGTATCGAAAGTTTTCTTATATATAAATAATGCGTCACGTTGTTGGTCCTCTATGGACTCCTAAACTCCTGAAACAAATTTTATTTTAATCAAATTTGCACACCGTGTGCAGTTTAATCCAGCTTGAGAGATGGGAAACCTTATATCTTAATTTATAGTCGCAATATTATTTTATTGCAAATTATTTGTTTATTATCTGACAGTCACAATTATCTGTTAGCTCCATACGATTTTAACAGATGGCGGTATAAGATCATCTGTTGACTGGATTGAGTAAGTATTCAATAGATAGCGCTATGTCAAAAGTACGAACGTTTCATATAAGCTACAATTTAATAGCATAACAGGCCATGTGTTGCTGAGGCTAAAATAAAAGTTAAATCTATATCTATATATAAATAGACGACACGATTTTTTGTTATCCCTTTTACAGAAAATCAGGTGGACTTACCAGGACAAAAATTATACCATTCAAAAGATTAGGTTTTCCTCTATGTGCATCACCTAATTTTTTTTCCTAAATTTAATTTTAATATAGTTTAATTTTAAATTGAAATTACAATATTCAATGGGATAGTATGTGCTTGAAATATGCAACAATATGTGATTTTTTGGTTTGTGTCCCCGATAAATGGCAAGTACTAAATTAGTCGAAAATCAAACCAAGTGGATCAATCTTCTACTGGGGACATAAACCAAAAGAATTAACATATAATTGTATGTGATTCCATTCCTCTACGGAAAAATCAAAATATAGAACATACTTATTTAACATTATCATTTGCATAGATCATACGTTCGACTTAATAACCGACCATTTATGCCAAATACATGCATTACTTTCACTCAAACCTAATATATATGGCAATGATAATGTGAGCGGCAAATGCAGCCATAGAGAATATTCATATTTTCATTCTTTTGCTTTTTGCCTACAAGTAGGCAATCTTTGGCTAATAAAATTGCATTCTTCCAGACAAAAGCCGAAACAATGAACATATGGCCACAGACAATAATATGGATGCATCACCGCAAACAAATTTAAAGCCATCGTTTACTTATACCATTGTTTTTTTAGCAATCCAAAACTTTTCTTCAATTTAACGAAGCGTTATACATACTGTTACACTGGTAAATTTCGGTGACGCCAAAACAAAAAAATTCAGAAAAACCACATAAATTACAAAAGAAACTGTAAAAATCCCGCGTTTTTCGCAACATTATGCAAAATAACAATTTTTCATTTTGTTCCTTAAATTTAATTTGCATATATTGTTAAGGAAAACCATATAAAAATTTCCATTTTCCACACGAAATATAGGAATTTTTGAATGTGTGTCCGTGTGCGTGTGCACATTTTGCTCATGAATGACACATATTCAAAGAATTTTTGTGTTGGTGTCAGAAAAACACCCCTTTTCCCTTACTACTATGCTCCTCACAGGTAGATAGATAGATAGATACAGAGATATCACATTCTACCAGAGACCAGACCATATTCCTCTCAGAGCGCGTTAGTGCTTTTGCATTCTCAAAGAGATTAAAAGCAAAACTCATCAAACGCTTTATGTCCGCTAGTAGCTGTCCGCTAGCAGGAAAATTTTGTGCGAACACGATGTGGAATAGGACATCTGAATAGTTGTTTGTGATTATATGATCACTTTGACGAACCACAGTTTCTAGTCTAGATATTAAGCATGTAAATTTTTGATTCGCAACATTGCTCCCCTCTTTAGAAAACCACCCAATATTTGTTTACTTAAGAAACGATATATTCAGTTTTAAAGTATATTTTCTTAACTAGTTACTATTGTAAGTTTGTAGCAATAACATACCGTTTACAGCAATAATTTGTCATAGTATAAATTTGAATTTACAGATAATATTTTTGTTTGAATTACCAAGATGCGAAGAAGTTTTATATACGTACTAGCAGCCAGAACCACGTGTTGCTGTGGCTAAGGTTTTTGTTATATCTCATTGTACTAAACTATTTAAGGGCTTACGCTAAAAGAACATCAGTCACCGGAACCGATGACCATGACTGATGTTCTGCTACTGTTACCCCATAATACAATGAAATTATTATTCATGAACGAAGACGGAAACGTTAAAGCCGGTATAAAAATCCACTGAATGGGGATTTCAAGGGGAAGGTTTTTGAACACGATTGATCAAAATTTTCTTAGAGTTGATATTAAGCACAAATTAATACAAAGTAATTAATTTTCAATTTTATTATTTCTTTTTATTCAAGTTTGAACGAAATGATTTTATTACAAAAATGTTAGTTGATAACATTTAACACTCAAATTTATAAATTGTAGGTAGGGCAGGAAGTTTTAAATTTTTAACTATAATATTTATTATTTTTAATTATAAATATTTTTAATTTCAATTTAATTCAGAACTAATCGGTGCACAATATTTTTGTTTAACCTGTCTTTAGCTAACACAAATAGATTCGACGGTCTTCCTACACGTGAACATGCAACATATAGTTGACCTTTCTCAACATATATTTTCCAAATCTAAACCACAAATGGACATTGTTTGGCCTTGAGACTTATGTATAGACATGGCGAAAGCTAAACGAAGTTATTTTGGCAGCAAAAAATATTGAAACTGTAGCCTTCTGAAGGGTTTCTGACGGTGTCATTGGAATACGTGGCGACAATACCACTTCTCCTTTAAACTTTCCATTCGTTGCTTCAAGAACATTTCCGGTAATTTTTTTGATGACCAAGCGTGTACCGTTTCATAATCGAGGTGGATTCAAATTACGGAGGAGAATAATTGTTGAACCAAAGTTCAATCGAAGATTGTGTGGTGGCATTTCTGGTATATCTTGTGAATTTAAAAATTCAATTGGAAAATTCACACTGTCATTTTCATCAAAAACAGTATCGATTGATTTTAAAGACATCAGATCGTCTAGTAAGAGCTGTTGTGTCTGGAAGTAAATTTCGTCAACATCAATATTTTTTGCTGCCAAAATAACTCCATGACTGAGCCAGTTATGATTCAAGTAGTTACTCTGTATGTCCGGGAAAATACTTTCAATCAATTCATTTTTTCCGTGAAGAACGGTGCAGAAATTGTCTGGCAGTTTAAAGCTTTGCGTATTTGGTTGCAGTTCTATTGTACCGTTCCCAATATCTAGTTATTGTTCGGAAAATATTTGTGCTGATGGATTATTTTGCAATTGTACGCGCATGTTTATTGTCAATGACTTCAAAAATTTATTGTCAAAAATTCAGTATTTCAACACTTCGCCATAAGAATGATTGTTTGAAACATGCATTAATCTCATCCGCGAAAGTAGAGCGAGGTATGATTGGTAAGGTCTGTCTGAAATCACCAGACAAAAATAATATAGCACCACCGAAAAGTTTATCGTTGCCTTTTAAATCTTGCATAGTTCTATGCAATGCTTCGAGTGAATATTTGTGAGCCATGCACTCATCCCAAATTATAATTGAACTCCTCTTCAACACTGCAGCAATTCCACTATTCTTTTTTATGTCACATATTGCGTTTGGTTTATTATGAGTGTCCAATGGAAGCTTGAATGTTGAATGTGCCGTTCGCCCACCATCTAGCAAAGTAGACCTGGTGCGTCCAAGAAACAAAAACCGCCTTGTTCAACAGCAGCAGTCAGTATAATCCGATCATAAATAATTAATGGCTCACTGTTCATAATAATTGTTGCTAAATTACCATGGTCATATTGTTTTTCTCGTTGTAAACCGGTGTTGACTAAGTCTGTGGCTGCGCGATCAGGTAATGGCATACCATAATGATTAAGTGGTAAATTTGAAATTAAAACACATAAATCCTCGATCAACACTAACGCTTCATTATACATTTCTGGCGTATAATCTATGTTTTGGCATTGGTCTGTTTGTCTAATTCGTTGCAATATGTCTTCTGTCTTACGATTTTTATATTTTTCCGACGAAGTGTGTGCATGCGATGGATAACATATCGTCAAAATAATTGCAAACAGCTGACGAATGTTATTGGGCATTGACGTCAACGCAGCATCGGCAAGCGTTAAGTCCCAATGGTTATCGTCTTCTAGCAATTGCAGTTCACGACATGCATCTTGGTATGTATTAAATACTCGACCATTAACTGTTCGCAGAAATTCAAAAGACGTTGGTCTGGGAACATTCACCAATAACAAACGTTAATAGAAGCACTCACGTTGCTTTGGATGTACCGTGTAAGGTCGCCCCAATATCTTAGCTTTGAATATGCCTGTAATGAATGGATGTGTTTTTCCTTGTTTCCGTGGCTCCCATTTTTTACCGGATTTGTTCCATGTGAAATAACGTGGAACATTAGTATACATCAATGTCTTTGCGAATTGACCGAAAACATCAGGATTTTGACATAATGTCAAAAAATTTAGTTAGTAGCGTTTTTGGAACATCTAGCGCTCTTTGGATTACATTTTCTTCAGTGAAGTATACACGTTGACCATTTTCAAGATGTTTTGCTAGATGCTGGACAGAAGGGTCTCTATCGTGTATGGAAAAGCTAAGAATATGCCAAATAGCTTCGTGGCTGCAGATGTATCTACCCATTTGGTATCGTCTTATTTCGTCATTTTTATTCATATTTTGTAGTTCAAATATGGCCAAGTCACTGCCTTTATTTACATATTTACAAATGTACATAATTGATTTTACAGAACTGCAAAGCTCGACATTGATATGAGCCTCATAATTTTTTGAAAGTAATGGTGAGTATGGTACCACCCACTGATTGTCAAATTCTACATGATCTGTAGCGGCGATACATTGGATATCCATCAATATCCGTGATAGTGTCATTCGTATGCGGCTTTGGGAAACTCTTCTTACATTTTCCATTTTCCATGCATGGTGACGTCATGTTGACAGCACCGCAGGGCCCGTGGATCATGTGTTTGGTAACAATATCAAACAATTCTTGATCAATTGATGGGTCTGGAATTTCGGCTGAAATTATTTGATCAATTTCTTCTGGACGGATTTTATCTTGGAGCCAAATTAAAATGTGGGCATGAGATTTTTGCCACTCAATCGAATACAGCCAACAACGTGTGGTACCAAAAGCTGAAAATTTAACAATAAAATCAATTAAGGATTTAAATTTTTGTTTGAACACACGTGCAGTTATATCATGACGATGAATTGCTTTTTGTCCTGGTAATAGTAAAGTTTGCATCCCTTTCCAATTCGGATTACATGTAAATGTAATAAACAAATCTGGTCGGCCGTAATGACGTACGCAAGTCGTCGCATCTCGTATGTATTCCTGCATGTTGCGTGGACTGCCGATGTGACTTGAAGGTGAAATGAAAGCATAACCGATGTCATTGGGGTTTCAATTTCCGTTGATGTTTCCAACAACAGCATTTCGTAAGTGAATGTATTCTTCCGATCGTAATTTAGCCTGGTTGTATCGAAAGTTTTCTTATATATAAATAACGCGTCACGTTGTTGGTCCGCTATGGACTCCTAAACTCCTGAAACAAATTTTATTTTAATCAAATTTGCACACCGTGTGCAGTTTAATCCAGCTTGAGAGATGGGAAACCTTATATCTTAATTTATAGTCGCAATATTATTTTATTGCAAATTATTTGTTTATTATCTGACAGTCACAATTATCTGTTAGCTCCATACGATTTTAACAGATCGCGGTATAAGATCATCTGTTGACTGGATTGAGTAAGTATTCAATAGATAGCGCTATGTCAAAAGTACGAACGTTTCATATAAGCTACAATTTAATAGCATAACAGGCCATGTGTTGCTGAGGCTAAAATAAAAGTTAAATCTATATCTATATATAAATAGACGACACGATTTTTTGTTATCCCTTTTACAGGAAACCAGGTGGACTTACCAGGATAAAAATTATACCATTCAAAAGATTAGGATTTCCTCTATGTGCATCACCTAATTTTTTTTCCTTAATTTAATTATAATATAGTTTAATTTTAAATTGAAATTACAATATTCAATGGGATAGTATGTGTGAATTGAGCACACGTATAGCGTAGATGATGCCTTTGGGAAGAATGTATGCGTGTGATTGTTTTGCTTTTGCTTGAAATATGCAACAATATGTGATTTTTTGGTTTGTGTCCCCGATAAATGGCAAGTACTAAATTAGTCGAAAATCAAACCAAGTGGATCAATCTTCTACTGGGGACATAAACCAAAAGAATTAACATATAATTGTATGTGATTCCATTCCTCTACGGAAAAATCAAAATATAGAACATACTTATTTAACATTATCATTTGCATAGATCATACGTTCGACTGAATAACCGACCATTTATGCCAAATACATGCATTACTTTCACTCAAACCTAACATATATGGCAATGATAATGTAAGCGGCAAATGCAGCCATAGAGAATATTCATATTTTCATTCTTTTGCGTTTTGCCTACAAGTAGGCAATCTTTGGCTAATAAAATTGCATTCTTCCAGACAAAAGCCGAAACAATGAACATATGGCCACAGACAATAATATGGATGCATCACCGCAAACAAATTTAAAGCCATCGTTTACTTATACCATTGTTTTTTTACCAAATATATGCAAATTTTATTTTAAAAAATATGGAAAATCACAATTTTACAGTTATTTCTAGAAAACGCGAGGTTAACTTTCACGAATTATTATGGAAAGCGAGTGAAAGTTTGAATTTTATCATTTATCCCAACTTTTGTATGGACCCACATTTAAAAACATAATTTGGAGAAATATGATATATGGCCAAAAGTTGGGATATGAAAAAATAATGGGGGTTAAACATACCCCCTAGAATCCTTGATTTAGTCGCTACAAGAAAAAACTGTAAAAAATTCAAATTATATCATATTTCCAAACTTTTGTCTGCACAGCTATAAAATCTCAATTTAGAGAAAAAAGAAAAGGTAGGAAATGAAAGTTGGTTCGTTTGTACGGAAATTCCAGATATATTTTATTTAGCATATATATGTATTTCCCACAACTTCATAATTTAGTTAAAAACCATATGACCCACGGTCCATGTGGTTTATTGAATATTATTCCCGTCTGCATGAGGGACGGTAAATGCAGCAAAAGCTTTTCTAAGGACTTTTACAATACAACTCCAGCCAATTAACATTGCGTCGTGTAAATGGTATAACAGTTGACTTTCGTGGCCACTCTGTTAAGTTGACAACCGTATGCTGCTCCTTAAAATCCATATCTTTTAGCGAAATTTGATTGCTGCTTAAATGTGGTAGTTATTGGCACAGTTAAGAGCCTTAAGTATATGTACAAATATGTTTATAAGGGATACGACCTTATACATTTTGGAAGAGTTTGAGGTGGAGTTGAGGGCAAAGTTTATATAGATGAAATCGATAGCTTTTTGTCCGGTCACTATGTTGGATCTACGGAAGATAGTTGGCGCATAAATGAGTATCCAATGCATTACCAGTCACGTTATATATTATAGTTCGACTTGAATGTTACTTGTCTCACCGGCAAAATGTAGTCTTGAGGGAAGGAAATGTTCAGCAAGCTCTTAAAAATCACAGAAGAACAAAATTTACTGCATTCTGTGAAATCAATCGAATTATTTCGTCCGAGTTTCTATATACAGAGCCACCGATGCATTATATTTAGGTATATAAAGGAAAGAAATGGAAAAAACCTCAAAGACAAAGTAGTAGAGCTATTGCTGTTGCTAGATTATTTTAATATTTTATGTTGAGTTGTTCCATTTGAGACTATTTTGCTTCATGTACGAGGTCCCATCAGGATTTGGGTACTGTTGGGAACATTATTTACTGCACATTTTCAGCACATGCACGATGTATCGCATGAAATGTTGGAGAGTGGCGTGAATATTTATTAGAAGTAAAAAAATGTTAGTCTTCTCAGCAGTTAAGAGAGTTATTTGTCATATCCTATTTGCGGTATGGACTTTCCTACAAATGCTTTAGATTTGTGGAATGAATTCAAAATTTTCATGTGTGAAGAATTTTTAAGAAATTCTTCAGAAAATGATTCATATAACCGTGCTTCATTAACTGTTGAGGAAATTTTGTTCAGTAAACGATTTATTCGGTACTTCAACTAACCTGTTCGGAGGTAAGACTATTTTACTGTGTGGAGATTTTTGACGAATATTGCCAGCTATGTCTCACGGCACACGTGTACCACTTATTGAGAATTGCCTTACTTCATGGTACGAATTTTCAAAATTCCACAAAATAACTTTTACACTAAACATGAGAGCTTCACCTCATGAGATTGAATTTGTTGAGTTTCTTAAATTTCTTGGTAATGGAAGTTTACCCACATTTCCAGATGTTACGATGTTATTGAAATTCGGTTTGTTTAGCACCCAAATATGAAAACTGCACTATCATCGATCCAGAATAGTCTGTCCGGAGAGGAACGAATATATTTGAGTTCCGATAACATCTTGAGTGACGATTATAGAGAGCAAAATAATTTTCCAGTAGAATTTTTAAACTCAGTTGATGTAATTGGGCTGCCGATCCCACAAATTTACTTTCAAAACCAAATTGCATACTTTTACTTATTCGTAATTTGAGTACAGGATATGACTTGCATGGTCAATGGTACACCTACTCGTTAAGTTCAAATGCAAAAGAAAATTGTTTGGATTGTGAGATTTTAGCAGGAGTTTTCGGAAACACACGTATTTTGACACCACAAATAAACCTTAATTATACAAGTACACTTCTGTCTTTTTCCTTTCAAAAAACTCAATTTCCCGTCATTCTGGCTTTTGCGATGACAATTAATAAATCCCATAAATCCCAAACGTTTCAAAAATAAGGAATCTTCCTGAAACTATCTATATTTTCTCACCGTTTATTGTATGTTATAGCCAGTAGAGTTAGATCGTTTGATCGATTGCGTGTCTTTATGTATTTCTGAAACAAATGGCCAAGATCATTCGGCAGAAGGTGAAAGAATTCTTACAAAAAGTATTTTGTATGAGAAAATTTTAAGATCTTTCAAGATCCGCACCCGCAAGGTTTTCGATAATTATAGATAGGGTCTCATTAGAAAAAGATGTACTTTGACGTGCAAAATGAGCTGAAATGATTGCTTCTACAGTCTGAACTAAGTAACCTTTTTACTTACAATGCTAATGTATATATAGCGCCATACGCGAGCTATTAGAGTGAGCGTAGCGAACGGCGGGGGTTGGCGAGCGTAGCGAGCAGGGGGCGTCCCCCTAGTTGTATTAAACTCGATATAGTGAAATTCAATTATTCATAGCATAGCCGGTCACGTGATACTTAGAGCGAAGTATAAATTAAATTGATATTATAGTGTACATCATACAGTGAAATTATTCCTGCTTTTCAATTATAAGTGCTTCATTGTTCAAAACTCTTCAATTAAAATAAATACATGTAAGTATTATCACATAATATCACATAGTTATATTATTATATTTGCTATGCATCAAATCACACTGTATGATATATGTATTTTGATGATAAATATATGGTTTTATAATTTTTGCTTAAATTATTATTTTCAGTCAAATGGCACCAATAAAATCTAACCTCAACAATGCGCGGAGCATAGAGGAACGACGCAAACGTGTTGAAAGAACTCATCAGTCGGCAGAACAAATCGTAGCAAGAAATGCAGCTCAAAGGATCAGAACAGCAGAGGGTCGTGCACAAGAATCTCAAGGACAGCGTGCCGATCGTGTGCGACAGACTATTACGAGAACAAGTGCGGCACGAGAACAAAACATGGCTACAGCAAGAGAACAAGAACGACAGTGGCAGTGGACCAGCCGCTCATTGACACGTGCATCATTTCTTCGTCTTGCTTTCGAATATGCACCAGATATTAAATACTCTGTGCATTCAAAAATTGCTATCGATGAAATAGATAAAGTATGTCAATATTGTCAGGCATTGAAATTTCGGAATGAAACACCCGGCATGTGCCACGCATCAGGAAAAGTCATGCTGTCACCTCTACCCACTCCGCCGGAACCTTCATTATCGCTTCTTGCTGGCGAATCAGATGAAACAAAATTATTTTTCCGTAAGATACGCAAATTTAATTTTTGCTTCCAAATGACGTCATTTGGGGCAACTAAAATTTGCGATCTCGCATCCAATAAATGTAATTTTCAAACTACATTCAAAATACAAGGCCAAGTATACCATAAAAGTGCGTCGTTGGTGCCAATGCCTGATGATGATCCGAAATTTCTTCAAATTTATTTTATGGGGAATTGTGGAGAGTGCGTGACAACTCGGTGCGGATATAATTTCATTGAACAAGCAGAAGAAAGAGCACTTGTGGTATTGTTGGAAAATTTTTGAGAAGATTAGAATCAACTTATTCGATTAATTAAAAGAGTTTCGCCACAATTGGAAAATGACACCAATCAAATCATAAAACCCGACAAACTACCATTAGGTGAACATGCTGGCAGATTTAGCGCTCCAACTTTTGATGAGGTTGCTGTTATTATGGTTGGTGATCCAGTTCAAAAAAGAGCTATAAAAATTACACGGCGAGACAACACTGTCAGTACGATTTCGGATCTACACCGTTTATATGACGCACTACAATATCCATTAATATTTTGGCAAGGACAGGATGAATATCACCTTAACATCGAACATTGTGATCCAAATACCGGTAAATTTGACAATTAGTTATATATTTTCTTACTGTATGTATGAATTTTACTTTGTTATTTCATTTCATTTCTTATTTCTTTTAGGTGATAAAAGAGATAAAAAAGTTAGTTCAATGAACTACTGCGCACATCGATTGATGATAAGACATAATCAGGACAACTATATCCATCGGTATCGTCAGCTATTCCATCAATACATTGTTGATATGTATGCTAAGATTGAAAGCGAACGCTTACGATCGGAAGAATACATTCACTTACGAGATACTGTTGTTGGAAACATCGACGGAAATTGAAACCCCAATGACATCAGTAATGCTTTCATTTTACCTTCAAGTTACATCGGCAGTCCACGCAACATGCAGGAATACATACAAGATGCAACGACTTACGTACGTCATTACGGCCGACCAGATTTGTTTATTACATTTACATGTCATCCGATTTGGAAAGAGATACAAACTTTACTATTACCAGGACAAAGAGCAATTCATCATCATAATATAACTGCACGTGTGTTCAAACAAAAATTGAAATCCTTAATTGATTTTATTGTTAAATATTCAGCTTTTGGTATCACACGATGTTGGCTGTATTCGATTGAGTGACAAAAGCGAGGTTTGCCTCATGCCCACATTTTAATTTGGCTTCAAGATAAAATCCGTCCAGAAGAAATTGATCAAATAATTTCAGCCGAAATTCCAGACCCATCAATTGATCAAGAATTGTTTGATATTGTTACCAAACACATGATCCACGGGCCCTGCGGTGCTGTCAACATGACGTCACCATGCATGGAAAATGGAAAATGTAAGAAGAGTTTCACAAAGCCGCATACGAATGACACTATAACGGATATTGACGGATATCCAATGTATCGCCGCTAAAGATCATGTACAATTTGGAAATCAGTGGGTGGTACCATACTCACCATTACTTTCAAAAACTTATAGGGTTCATATCTTAGATCATAGAGAACAGGATATGACACCTTATCTAAAATCCGTATACATATACGGGCACAGCAGCGACATCAGCGTACCAACGAGTTAATGTTGAACTTGAACCCCTTTTCTTGACGCAACCCACCAGCTCAGGCGCACATTTTCTTTTATGTCATCAAAAAATTCAATTTATAATTTACAGGTTTTTAAGCTAGATTTTTAATAACAATAGGTGTAATATATCCTGCAATGGTCCCCTGCATAGTTTTTTTTGAGTTTCTTTAGATTTAAATTCAGAAAATTTAAAATAAATTTGCTTGGCAAAGCATAAGCACGCACCTTTTTCATCTTGGGTCACACCCGTTTTTCATTTTCAGCTAGCGTGGGAGCCAACTGGTGTAACAAAATTGAACTTGAACTCGTTTTTTATCAAATAAAAATCTGTGGTGGGAGTAGTGTTTGTAAATAAATTGAACATCAAATGTCAAAGCAAAGGAAAATTTAATGAATTTTATAGTATTTCATAAGAAAAAATTAGTAATTTGTTAAAAATAAAATAAAGCGAAGTACTTTGGAGTGATAGTAACAGTCTTGTGAAGTGACATTCTCATTTTAATAAAATATATCAGAAATAAAGGAAACACACGAAGTGAATTGTCGGAAAAGTTGTTCAAATTATATTCTTCAGACGAAGAAAACTATTTTATTTGCTAACAATGTGAAATTCAATGTTTTCTTTAATTATTTTAATTGTTTTCAAAGTGAAAAACATTGTTTTTCTAATTAAATTTAAAGTTTGAAAATATGGAACATAATAAATGACGCATCGGTTGTGAAATTCGTGTCAAATCCGTGCAGTGGAGTAGTAGTATAAAACTTTTATAAAATTGTATACTGAAATTTTTTAATAGTTTAGTTAATAATAAAGAACGTGTAACATGAGTAAAAATTATTAATAAATGTTTATAAAAGAATAGATATGTGTTTTTTAATTATTTGTGTCCAATTGTACTTGTTTCATGGTCGTATACAGAAATTTTCCGACGTCAATGCATTTCGTTCAAGTGTGTTAGTAAATTTTGTTAGGTTGCGTTAAAATGATACGCTCATCTGTCATCGTGCCATATCCTGTTCTCTATGATCTAAGGTTCATATCAATGTCGAGCTTTGCAGTTCTGTAAAATCAATTAAATACATTTGTAAATATGTAAATAAAGGCAGTGACTTGGCCATATTTTAACTACAAAATATGAATAAAAATGACGAAATAAGACGATACCAAATGAGTAGATACATCTGTAGCCACGAAGTTATTTGGCATATTCTTAGCTTTCCCATACACGATGGAGACCCTTCTGTCCAGCATCTAGCAAAACATCTTGAAAATGGTCAACGTGTATACTTCACTGAAGAAAATGTAATCCAAAGAGCGCTTGAGGCTCCAAAAACGACACTAACGGAATTTTTTAACATTGTGTCAAAAACCTGATATTTTCGGTCAATTCGCAAAGCATTGATATATACTGATGTTCCACGTTATTTCACGTGGAACAAATCCGGTAAAAAATGGGAGCCACGGAAACAAGGAAAAACACATCCATCCATTACAGGCATATTCAAAGCTAAGATATTGGGGCGACCTTACACGGTACATCCAAAGCATCGTGAGTGCTTCTATTTACGTTTGTTATTGCGGACCAACGTTACGGACCAACGTCTTTTGAATTGCTGCGAACAGTTAATGGCCGAGTATTTAATACATACCAAGATGCATGTCGTGAACTGCAATTGCTAGAAGACGATAACCATTGGGATTTAACGCTTGCTGATGCTGCTTTGACGTCAATGCCCAATAACATTCGTCAGCTGTTTGCAATTATTTTGACGATATGTTATCCATCGCATGCACACACTTTGAAGGAAAAATATAAAAATCGTATGAGAGAAGACATATTGCAACGAATTAGACAAACAGACCAATGCCAAAACATAGATTACACGCCAGAAATGTATAATGAAGCGTTAGTGTTGATCGAGGATTTATGTGTTTTAATTTCAAATTTACCACTTAATCATTATGGTATGCCATCACCTGATCGCCCAGCCACAGACTTAGTCAACACCGATTTACAACGAGAAAAACAATATGACCATGGTAATTTAGCAACAATTATTATGAACAGTGAGCCATTAATTATTTATGATCGGATTATACTGACTGCTGCTGTTAAACAAGGCGGTTTTTGTTTCTTGGACGCACCAGGTGGATCTTGTAAGACATTTTTAATATCATTGATTCTTGCCAAAATACGGTCACAACAGAAAATCGCATTGGCAGTTGCATCGTCAGGCATTGCGTCTACTTTGCTAGATGGTGGGCGAACGGCACATTCAACATTCAAGCTTCCATTGGACACTCATAATAAACTAAACGCAATATGTAACATACAAAAGAATAGTGGAGTAGCTGCAGTGTTGAGGAGGAGTTCAATCATAATTTGGGATAAATGCACAATGGCTCACAAATATTCAGTCGAAGCACTGCATAGAACTATGCAAGATTTAACTTCTCCGTTATTTGAATCCACCTCGAATATGCAACGGTACACGTTTGGTCATCAAAAAAATCACCGGAAATGTTCTTGAAGCAACGATTTTAACTGGAAAGTTTAAAGGAGAAGTGGTCATGTTGCCATGTATTCCAATGATACCGTCAGAATCTACGATACCCTTCAGAAGGCTACAGTTTCCCGTTCGTTTAGGTTTCGCCATGTCTATAAATAAGTCTCAAGGCCAAACAATGTCCATTTGTGGTTCAGATTTGGAAAATATATGTTTTTCTCATGGTCAACTATATGTTGCATGTTTACGTGTAGGAAAACCGTCGAATCTATTTGTTTTAGCTAAAAACAGGTTATCCAAAAATATTGTGCACCGATTAGTTCTGAATTAAATTGAAATTAAAAATATTTATAATTAAAAATAATAAATATTATAGTTAAAAATTTAAAACTTCCTGCCCTACCTACAATTTATAAATTTAAGTGTTAAATGTCATCAACTAACAACTTTGTAATAAAATCATTTCGTTCAAACTTGAATAAAAAGAAATAATAAAATTGAAAATTAATTACTTTGTATTAATTTGTGCTTTATATCACCTCTACGAAAATTTTGATCTATCGTGTTCAAAAAACTTCCCCTTCAAATCCCGATCCAGTGGACTTTTACACCGGCTTTAACGTTTCCGTCTTCGTTCATGAATAATAATTTCATTGTATTATGGGGTAACAGTAGCAGAACATCAGCTATGGTAATCGGTCCCCATGACTGATGTTCTTCTAGCGTAAGTTTACTACAATGTAATATAACATAAACCTTAGCCACAGCAACACGTGGCCGGGTCTGCTAGTACATGTATAAAAAGATATCTCTTTGAAAATGTTTGTCGCGGCTAAACTCGGTATCTACTTAGTCGATTTTAATAAAATTTGCACGAAGATTACTGTCCGGTAGGAGAGAGTTCGTGTCACGTTTTAAAACAATTGGTTTCAAACTTTTGGAAATATTTAAGTTTTAAAATTTTCACGGTTTTCATTTCAAGAGAAAGTCGACTCTTGTGTTTAAGCTTAAGATCAATAAATGAACAGAGATCGTGCAATTAAATTATCGCATCGTTTGCGGTTACTCCCTCTCTCTGAAGTGTGACACGTATTCGAGAGAATATTTCGGCATTTTGTTGATTGCACGATCTCTCTTCATTTAATTCTCTTAAGAAGCAAAGTACACTTTCTCTTGATATGAAATCCATCCATGGATTCACACGAGAGATGGATGTGATTTCATGTCATGTAGTTTTCGATTGGGAATTGGGGATTGATTTATTTTTGGATCTTCTTATTTCCATCTCGAATACGAAAACGTCAACCTTCACTTGCGTATGAGTGAACCGTTACTTTTTGCTCTTGCAAATCGGAAAAAAGCTCTCTCTCAAAGAATCTCTATCCTTTGACACTCTGTATTTCCGTAGAGCCGATTTTAATTGTTTTCTCAAAATTTTGCTCGGGTTATTCAGTACAATTTTGGTTCATTCAACCCATAGCAGGTGGATTTTTTCAAATAAGTGAAAAATTGTAAATATTTTTATGAATTTCAGATCGTAGGACATCATAGCTTCCGGGAATCCCAAGTTTACCAATTTCATAAACGAAGCGTCCTACTGGATTCATATGTATGACCAACCCCCTTTTATTTTGACATTTCCTACCTTCCCTTCATACATCATTTTTCTCTAAATTGAGGCTTTCAACGTGTGCATTCAAAAGTCGGAAAATTGATTAAATTCAGATTGTGAATTTTAAACGATTTTTTGCTCCTGGCGGCTGAATGAAGCTTCCTATGTACGACCTAGTTCTTATGTATGACCTACCCCCATTATTTTAAAATTTCCTAACTTTTTGGGATATATTTTTAGTCTCTGAATTAAGTTTTAAAAGGTGTGTCCAAACAAAAGTTATGATATATGATGAAATTCAGATTAAAATTCGTAAATACAAAATCTCGCGTTTTTCGGAAACATTTTGTAAATGTTTATACATTGGAAACTCAATTTGTACATTTTTTCTTCAAATAAATAAAAAATACTATTACACACGAAAAGTTCCTTTTTCTACACAGAAAACAGAAATATTTGAGTTAATTTACCTGTACGGGAGTAAATTTTACTCTCCAATGGTACCCATATGAACGATTTTCGTTTGTGTTTGTTTTGTGCAAATTTATGAACATCAAATTTGGGTGCATTGTGTGTACATGTATATTGTGTTCCATCCGCGAAATTTTGTTTCAGCCTCTTTTCCTATTATTGTGATCAGTCATTCCCTATTTGACAATCAAACATCAACTAGAAGAAAAATTCGCGCACTGTCTGTTCTTCAAAGGTCAAAGGCACATACGGTCCGTGCATCTTTTGTCTGCTGTTACGTGTGTGATGATGGAAAAAATTGGGTACAGAGTCACATGAGATCGCAATATCTGGTAGATTATTTTGTCTGTGATCAAACCTTAACTTTAAGTAGAAGAAAGCAATATTTTTCAACAAATTCGGCGAAAATAAATTTACACGGCTAACGTGGGCGTTTTGTTTATGTGGCCGATCGCATCAGGTTAACCCCTCAAATATGACTGTGCCATGAAAAATTTACATTCAGAAAATGTATATAAGCTAAGATAATTTAGGTAAGTAGTCGGATCTAATTGAAGTTTAAGTAAGTAAACTTAAGTGAAAAGCTTGAGTTTCAACCGGCAATCCTTAAATCCTCATTAGTTGTCACCGAACATATGATAAATTTCGATCTCTTATAACGACTATACTTCAATTTTTCTGTAACTTTAAGGTTAATAGGTGTTGTAAGGTGTAGTAATATTTTCAAAATTGGCTCTTTTTGAAAGAGTGCGTGGTTGGTTGTTTTAAGTTTATTTCTCATTCCCTTATTGAGCACTATTCATACTTTCAATTTATTATCCATTTAACGGCAAAAAATTTGTAGCCAATTGTTAATTTGTTAATAAGAACATTTTTTAAATAGCCAACGACTTTTTGGAAGTTTTTTGGATGTTACAAGCAACAGAAAACTGCTAAAAATCAAAAATCTATAACTAAAGAAAAACATAAAACATATATAGTATCAACATATACAGTATACAAAAAATATGCAGTATCACGTAATGCTCAGAAGAGATACAAATTATTATACTTTAATTTACCATGGCTTAAATTTGTTTGTTACATATTTTCAATTCTACAAGTTACAAGTTTTAAAAAGGTTATCTGTTACTTAAAAAATTTTCGGAAATCGAAATCTTCAACATGTTAGACAGACACTGTGACGTCAACATGTTGTTGAATGAATTTACTTGCGATTTCGATGTGCTTCTTTCCTTTGTTCACCTTACCCTCGTGGGTGTTCATCAGCATATGAACAGCTGACTTGTTGTCCACGTACAATGGGAAGGGTTGATTATCTTGTAGGATCTTGAGTTCCGTTGCCAGTCTTCTCATCCAGCATACATCATCGATCACTTCACAAGCCGCTCGATACTCTGCTTCTGCTGTCGAGGGCGCGACAAGCTTCTGTCGTTGGGAATACCAAACTAGTGGGCCTCCCCTGAGGATCAGTCCACCACTTGTCGATTTCATCGTTTCTTTTTCTCCTCCAAAGTCTGCATCAGTAAATACTTTTAAGTTCTGGTCTCCTCCAAAGCGAGTTCCTGCGTTTGGAGTTCCTTGCAAGTATTGAAATACTCGTTTGACCATTTTCCAATGGCTTTTAATCGGGTTGCAGTTTTGTCGACTCAAATAATTCACAGCAAAACTGATGTCAGGTCTAGACACGGTGGAGAGGTAAAGCAGGCTGCCAATTGCTTCACGGTAGGACGTTCCAATTTGCACTTTCTCATCGTTAACAATTTCTTCCTTGTTTGTTACCATTCCGGGTTCCATCGGTGTCCAAGCTGGGTTGCCGTTTTCGAGGTTCATCCTTTGTAGGATTTCCTCAACATACCTTGATTGACTCACTGAGATGCCCTCTGAGTCAACTTTCAGCTCCATGCCGAGATAACAGAACATTTTCGGGTTGGTCTTGCAGTGAGGAATTTCAAACTTTTTCTTGTTCTGTTCCAAAAATTTTAAAATCTCTTTTTCGCCCCTTCCAGCTACCAAACCGTCGTCGACAAACAAAGCCACGATAATGCTTCTGTCTTTGTTATAATAGACACTTGGATCGTCGTCGGTGCTGAATAATCCGATTTCTTCAAATAATCAGGTGATTTCACGATACCATTGCTTGGGCGCTTGTTTCAGCCGGTTAATGCTTTTGAGTAGTTGACAAACTTGTCCGGAACCGTCATCGAATCCTCCTGGCTGGTTCATGTACATAACTTTCTCCAACTTTCCGTACAAAAAGGCTGGTTTCACGTCAAAGGATATTAATTTCCACTTTTCGGATGCTACATGACTCAGGATGTGACGAATGGAGGCGTAGCGAGCAACGGGGCTGAACGTCTCTTCGTAGTCAATACCTTCTCTTTGTTCGAAGCCTCGAGCTACAAGCCTCGCCTTCAGCTTGCCTTCAGCCTTCTCACGAAGAACCCTTTTGCAGGTCAAGGGCTTGGCTCCTTCCGGGCACTTCACGAGCTTCCAGGTTTGCCTTTCGACTAGTGACTCATACTCATCTTGGATGGCTCGTTTCCAATTTTTGTCCTTCAGTGCCACCTCGACCGGAATGTCCTCGATGTCGCCTATGAGGGCTGAATCTACGTTACTTCCTCCTCTCACATAACCAGCCACGTCATAGTCATATCTCGAGGGAACCTTCAACTTGCTCCGATCTCGTACCTGTCTTTTGGTGCTGTCTCAACTCGTTCTTCTCCTCTTCTTTCTTCATCTTTTCTGTTCTCATCTGTGAGTGGCACTTTTTCTTCATTTTCACTTTCTTCTTGCTTTTCACTTTCTTCTTTTTGACTCCACGTCGTCACCTACAAATTGCCTCTTTTCCGACTTCGGATCCAGTTGCCTCTCTTGCGATCTTGGATCATAACGTAGCACTCACATCCGAAAGTCTTCAGTTTGTTCGAGTCGATCCGTCTTCTATACCACAGTTCCGCCGGTGTCTTTCCTTTTACTGTTCTTGTGCCAGTCTGGTTTATCGAACCTCCATGTCCTTTTCATTCCAGGCAACGACTGCAGCGGCATCTTCGGCTCATTCTGGCTTAACACTGATACCGGTTGCAACATCATACAATTTCTTAGTTCTTGAAACAGCGTCTAATTTTAACCACCACGGCACATAATTTACTACTCCTTGTGAGTTTTGACTCAACATTACAAGCTGCGATTTTACAGTGTCCATTTTGACAGTCTGACTCTGTTGTGATGCGTCGCGTCACCTAAAAGAAGGGAGATTAGAACATAACAAATAAACTATACGAGTCACTAACCATACCCATAACACATATGAACCTAAAAAAGATAATGCACCAGATATTTAACATGTCACTATACTCACTCGAACATGTCACACGAGAAGTTGATGTCGATGTTAATGTTCACATCACATAGTCCACGTAATTACGGTGTATTTCAAGGTGAATAAAACATAAGACTACCTAAAAAACATAAAACACCAGAAGTTAAACGTGCACTATACTTACCATCAAGTGTAAACACAACACGGTTAGGATCACGATAGCCGCGAAATATTTCGACGTAAATAAACCTACAAATATGTAGAATATAAACAAACATACCATTTCATAACTCTTACGTGAGCACTGGATCCCGGAAACCTATGTTAATAACATGAATTTCACTCACAAACATAAACCACGCGATATCACAACACGGTCTTAACCTAGACTGAAACGTCAAAACGAAACATGTGCAAACGTAAACAACTCAAACAACTTACGCAGTTCTTAAAACCTCCGCCCGACACCGGTAGATGGCGCCATGCAGAAGTTAAGTGCGTTTCGTAATTGATGGCAACCTCGCACCAACGGTCAAAAATCCCGGTTTCTTGGGATAAAAAGCGGAGAAACATTGGGGATATCATCAGTAGTTGGGATTAACTTTACATCCTCACAAGTCAGGCAGACCTTATCAGATTGAAAAGGGAGTAGACAAACAAGGAAAAGTAAGTGATCCAAACCGAACAAAGTTCTAGAAACCTATCGGTTTTCTGGGAGCTTGAGTTTGAAAGTGGTCATAGTAACCCATCAAACTCAAGTTCGAATTTGCCCAACCGAACAAGGTTCTAGCACCCTATCGGTTCTCTGCGTTGGGAGCTCGAGCTTGAAAGTGGTCATAGTATCCCATCAAACTCGAGCTCGAGGCTGCAAAACCGAACAAGGTTCTCGAAACCTATCGGTGCAGTAAGGAACTTCGTGTTGAAAGAGGTTTAGTACCCATCAACTAGAGTTCGAAATATCCCATCGAACAAGGTTCTAGAAACCTATCGATTTTGAGGAGAACTTCTAGTTGAAAGTGGTCGCCAGAACCCATCAACCTAGTTCCAAGTACGGCGTCGTCATTGAAGTGGCTATTTCGCAGTGTCGGGGACGTCGCAAAAAACATTGGAGGAGGCGTTGCGCGATTCCAGTGCCGGACCGAAGCCGATTACCTTGGAAGAATACCGCGCCAGGAATCGGGGCAAGAAGGAGGTCGTCGTGCCACCGGCCGTGGAACAAGGGCGTCCCGTCAAGTACCGTACTAATTAAATAATTAACTAAATAAATAATGAATAAATTAGGATTAAAACATAAACTGGAAATTTGGAAATAAAAGAAAACTTAATTAGGTCAAGAAGTAAAGTAAATTTGAATCTGTCGGAGTAGTGGAAGGGAAAGATAATTAATAGTTTGGTCGCATGGACGGTTGATTTGTATAAAATATTAGGAAGATAACTAGTAGATTGGTCGCATGGACGTTTGATATGTATGAAATATTAGGAAGATAACTAGTAGATTGGTCGCATGGACGTTTGATTTGTATAAAATATTAGGAAGGTAATTAGTAGATTGGTCGCATGGACGTTTGATTTGTATAAAATATTAGGAAGGTAATTAGTAGATTGGTCGCATGGATGTTTGATTTGTATAAAGCTTTAGGAAAATGTAAATGAGAACTGTAATTAATATATGCACAATAATAAATACTAAGCCAACCCTTAGTTTGTGTAAAGCCTACCCTCAACATTGAACTAACATCTGGTTAACACTGAAAATACAAACTATAACAAAACGAATAAAAAATATATAACAACTCGACCTTTTGAATTTGACTTCCTGACTTGTACAGTTTAAAACTTACTTTACTTGACAATGTGTCTAAATTTTCACGCTGCGATACCTTCGGGTTGTGTCACTCAACGTTGAGCTCCTTCGTGTCTTGCGTTGCTGCGAGAATCTCACTTGACTTGCCTTTCCAATTCAAATTCTGGCGTGCGACGTTCCTTACTTTGATCTGCCTGTCAATTTTAGCTCGTTCACAGACTTTTCCTTGGAGATGAGACAACACCACTTCCTGGGCTCATAACCAGTTTGTATTTGTCCGAGGAATCTCCAAGTATTATAGACCCATTTTGTGTAAACAAAGTTTTATTTTTGCCAGTTAACAAAAAAGAATGTTTTCCAAAAAGGTACCTTTTTGTTCCTTCGATACGTCTAGTTTTGATTTACAAAACTCAATTAATCATCAATGTGGATTGATAATTTTCTTTCAATAATTCGTAGATACAAATTTCAGTACATTCACTCGTCGCCTTACAATTCTTTCTGTTGCCTTTAAATTCAATGTTAAGAAGTACTAGAAAATAGTCTCATTTGCTGCCAACTTCGCCTTACAATTCTTTCTTTTGTCTTTAAATTTAATTTCTGGACAAGTTTTTCTATTTGGACAATTCTTTGATTTATCTCAACACTATACATTTGAAATTGTTCAGTTCCATTTATGTTGGTCGTACATATCTACATATGTACATTACAATTACTTATTTTCAATAATTTTTTAGTAATTATTTATTATTACTTTTATTTTTTTTCGTATATTTGTCTTGCCAGTTTATGGTTCCTGTGTGATAAATACCCTGGGGGAAACAGCCTTGGTGTATTGATACCCCCGTGGTTGACAACAATTAGGTACAAGGATGATGTTGGTATGTATATATTTCGCTGTTGTTCGTGGTGTGATTGTATCTAAAAGAGGATCCTAGGCGAATCTGAATTGGTCGTTGCTTATTCTGGTGGCTGTATGAGTGGTCTTCTACCTTCATTGTTATCAGAAGTAAGCTAGTTCTGACATTCAGTATTGCGGCGTAGTTTCCCTAACTGGTCTAGAATAATCTCTGTTCTAGGTCGTAAGTTCGAAACTCCTGTTTTTTCTTATCTGGGCTTTATTTGCCAATGTTTCTAGTTATCGGGTCCCAAGTCATCCGGGACTACTAACAATAGGTTGTTCCACCGGTTTCAACTTATTTTCGTTTGTTTTATTTCTCTATATATTTATCTCTTGAAATTCTGCTCGTGGTTCTTTTCCATATTCATGTTGTTGATTTTTGTTTCTTCTTTCGTCCCATTTTCGTGTTTTCCTTTCTCCTTCCTCCTGGGGATCAGAGGCATACAATTGGATACCCAAACATGGATCACTGGCCTCTAATGCACCGCACTCGCGATCTGACATGTTAAACAATCGACTTCTCAAGCTCCTTGTAGAGTTTATGGCATCGAAATCAATCAGCGCGTGTGTCTTTTTGGATTTTGTTGTGTGTTTAGTGTCAACGAATACTCGGTCATCAAGTAACGAATACATTCGATTACTCATTTAGAGTATCAGTAACAGGTCGTGGAAAACCAAATTGACACATTGATATAAATCCTTACAATGTTTTTTTTTGTTCTCGTACAATATTTATTATGTTTGTGAGTTTGAGTTTGGAGTTGGTGCAAGACTTTTTTTAGGTACTTCATATGTAACATATGTATTTGGAAATAAACGTTGCCCCCTCATCAATTGGTGAAACATGAAGAACTGGAGCTTTTTTCACCCACAACATCAAATGAAAATATTGGACCGCACGAGATAACGAACCCCACTGATACTCACGCCTCCAAAAGTAATGCTCTATTTCTCTATTTCTCCAAGAGACTGGTCCATAGTGTTGTGTCATGCAGTTCACATTAATCTGGCTTTAATATATTCACTTGACGTTAGCTTCTGTGGACGTGTATGAATCTGGCCGTATTTTCCATCTGAGTACAAATAAGGAGCTGGAATTTGGTTAGCTCGCATCTTTGTGAGACATGTATGGCATATATGTAGGCTATCATCCATATTTTTAGAACTATAGTATTCAATAAGCTGTGACCAAACACTTGTAGAAATAGGGTTTCGTAAACGATTTAGATTAGAAATATCCTTTGAACAGTGAAGTTCATTACAGGACATACATTCTAATTTAGGTGTATCTAATCTTTTTTCAGAAAGTAATTTAAATGCATCTTTAAACTCTTTGATAATAGAGTTTTCCACAATTTCTTGATGTTCCGAGCTTTGAACGGCTACAGTCCCGGGTACTTGATTTTCGCCTAATTTTTTTTCTCCACGTTTGCGGTTTTAATGCAGTATCAATTTCTTTTAGCGTATCACAATCACTTATAGCTGATACATTTCTGTGGCTCACGTTCTTAATCGTGGAGAATGAGAATTTACATCGTTAATTTAAGAAATATTAGCCTTGAGCCGTCTGTTCAAATATAGTGGGTACATCTCTGCTGGTGATTTACAGGTTAATTCTTCAAATATTTGTCTTAGTTTATATATTAACTGTTCATCCAGAGCACATATAGCATCATTGAAACTCCAGAGTAGACCTTTACCATGCTTTCCCGTTTTTTCAAAGACAGTTTTGCCTGTATCATCAATTGCTATTGCGTTTTGGGTTATGTAAACTTTATACATGTACTCTCCATAAAATAGTTCTTGGTTATTTCAATGCTCAGATTTTCCCAGAAACATTTCAAGTTTTTCATAAATAGTTGTATTTTCAGAACATTCTCTTAAGCCGACATACACATATTCCTTATTTTTCCAGCTGTTTCCAATAGACTACCCAATGTTTGTTGTGTATTGTAAAGAGACAAATTAAAAAGTCTTTCTGCCTCGAGTCTGTCGTTTATGTTAGAACTTAATTGTTTTATTATTTGCTCAACATTTTTTATCTTAAATAGTAATTTTTCATTTGATCTTTTACGACTATCTGCGGTTAACTTCTGGATGAGCGGCTGAGTATAGTGCACCTACCTCACGGTTAACCTCCGGATGGGAAGCCGAGTATCGTGCAACAGCCTCTCGGCTAACCTCCGGATGAGAGACCGAGTATCGTGCATATGCCTCTCGGTTAACCTCCGAATGAGATACTGAGTATCGTGCAACTTCCTCTCTGTTGACCTCCGGATGTGAAGCTGAATATCGCGCCACCATATCGTAATTCAGTGTAACTTAGAACTGTATTTTTTTCGTTCTTCAGGATGATTCTTACGATAGTTGCCTGCAGCTTGTCGAATTTGTTCATTTCGTGATGATTCTGAAGTTTTTGGTCTTTCTCGCTTATATTTTTTAGGTCTCCCAGCTTTCTTCGAAGTAGTCACTACGTTATTTAACGTTGGAGAAACAGTTATCGGAACGAGAACATCTAAGTGACCACTTAAAGAACGTCCACTGAATCGCAAACGTTTCACAGGACCGCCGATAAATGAAAACGTTCCCTTTAAAATATTACTTTGATAGACCTCAAAAGTGAATGGATAAATAGCTGCCGCAGCCATGAGTTCGGAGGTACCGCCATACGTATTGCTATTCAACATATCCCGTGAATAACAATCGGTATCATGATAGGTGCCTCCATTTCCGGCACAAGTATACAATTGTGGTTCATACCAGTGATCTAAAACATATCGCACAATAGCAGTCCTGATTTGCGACGCCACCTCAAAGTCTATTCCTTCTTACATTAAATATGTTAAGCAATGGAAGAGGCAGGAACCATCTCCCGGCATACAAACCACACGATGATGGCGGGGTCCCAGTTCTTCTTCAAGTGAAACTACTTCACAATCCATGTTTACAAATTTCATTATAATCATGTAAATCCTTGTTTACTTTGATTTTCTTGGCTCGTATTGGCGATTCGCCACTGGCGCAACTATAGGGCGGTAGGGCTGGAAAAAATCCTCGGGCCTCCGAACCGCGTGGGGCCCCGGGGCATGAGGCCGCGCGCTCAGAAAAAAACTAACATTTTTAACAAAATTTTGTAGAGTAAGTGTTCCCTGTCTGTGTTAGTGATGTCATCTGTTAAGTGGCTGTGGCCCTAAGCGATTTTTATGTTGGTCGTCCATATGTCCTTATTCCTCATCTCATTGTTGTCGAACAGTGTCTATGTTCCAGAAATTGAATAGATACGTGCCTCAAGTACTTAAAAGAATTCTAATTACATCCTCATGTGAAAGGATTTTAGAATCACGATCTAACTGAGGGATTTTAGTTTGTCCACGGACGCTTAAAGATCTAGTGAAAGTATTGAATTCATCAAAGAAAATTGTGTTTAGTTGTGAAATCATTTATATTTTAAAAATTAAGTTATTTGTGAAAGTTAGACATCAACATGTCTAGTTCTAGAAAATATCTAAGTGGGAGCGAAAAACGAAAGAGAAAGAGGGGTACTGACGAAAATAATAAAAAGTTACCTTAAATTAGTCAGAACTCTAAGAATGATGACTTTGTTGATGAAAACGCGTGTGAACAGCGCGAGAGTGAAGAATTGGGCCTAACTAAAAGTAACAGTAAACCAGGTGCAGCACTCCACACCAGAGTGTGTCCAGATCTAGAGCAACCACAACAAGGTACTAGCAAGAATCACATTTTAGTATGAACAACATTGCATTTTCACCATATTTTACTGATAAGGGTAATTTTAAAGAACTAACTGATCAAGGGAAACGGTTCGTGATAGTGACAATAGATCTTTCCTAGATAAACATTACTATATTGTTTCCAAGTCTGGTGTGAAACTTGAACGTACATGCCTATCCTATTGTTTAATACTTCAAAAGACGTATTTTGAACCATGTTGGTTATTAGCAAATCAATCATCTAAAAAATATACAATGTTTGGATGGAAGGCTACGACGACTGGAAACATATTGTAGAAACCATAGAAAGACACGAGACATCGAAAATTCACCTGGATTCTTGTCTTACGTATCAACAGTCGCAGCTACACGGAACATTAGATGAAGAGCAAGAGTCCATGATCAAGAAAGAAAAATCTTTTTGGCGCCAAGTACTTTCAGACTTCTTGATGTTACTCTGACACTTTCAACGTGTAATATTTAATGCAAATATTATAAGGAAGCGCTATATGTCACATGGGCAGTGTACGTGCAAGAAGGCCAAACATAACGGTACCCATGTTCTCCGTCTCTTCATTCGTCATCTCCCTCTCTCTTTCTATTCAACTTCATTGTCAAAATAATTTTCGCGGAATATTGTGTTCGATCTATCCAGTTTGTAATTTTCATTAAAAGTGGTAGTTGAACTTGAAAAAATTGTAAATTCTGATATATATATAATAAAAATTGATTAATCAAGTAATAAGTTGCAGTATATTAGGTGAATTTTCTTTTAAATCTTTTATTTTGCAGAATGAAGTGCTGTGTCGCAAGTTGCGGAAATAAACGCTCAAAACCTGGCCAAGAAATTTTATTTCATAGGTGAGTTTAGTGTCAAAATTTTGGTTAATAATGCAAGAATTGATTTTATGTAATTTTAAGTTATAATTATTGAAAATATACTGTAATATTTATAAAAATTGCATAATTTTACAACTTGAGACGGCCATATTGTTTGCTTATATATTATGCGATAAGACGCTGCACTTAGCTCAGGGACGCAGTAAAAGAAATCTTTTGTTTTTGCAAGGGGCAACTTTCTACTATCATAATAATTTTGAAATTTTGTCATTTATATGTTAATCACTAACTATATGGTAAGTTATTTATTATTGTTATTGTTTAAAATAATAAACAAATTCACATCATTCATCCTATTTATTGGAAAGGTTTCCCATGGACCAGGTTCTGAGGAAGCAATGGATAGACAATATAAATCGTCCTGATCTTGTGGTGACCAAAAGCACTGCAGTGTGCTCAAAACATTTTTTATCAGGCGATGCATTACGTTTAGCCATCAGAACAGTTTTAACACCAAATGCTGTACCTGTACTTAATGTTGTAAGTATTTCAGATACATTGCAAATTCAATATTTGAATTAATTTATTCTCTTTTATTCACGGAAAAAATATTGTCTTAAACCAACGGAGAAAATTTCAACAGTAGGAAAGGAAAATGTAAGTCATATAAAAGATTAAATATATGTGAATTTTTAACTTGGTTTCTCTTTGTGTAGGACTGCAATGTAGCTAATACTTCTGTTTTCCCAGCTAATAGAAGTGTGGTACAATTAAGCAAAAATGTACTTGATGTAATATATGAAAAATATATGAAAGTATTAACTTGGTTTCTTTCTTTCAGGACTCCTACTTGAATAATATTGATTTTCCAGCTAATGGAAGTGGGATACAGTTAACCGAAAATGTAATTGATGTAAAATATGAAAAATATATGAAAGAATTAACTTGGTTTCCTTCTTTCAGGACTCCTACTTGAATAATATTGATTTTCCAGCTGATGGAAGTGGGATACAGTTAACCAAAAATGTAATTGATGTAAAATATGAAAAATATATGAAAATATTAACTTGGTTTCTTTCTTTCAGGACTCCTACTTGAATAATATTGATTTTCCAGCTGATGGAAGTGGGATACAGTTAACCGAAAATGTAATTGATGTGAAATATGAAAAATATATGAAAGAATTAACTTGGTTTCTTTATTTCAGGCCCGCCACATAACCTACACATGCCTGCCAATAAAAAGCGACACATGCCTGCCTGCTGAAGTCATCGCAAATGTAATTGATAATGTAAGTATTAAAAAAAGATTAACAAAATTGAATAAAATGTTAAAAATAAAAAATAAATGAATTGTAGTCGTAGTTACATGTTTTATGTGTATATGTTGATATGATAAACCTATTCCTAGATATCCATGATTCCTTGTAATAATGTGTTTAGGAGTAGAATGAAAGTCTTGTTAAATGTCGATTTTGAGAAACAATTCATTCTCGTGAAATGTCGATTTGGGATAACAGTTTTGGCTTTTAAAATGTCGATTTGAGGAAACAATTTCATTTAGGCCTCCACAAACCGTCTGAAACAACAAATAGCTTGCCTCAAATTCAAGTTGAAAAGGAAAAACAACCTGATCAAGACATTACAACAACAAGCAAGGCGAAGCCAAAACAAAGTCAAAAACATGCGGGAACTTTTAATTTCTCTAAAAGAAAACAACCTTACATGCGAAAGCACGACCGAGCTTTTGGAGAAATTAACAGGACCGAACAAAGAAATTTTAGCAAGACAGATAGCAAAGAGTGAATGTAGATCATCGTCCAAGAGCTTTGAGTTGAAAATTAAAGCTTTTGCTTTAAATTTGAATTTCTTATCGCCCAGGGACTATGACTATGTCCGCGAGTCATTTTCAAACTGCTTGCCACATCCCAGAACAATACAAAGATGGTATCAAAGAGTTGGATGTGCACCCGGATTTACCGCAGAATCATTTTCTGCTATTAAAAGAGTTGTGGCAAGTTCCCTACAAAATATCGTGGTAAATCTAACACACGACGAGATGCACATCAGACAACACGTAGATTGGGACGGAAAAAAGTCTCACGGCTTCGTTGATGTTGGCGATGGGGCCAATAGTGATATTGTCGCCACCCAAATATTGGTTTTCTGGCGGTATGTATCAAGTCGTGGAAGATTCCCCTGGGTTATTTCCCTATTGCCACAATCAACGCAGAGCAAAAGGTCAATATGATAACCATGTGCATGAGGAGTCTACTAGAATGTGGGATGGAGGTACTCGGATTTACCTTCGATGGAGCGGCCACCAATTTAACAGCATCAAAACTGTTGGGCTCGGATATTCGAGATAAGAATTCAAAAGGATTCATAACAATTCATAAGATGGAGGTCTCGAGCAATATGTACTCCATCCAGACCCGCGTCACATGGTCAAACTTCATTTGGGAAATAAATTACGCAAAGCTCACGTCTTTTTCCATTCACAAAAAATGAAAGTAAAGTTGCCCGTACAAACCTTAAGTAAATCGGTCACGGATGCTTTGGATTATTGTCGGGGCGTTCTCTGTTTAAGAGAATTTTCTGGCAGCGAAGGAACCTCAAAATTCATAAGAATAGTGAATGATGCATTTGTGATTCTGAATAGTCGAAAAGTGCAAGAGGCAGAATTCACGAAAAAAGCACTCTGTTCCAACAATGCATCCTTTATAATTGAATATTCAAAAGGTATGATCCAATATATTGACAAGTTTAAACTGCCTTCTGGAATAAATCTTATCAGTTCTAGAAGAAATGTAGGGTTTGTGGGCCTGATGTCTTGCTTAAAAAATATTCGGGTGGTCTATGAACGTGTCGTGATACGACAAATATGATCAAATGCTCAAATGCCCCTTTGCCCCCAAAGCCCTTCACCACCATTATTCATTTGGACCAAAAACATTTTTCACGGTCAGCAGAAATTGCTGACGCAGCGAAACCAGACGATAAGAATGACCATGAGAGCAGCATTCCATCAAATGCTCGAATGCCCCTGCCCCACCCCGAGCATCTCAATTTTCAATCCCATCGAAGGCAGAATTTTATGAGTGTCAACCAAAATTGCTGACGCTGCGATTTCGCGACATTCGTCGTGACGCGCCTTCTCGTAGCATGGTCAAGTGACCTTGGCTAGAGAATAAATATAATGATGGATCATGACGCGAGATCATGGATCATGGGTGATGTCACCACGACGTTGTGTTGATCACGCAGAAAGGGAGGAAAAAGACCTTGCACATGGATCATGATGCTGGATCATGGAACATGGGTGATGTCACCATCAAATTGTGCGGGATTGAGAGAACATACATAGGTCTTCATATCACATTGGGAACAAATGGTCTTCAACAAGAATGATTTAATGGAACAGTGGGATCATGGCAACAGAAGCTGCTGAGGCTGCAGAATATGTCCTCAATGCGTGGCCTTGGAGGAAAGAGCATCCGATTCTGGGATGATGTCAACCGAGTCTGGATTGGGGATAAGCGCTGAATAGGCGAAAACATCCCTATAAATTAACGCCAAAAATGAAGGAAGAGTTAGTCAAAATCACCCGGGATATAAATAACGGCTAGTCTAAGCCTCTTGGAGGTTTTAGACGCCTCCCTAGCCACCGGGCACGTCCACGGGTTGCGGATAGTGGAAGTCCAGGGGAAATTTCTCTTGGATCGTCGAGGAATAGGCAGAAGAGTACAATTTGAACTCGGGAAGCTCAATACTCGGCCGCGGACAATGGGAGGACCATTTTTAAATATGGAGGGTTTGAGTAAATTACAAATTACCCCAGGTGGTGCGGCGACTCAGTCGTCAAATCCATCCACCTCTTCGGAGGTGGCCGTGCCCCATTCGGATTCTGGGGGGGGCACACTCAAGCCTGTGGCAGCAACGACGGTGGAACACTTGGCCAGCGTTGCGGTGGATGCTACAAGTGGGAGGCAACAAGGCACAGGTGGGTCGTTTAGCCTCTCTACAGGCTTGGAGACAAAGGTTCAAACTGACGACGGCATGTCCGTCAACAGTACAGGAACCATCGACTCTGAGGCCGAAAAGAGATTGCTGCGCGAGACTACCGAAGCCAAGGCCTCTGAGAAGAAGAAGAGGAAGCCGACCAAGGCGCAACTGTCCCTTAAGAGGTACAAAAGTGCCAAGGCCAGCTTGAAGAAACTCTTGCTAAGGAAGTCCGAAGAGCTCTCTGATAAGGAGAAGGGCTACTTAGCAAGAAACAGGAGGATTGTCGCCGATTTCGAGAAGAATATCGCTTCGCAGAAATTGGGGACAATCGTTGAGGAGCTCCCAGGACCGGCAAGGTCCGAAACCGGAGCTAGGGGTAAGAGCGCCAAACTACAGCGGTCCAATGCTGTTGCCTACTCACCCTCAGGAAAACCCCCACAGCCGACTTCTCAGAAGAAAGCTAAAAGGGAGCGATCCAACGAGGAGGAGGAGAAAACAGCAAAAAAGGCCAAAACCTCGTCGGTAGACCAAGCGCCCACCGATTGTCAGATGGCTATCATAGATCGATCAGATCTAGATGGCAAAATATCTGGCGAAAGGTGGGAAATGGTCGAGACGAGGCTTCTGTACGCGATGGCGAGCGAGCAGAGTTGCTCGATGGAGGAGTTGTCCTTCGAAGGAGCAAGCTGGCACAAGGGAGTCAAGGTCATTGGCTGCTCGGGGAGAAAATCCGTTGATTTTCTGAGCCGTGTAGTCGAGGGCCTTGGCGAACTTTGGCCAGGAGCCAAATTGGAGGTAATTCCGAAATCGGAGCTACCACTGCGGAAATTGGCGCTATTGTGGATTCCTCCCCCACTAGTGGAGGACGAAGCCACAATGAAGTTGATTACCAGGCAGAACGGTCTGGACACGAGCAAATGGAGAATTATCTCCTCCAGCAAGTGTCCAAACGGAGTTGGCAAGGACCTTGTCGTAACGGTAGACGACTTGTCCTTCGCCAAGTTAAAAGATTCAAAAGGAAGCATCAAATTCGGCTTTAGTGCAGCAAAAGTGAGGCTTCCCAATGAATCCAAGAGCGGCACCGAGGAGGCTGCAAGCAGTGCAAAGTAATTTGCACCACTGCGAAGCGGCCACCGAGGATTTGATGCTGTATATGGAGGCAAATGGAGTAGACGTGGCCTTAGTCTAGGAACCGTGGCTCTCAGGGGACAAAATCCGAGGACTTAGGTCAAAAAACTATAGTCTACTTCACTCAAGCACAACAGGTAAAAAAAGAGCGTGTATAGTAGCAAAGACATCATTAAACCTCACTCTACTTTCACAGCACAGCACAAATGACTTGGTGGTGGCAGTACTAGAGGAGAGGGGCAAAACCAACCTGCTCCTGGCCTTAACGTACATGCCATACGAGGAAGGAGACCCCCCACCAGCAGCGGTCCGGGCCCTGGTACAAGAGGCCGAAGTTAGAGGATGGCACATGGTGATGGGATGTGACGCAAATGGTCATCACGTCCAATGGGGAAGCAGTGACATCAACAGAAGGGGTGAGTCAATTTTAGAGTTTATAATTTCTACCAACCTAACTATTTGTAATCGGGGTGACACACCCACTTTTACTAACAAAATTAGGGAGGAGGTAATAGACCTTACATTGGCCACTAACACTATTAACGTAAACGTAGAAAACTGGAGAGTTTCTCCCGAGCACTCCTTGTCGGATCATGGGAGAATTCTCTTCGACACTAACCGGAAGGTTCAGGTAGGAAAACCCTACAGGAATCCAAGGAACACGGACTGGAATAGATTTTCCACCGAAGTGGAGAAGGCAATGAAAACAAAGAGCACACAGTGCTTCGGTACCTATCTCCACACGGTGGCGGACCTGGAGAAGTCCGTAAAACAACTTTGCGAGACTTTGCTAAAAGCCTTCCAGAAAACCTGCCCAATAAGCAGAGCTCGAAGGGAAACCAATAAGTGGTGGAACAAAGAGCTCAAGCAACAGAGGGACGCTACTAGAAGGCTTTATAACAAGGCAAAGAAAAGTAAAGAAGAGGAGGACTGGGCTAATTACAAGCGCAGTTTTAACGAGTATAAGAATAAGATAAGAAAGGCAAAATGGGACTCATTGGTCGACTTCCTTAACTCTATAGAGGACGTGAACGAGGCCTCAAGGTTCAGGAAAATTCTTTCCAAAGACGCTATAGTCACGGGAAACCTGAAGAGGCCAAATGGTTCATGGACGGAGTGGAGCAAGGAGACACTAGAACTGCTGATGGAGACTCACTTCCCGGGCTGCCTGACAACATGGGGCGAGGAAGAGAGCCCAACGATCAGGATTAGTCCAAAGGAGGTAACTATAAGAGACGCCATCACCAAGGAAAAGGTAATATGGGCGGTGAAAACATTCGAGCCATACAAATCTGCGGGGCCGGATGGAATCACACCAGCCATGCTGCAAAATTCGATAGGCAGCATAGCGGAGGTACTGACGAGCATCTTTCAGGGCTGTTTATCATTAGGATACATCCCTGAAACATGGAGATAGGTAAGGGTTGCCTTCATACCCAAATCGGGGAAGTCAAGCAACACTACACCAAAGGACTTTAGGCCAATAAGCCTCTCCTCGTTCCTTTTAAAGACAATGGAGAGGCTTTTGGACCTTAACATTAAGCAGAAGACCAAAATAGAGGAGGAGTGTATAGCACAGCACGCCTACCTCAAAGGTAAATCGGTGGAAAGTGCGCTGCATGAAGTGGTTGGAACGATTGAAAAATCCCTCCAGCAAAAGGAATATGCCCTAGGGGCGTTTCTAGACGTAGAGGGAGCGTTCAACAACGTAAAGACCAATGCAATAAAGGAGGCATTAATGGAGCTGAAAGTGGAGCCCACCATCACGTACTGGATAATAAATATGCTAAAAAGCAGAATTATCAGTACAGAGACGGGGGAACACAAGATCAGAAGACTGGCGACCAGGGGTACACCACAAGGAGGGGTGATATCCCCACTCTTGTGGTTGATCGTAATCAACTCGATCCTAAAAGATCTCAGGGGAAGGAGAGTTAGGGTCACCGCCTATGCAGATGACGTAGTTATATTGACAACAGGCAAAGACCTACAAACGATCTGCGACACCATGGGTGAAGCTTTAAGAGAAACGAGCAACTGGGCGGAGACAAATGGCCTAGGGATAAACCCGGAAAAGACGAAGCTAGTTCTCTTCACCAGAAGGTATAAGATACCAAAGGTTAGACTACCAAAGGTGAAAGGACGGGTACTAGACCTCTCTAGAGAGGCGAAGTACTTGGGAGTCATCCTGGACTCTAAACTCACTTGGAGGAGTAACGTGGAGGAAAGGATGAAAAAAGGAATAAACGCTTTCTACACATGTAGGAAAATGTTTGGTAGGAACTGGGGTCTGCAACCAAGGATCATACACTGGATCTACACAACGATTGTCAGACCCATTGTCACATATGGAGCCCTTGTGTGGTGGAAAGCCATGGACAAGGAGACAAACAAACAGATGCTGGGAAAGGTGCAGCGACTAGCAGTGATAGGTATAACGGGAGCGATCAAGAGCACACCTCAGGCGGCGCTGGAGGCAATCTTAAATTTGAACCGTTAGACCTATTTGTAACGGGCCTGGCAGCCAAAACAGCCTTACGGTTGAGGGAAACGAAACTGTGGAGGCACACAGGCCAGGGGCATGCTAGTGTGCTGGAAGAGATAGTAAAAATGGGAGACACCGTGGAAACTGGAGTGCTACGACAGCGCACAGACTACATGGTGGCAAAGCAATGGTTTGGGGAGGAGCTGGAGATCAGAATCCCAACCAGAGAGGAATGGGAAAGTGGTTCCATTTTTGAAAAAGACGAGATAAGCGTCTTCACAGACGGCTCAGTAACGAAAACGGGGACTGGAGTCGGATTATTCTCGGAGATACTAGAGGTCAAGGAGTCACACAGACTCAACAAAGGCTGTAGTATATTGCAGGCGGAAATCAACGCGATAGAAAGAGCAGCAAGACTAAAGCAGCTGACCGACGAAGAAATTCAGAAGGTCACAATCTACTGCGACAGCCAGGCTGCTCTTAGAACACTGGAATCTAAGACAATCAAGTCAAAGGCGGTGATGAGTTGCCGAGAAGCACTATCCTGGATCCGAGACAAAGTCAGCCTCTGTTGGGTGCCCGCACACAGCGATGTGGAAGGGAATCTACAGGCGGATAAACTGGCAAGGATCGGAACCGAAATTCATAGTGCTGAAGAAGCCAACTCTACAAAGCCACCGATGAGGTTGTTGAAAAATACCATCGACAGAGTAATTCGGGAACAACATGGCAATAGATGGAGCAGCAGAGATGACTGCTTCAACTCAAGGCATTTGTGGCCCAGAATTGAGGAAACAAGAACGGCGGGCTTGTTAAGAGCAAAAAAGGCCTCAGTCCGGACCATCACAATGGTCATTACAGGACACTGTCCCGTCGGGAGAAACCTCCAAAGGTGGGGGCTCGCAAGCGACGGTCTCTGTAAGGAGTGTGACGAGGAAGAGGAGACAGTGGAACATCTTTTGTGCTCCTGCCCAGCATTGGCCGATAGTCGGAGGCAAATACTGGGGAGCGAATCCTTCACAGGGTTGGAGGAAATAGGGGTCATGGATGTTCAACTATTGAGGAACTTTGCCAAGGGGTGGAAATGCCTCAGGACAGAGGAAAAAAGGATCAAGAAATAGGAGAGGGGGGGATAGCGAAATATAAGGGGTATCACAATGGGCCATCTGGCCACCGAGTGGGAGTGGATCGCACAATCGGTGTGAACACTCCACCCTGCTAACCTAACCTAACCTAGTCAAAATCAAGTCGGAGTCAAGCACAGAAGGTAGTCCACAACTACTCAACCAAGAAGGAAGACACCAAGCTCAGAAGGAAGACAGAAACCAACCACAACAGTGAACGAAGACAACAGCTCAGGAAGAAGACAGAAGCCAACCACAATAGTGAAGGAAGACTACTGCCAAAATAACCTACGGTGGGCTAGTTGAATAGACTACCCATTACATGAGTCCCAACCAGGCTTCTTTAAGTCAGGTGGGCAAAACTAACACGACCATTCTGATTCAATAGCAAATGTCGGCACCACACACCTTAGAGGAGGCCCTCAAAGACTCAAAGGTCGGACCCAGATCACTCACAATTGAAGAATACCGGAGAAGACAGCGAGGAGCAAAAGCAACCACGACTCCTCCAACAACTACAGCTCAGACGCCGAAGAAGCGAGTACGTACTGGAGCGGAAGCTCAATTTAAAAGGAAGATAGACGCAGCCGTTCAATCCTGGGTGCTGGCACAGGGAAAAGAAGAGAGGGTGAAAGCTCAGCAGGAGATTTCGAAAACTAAGCAGGCTAGAAGGAACTATCGTCGAGCAAAGAAGGCAGCTAGGAATAAGTGAGTAGCGTTAGGGTTAGAGACTAGAGAAAGAAATATTGTAAAGCAGCTTCCAATTTTAACTGTATGGTACCATGTATATTGTAAGGTACCATACTTCTGAAAGAATAGAATTAGTATCAAGAACCTCTGTTGGTAGAATAGTTTAAGGATCTTTAATAAAGAAAAATGTATTTTGTTTAAGAGGAAAGAAAAGTTTTGAATCTATTCCTCGTTTACGCCGAAATTCCCAACAAACGGTTTGTTGGCTCTGGTCTATTGAAATTCCTAGTCCTATACAAAATAAATCAAGATGCCATCGAACTATTTTTTGCATCTATTCGTATGGGGTTAGATAACAACGACAACCCGTCTGTGAAGCAGTTCACTGCTATTTATAAAAGGCTAATATTTAGGAGCCAACTAAGGGATGGCGGTCTGGGAAACTGCCTTGCTTTAGAACAAATTAGCATATTAAGTATTGCTCCTGTTGGCCCATTACAAGAAATTAATAGCACTGCTTCACGTTCCCGTATGGTCGAGCCAACAGAAGCTGAAGACTTTGAGGACTTTGAGTTTGTCCGTCAACGGAGTCAGACGTGTGCGCGAGTGTCGAAAGGTTTAACTTAACTTGAATATAGGAAAATTGTACCGGTTGTGAAACCGTTGATTGCTGTACTTGATTAACAGTGTATGTTAAACGAGCAGTAGCGTGTATATACTAACGAGTGGCCGATTTATGATATAAAATCTAACAAATTACATAACGGACTATTTACATAAAGTTGGAGTGGTATCTATAGTGTATAAAGGACTTGTCTGAGCATTCAGTGTCAACTGCAACATAAGTTGCACTAAGCTTTCTCTGCGCTAAAAGGAACCTCTAATTTTGTAGAGAATAACAATTATTCATTCTCAATTATTCTGAAATAGAATGATCGTGATCGAACAATATCTACTGCATTGCAAAAAGTGAAAATTTATTTATAATTTATCGTGAAACGCTGACCAACATTAACAAATGAACTTACCATTCAACTCACATTTGAAATAAATAGTGTACAAGAAACATTTGCAACGGTTTTCTTCAAACAAAGACGCATATGCACGAGTCAACGAAGGAACAATAACAGTAAATCCTACTCCTCACTAAATAACTTTGTTTGTCAATACCAACAAATAACGAAAGCCACCATCGACGAAGTGAGTAGTGGAGATTATACGCTGTGAACCAAACAGTAGGCAACGGAGTGCGAGAGGAAACTATTTACTTACTCATCTACACTACCAAACAGAGACACCAACACACAGAGCACAACACAACCATAGTTTACATCGGATATACTTGGAGTAGCTGCCGTACTGCCATCCTCAAGCAAGTGCTGCTAGCTGGATAACAGAACTGCCAAAATAACACAGGGTCGACAACAACGAACCAGCATTGCAAAAACTGATTTAGTGTACCATACAAAATCACATAAACATGGAAAAACAAATGGATGCATTTTGGCAAAAAATGAAGGAGGAAATGTCAGCGCAAACACGAGAAATAACTGAAGCGGTCACTAAAAAGGTATCAGAGAGTATCAAGAGTATCAACGAAAGATTAACTGCGCTTGTGGAGGAAAACAAGAACTTGAAAACTGAAGTCAAGACATTACAAGACAAAATCAAGGCATTGGACGATCAGAAAAGAAAAAATAATATCATTTTCTTTGGCATAAAAGAAGGATCAGACAATGACCCTCCCATCGAATCCATCACAAAACTCCTTGGAAAAAACATGAACATTCATATCAGTCCACAAGAAATAAATAACGCCTAACGACTAGGAGTAAAGAAAGATAACACACCACGCCCCATCCTGGTAACCTTTACAACAAACTGGAGAAGAAACGAAGTACAAAGGAACAAAAAGAAACTAGCTGAAGAAATCTACATCAAGGAGGATCTCTGCAAGGAAACTCTGGAGAAAAGGAAGGAACTTCAACCTCAGTTAAAGGAAGAAAGGGCAAGGGGCAAAATCTGTTATTTTGTGAAAGATAAAATTGTAATAAAGGAGTCGAAAGAAGACAAAAGAGACAAGCGGAAAAGAGACTACAGCAACTCTCCAAACAAATCACCCAACAATCGACCCACGTCGGCCCCAAAAAAGATCAGCAAAACAAATATGTTAAACTACATGGCACGCGGCAGACCCGCATCACCGTCATTACCCACAACTTCAAAAAACGACGAATAGACACCGACAACAAGAAACCGAAACCAACCATTGAAACTTATTTATCCAATGAAACCAGCACACTCACCCCAAGACGGCTGGTCACCGCGGGGAAAGATGACCACTACCCTCCAAATACTACCCCTCTATCCCAAACGAATGCCTTTAGAACGACGAAACAGCAAATCACTAAATACATACACATAGCAACATACAACACACTCTCTCTGAGGACGGAAGAAAGCCTAGAGGAACTTTTGCACTCTATGAAAGACATAAAATGGGATATTATAGGCTTGAGCGAAGTGAGAAGGTATGGTGAAGCTATTGAGGAGCATGGCCAATACATATTATACTTCAAAGGCGAAACACCAGGAAGGCATGGTGTAGGATTCCTGATAAGGAAAACACTCAAACCCTTCATTTCAGAAATAATCGGCATATCAGAAAGAATTGCTATATTGAACATTAAGCTACCCCCTGGTAAAAAAATATGGTCTGTAGTGCAAGTCTACTCGCCAACCGAGCAATCTACTACCTTAGAAATTGAGTCATTCTACGCGTCTCTTAATGCTGACATAAAAAAACATGCACAAAATAATTGCATTGTAATGGGGGACTTTAATGCACAAGTCGGAACACCGAGAAATGGAGAATACATCGTACTGGGTCCCTACAGTAGCGGAAAAAGAACAAGAAACGGACAGAAACTAATCGAAATGGCGTTCGAAAACAACATGAAAATACTCAACAGTCAGTTCAAGAAGAGAGCTTCTAGCAGATGGACATGGATATCGCCAGACGGCCGGTATAGAAACGAAATAGACTACTTTCTAACGAACAGACCCAGATCATTTGACGACTGTGGTACCATCGCAAACCTCAACTTCAATAGCAACCATAGAATGCTAAGAGCATGTCTGAACACATCATCTGCTACGAAATCAAGCCGACCTTTCAAAGAGAGAGCAACAACATCACACATCAACGCAAGTGTAGGCACCATCAAAGAGAATCTCAAATCTGTGACAGAATCACGTCTCGAACATCTAAGTACCCAACAGAAATACAACGTATTACATGAAATACTGACAGCAAGAGCTGAAACCAGCACTGAAGGCAAATCAAAGAATAAGAGACTATATCAGAAAAAACTAACGATCTCCTAGATGAAAGATCAAAATTAATCAGCATATCAAATAAAACGAAAACTATCAGAGAACAAATAGGAAAACTGAGCAAAAAAATTAAGATGGAAATAAGAAAATATAGAGAACGCCTGAGAATCAATACTTTTGAAAAATACATCAACAAGACCGGTGGCATAAAAAAGGCCCTCAAAGCTTTATCAGACAAAACCAACTGGATACCTAATATGAAAGACCGACAATGCAGGACAAGGACAAAAAGGTCAGACATATCATCAATAGCAACAAACTTCTATAAAAACCTATATTCCAGCAAGAATCAAATAGAAAGTACCGACCTAAACAATAGCGACAGTGTGCCACCTATACTGGAAGATGAAATACACAAGGCAATCAAAACACAGAAAAAAGATAAAGCTCCTGGTCCAGACGAGATCAGCAACGAATTACTTCAAAGCTGCAGGAACTACATTGCACCACTATTAAAGTATATTTTCAACGACATATTAAACACCGAAATAGTTCCGACACAGTGGACAACATCAACGATCATCCTGCTTCACAAAAAAGGCGACAAGGCAGAAATAAACAACTATAGACCCATCAGTCTAATGTCAAACATCTACAAAATCTTTGCCAAAATAGTCCTAGGCCGAATAACAGGAACTCTGGACGAAAACCAGCCTAAGGAGCAGGCCGGCTTTAGAGCAGGCTACTCAACACTAGACCATATACATACTGTGAGACAAATTTTCGAGAAGAACAAGGAGTTCAACGTACCATTCTACTGCTGTTTCATCGACTACAATAAGGCATTCGACTCAGTTGAGCACGAAAGTATCTGGCACTGTCTAAAGAACCAAGGAATCGAACAAAAGTACATCAGAATTATAAAAAACGTATACACTAACAGCACGGCTAAAATAAAGTTAGAAAAAGAAGGAAACGAAATAAAAATAAACAGGGGTGTAAGACAAGGAGACCCATTATCGCCTAAACTATTCACAGCCGTCCTAGAAGAAATCTTCCGAAAACTAAATTGGGATCAGTTTGGACTGAATATAAACGGGGAAAAACTGTCTCACTTACGGTTCGCTGACGACATTATATTATTCGCCGAAACAAGAGATCATCTACAAAGCATGCTCATAGACCTAGAAAGAGAAAGCGGCAAGGTAGGTCTAACAATGAACATCGCCAAAACCAAAGCGTTAACGAATGCGTCTGAAGATCCCATCATCATAAATGGCGAGCCAATCGACTATGTGAGAGAGTACAACTATTTAGGCCAACAAATTTCAATGACAGATGTAATGTCAAAGGAAATAGATACCAGAATTGGGAGCGCTTGGAAATGTTACTGGCGTCTAAAAGAAGTGATGAAAAACAAAGAAATCAAGGTTTCCATCCAATCAAAGCTGTATAACACCTGCGTGCTACCAGTTCTAACTTATGGATGCCAAACCTGGGCTCTCACCAAATCGCAAAGTAAAAAACTGGAAACTTGTCAGTCAGCAATGGAGAGAAGCATGCTGGGCATAAGGAAGTCTGACAGAATACGCAACAAAACCATCAGGAGACGTACGAAGATAGAAAACGTCTCAGTCAGAATAAGAAAACTCAAGTGGCAATGGACAGGCCATACCTTAAGAGGCATCGATAAGTGAAACAAAAACATAATGTTCTGGTATCCGAGAAACAGAAAAAGGAAAAGAGGTAGACAAATTCGAAGGTGGGAGGATGAAATAAAGGCAACAGCTGGAAAACTATGGGTTAGAAAAGCCCTAAATCGGGAAGAGTGGAAGAAATTGGAGGAGGCCTTTGCCAAATTTGGGCAAACAGACGGAATTGGCGGCGGCACCGACTCAGCAGAGTCGGTAATTTAAAATTATCTTCTGTAAATATTATCTTCCGTCTGAACAAAAGGCTTATTATTATTATTACTAGAGAAAAAAGCCCAAAAAAAAGGATGGATGTTGATCATAAAACGTCAACTTGAATTCGTTGAATTCATGATGTTAGATGTTAAATATCAGGTTGGAACTTTGATGCACTGGGCTTTTCAGATTTGTTATGCGTCCCGTGTAATCATAATTATTATATGTAACTAATATGTATAAGAAGTTTTCGCGAAAACGTTTGCAGAAAGCGACGCTATCTCCCAGGGCAAGGGGCAGGGACGCCTTTTCGCATGTTGCCGCATAATTCTCTTTTTATATTTTCTTGGGATTGAACTAAGTCATTAATTTAACTTTAATTTTCATAAGTTTTATAAATCCGACTTTATTTGGAAAATATTTCCTTGTACACAATGTTTCGTGTGAAGACTGCTTCAGATCCAGGTATGAGGTTGCCTTGATCTGGTCCATTCAATATTTTGATTTTAACACACGAAGATTTTCGTACTCTTGACAGTGCTACAAATAATTAGCCATAAGCAAATACAGGCTCTGGTAAGAACAATCCATCTTTTTCAAGGGTTTGCCCGTGTGCCTTATTGATGGTCAAAGCCAGTTTAATTGGAAATTGTCTTCTTCGCAAATCAGGATTTACCGGTGCCAAGTCTATCCTTAGAATAAATACTATATCCTTGTATGGGTTTACCTCCGAAGGGGCGATAATTCCTCATTATTTCATTTAATAATTTGTCAACAGCTTTCAGGGCAACCCCTGAGGCCATAGTTGATTCATCCCATATTATATGTTTGCATTTTCGTATTAACTCATCGTCCTTGGATGTCACAAAGTAAGTACTGATTTTTACTGAGCTTGGGAGTTTTGCGTTCTCGCGCGGAACGGAAAATAGAGAAAATTGTGAGAAAACTACTCGCACAGGCACTTCCCCTATTATCCGTTCCACGCGGGAACGCAAAACTCTCAAGTTCTGTAAATATCAGTATGATTTTGTAGTACGGGAACAGACCAAACATAAAAAATTTTAAAAGTTTACCCAGTAATTACGGAGGAGAAGTCCCTCTGCGAGTAAAGGTGCCTACAGACGTTCATATTTCTATGATGTTTCATCATATATATGACGAAAAAATATAATGAAGCTGTATACACGGAATATGACGAAAAAACATGACATATTTCTATGATGTTTCATCATATACATGACATAGAAATATATCATATTATATGATCGTGTGAACAGTTCATCATATATATGACATATAAATATTTCATATTTTTCTTTTCCATTTTCGTTTTAAATTTTAACTGTTTGTTTTGGAAATAGTTTTGAGGTTCAATTTTTCTGTCTGTGACGAAACAAAATAATATTTAGGCAGCAGGTAATTTCTTTGTAAAAAATAGGAGTGTGGTACAAATATAATCTGTGTTTGACAACTTCGAACAACACACAACATTAGAAATATACGACGATCACAGAAAAATACATCATATTATATGACATATTTGTATCATATCATATCTATGACATATTATATGATGAGCTGTACACACACGTTCTTGAAATTATAACGAAAAATCTGATGTAAATTTTCTATGATGAAAAAATATGACAAAGCGATTTTTGCTGTACACACGACACAATTGAATATGACATATGTTTTTAATATTGTGTGTTCTTCGAAGTTGTCAAACACAAATTGTATTTCATGAATAATAGAAGTGAACAAATTGCAGATAAAATGAGTGATGAATGTTAAATTTTGTTTGGAAATTAAGGTGCCTACAGACGATCATATTTTTATGATGTTTCATCATATATATGACGAAAATATATGATGAAGCTGTACACACGGAATATGACGAAAAAATATGACATATTTCTATGATGTTTCATCATATATATGGCATAGAAATATGTCATATTATATGATCGTGTGAACAGTTCATCATATATATTACATATAAATATATCATATTTTTCTTTTCCATTTTCGATGGAAAAGAAATCTATGATGAAAATACATGATGAAAAGTGGCGCCAGTTTTAAATTTTAACTGTTTGTTTTGGAAATACCTGCATACTTCTGAGGTTCAATTTTTCTGTCTGTGACGACTCTAAATAATATTTATGCAGCAGGTAATTTCCTCGTAAATAAAAAGGAGTGCGGTAAATAGGAAAATAAATTATAATTTTTATATTTTATTTATAATTTTCAAACACTATTTTATTTTCATCACTCATTTTATTTCCAATTTGCTGACTTATATTTTTCGTGAAATACAATCTGTGTATAACACCTTCGAACAACATGCAGCATTAGAAATATATGTCATATTAAATTGTGTCGTGTGTACAGCAAAAATCGCTTTGTCATATACTTTTATCATAGAAAATTTACATCACAGTTTTCGTCATATTTTCAAAAACGTGTGTGTACAGTTCATCATATAACTAGTCTTAGATATGATATGATACAAATATGTCCTATAATATGATGTATTTTTCTATGATCGTCTGTAGGCACCTTTATGTATAAAATATAAAAATTATAGTTTATTTTCCTAATTACCGCACTCCTTTTTATTCACAAAGAAATTACCTGCTGCATAAATATTATTTAGTTTCGTCACAAAAAGAAATATTGAAGTCCAATACTGTTTCGAAAAGAAACAGTTAAAATTTAAAACTGGCGACACTCTTCATCATATATTTTCATCATATTTATATGTCATATATATGATGAACTGTCCACACGACCATATAATATGACATATTTCTATGTCATATACATATATGATGAAACATCATAGAAATATGTCATATTCCGTGTGTACAGCTTCATCATATTTTTCCGTCATATAATATATATGATGAAATATCATAGAAATATGATCGTCTGTAGGCACCTTAAGTACAGATATTTACTGAACTTGAGAGTTTTGCACTCCCGCGCGGAACAGAAAATTTTGAGAAAACTTCTCGCACAGGCACTTCCCCTGTTTTCCGCTCCGCGCGGGAACGCCACCTCTCAATTTCAGTAAAAATCAGTATGATTTTCGCTGGTGCGAATAATCTTCTCAGAATTTTTCGTTCCGTACGTTTTGCGTTCCCGCGCGGAACGGAAAATTTTGAGAAAACTTCTCGCACAGGCACTTCCCCTGTTTTCCGCTCCGCGCGGGAACGCACCTCTCAATTTCAGTAAAAATCAGTATGATTTTCGCTGGTGCTTACTGATATTTACTGAACTTGAGAGTTTTGCACTCCCGCGCGGAACAGAAAATTTTGAGAAAACTTCTCGCACAGGCACTTCCCCTGTTTTCCGCTCCGCGCGGAAACACCAACTCGCAATTTCAGTAAAAATCAGTAGGATTTTCGCTGGTGCGAATAATTTTCTCACAATTTTCCGTTTCGTACGGGAACGCAAATCGCGCAATTCAGTAAATATCAGTAAGTACTGAAGCAGAAAAAGGGGAATGGGCTTCACGCTCTGAAAGCAGAGACGATTCATTTTAAAAGAATGAATTTCTTTCTGCTTTCTGGATGTAAGTCTCATTCACCAGAGAATGGGATCATTCTGATTTTTTCTGAACTTAAGAGTTTTGCGTTCCCGCACGGAGGAAACTACTCGCACAGGCACTTCCCCTAAAAAATCATAATGATCCCATTCTCTGGTGAATGAGACTTACATCCAGAAAGCAGAGAGAAATTCATTCTTTTAAAATGAATTGTCTCTGCTTTCAGAGCGTGAAGCCCATTCCCCTTTTTTTGCTTCACGACCATTAGGATTTTATTATATTAAGATTATTATAATAAAGAAAAATGTATTTTGTTTAAGAGGAAAGAAAAGTTTTGAATCTATTCCTCGTTTACGCCGAAATTCCCAACAAACGGTTTGTTGGCTCTGGTCTATTGAAATTCCTAGTCCTATACAAAATAAATCAAGATGCCATCGAACTATTTTTTGCATCTATTCGTATGGGGTTAGATAACAACGACAACCCGTCTGTGAAGCAGTTCACTGCTATTTATAAAAGGCTAATATTTAGGAGCCAACTAAGGGATGGCGGTCTGGGAAACTGCCTTGCTTTAGAACAAATTAGCATATTAAGTATTGCTCCTGTTGGCCCATCACAAGAAATTAATAGCACTGCTTCACGTTCCCGTATGGTCGAGCCAACAGAAGCTGAAGACTTTGAGGGCCTGAATATTATATTTTTGGCAGACCATAGTTATGCCTCGGACCCATCAATATTGACCGAATTCACACGCCGCGTAGTTGAATATATTGCTGGGTTCGTGGTATTTAAGCTCTGCAAGGAACTGCAGTGCGACGAATGCTGTTCAGCGGTGCAAGGAATCCTTACCCACAATTCCTTGATTGGCTACAAATCGAAAGGATTCCTCAAGTACCCATCCGGATGCGTAACAGAAATTTGCACAAAGGCAGAGCAGGCCTTAAAACAAACATGTTCAGTGACCAGAATGTTCTACATAAAACCAGCTTTAACAAAATTAGCTTTACCGTACAATCTTATTTTGTCGGAAAAAATCATTTTCCGGAGTATAATGAGCATATGAACACAACAGTTCATTAAAGTGGTTTCGTCAAACTGATCACAGCGATATATTTACGGACAAGCTACTTTTTCATTGCCAAAAAATATAGTGAAAAATTTTCCGCCAGAAAAATAAAAAACTAACCCACTTCAAAGGCATCTAAGAAGAAATAATATATTGATTGTGAATAATGCAGACTCAAAGGGAAACTAGCAAATCAAAACAGCACCGTAATTCTGCCAAGGCCGGTCCCAAGCCCGGTTGTAAAAAGAAGAGGGCGGATAGCTTAAATTTATAAAAATAAATTTACGCTTTATTACAATAAACATCATCATATACAATTTGTTCTCAATTTTAAAAACAACGCTCTTTAAAATAAAAGGATTCCGAAATAAAATAAAGAAGAATGTTTAAATTCAAAATCCGCGCGCAATTTCTAAAAATAATGCCCCTAGAAGTAACTCCGCAACTACTTTCCCAAAGGCAGACAAAAATACCAACACCACAAACGCTCTTATCAGATTTGGCTTCCAGTTCGTTGCCAAATAGCGTTTCCTTATAGTATTACTTATTCATTGGTCAGAAGACAGTCCTCAGATGTTTTGGTGATAAAAGGTGTCTGTTTACCTCTCCTCGATGGATTTTGACTAGTGTGTCCAATAGGGGTGTAAAAACTACTCAAAACTGAGTAATCGAATGTATTCGTTACTTGATGACCGAGTATTCGTTGTATCCGCATCATCGTTACTGATTCCTTGGACTATACAACCAATTTTCCAATTTGAATATCATTTTCCAATATGAAACCATTTCATATCTATATAAATTTCAATTTAAACAAATTTTGTATCTTACGAAGAAGGGGAGTATAAGTCCATTATCATAATTTCATTAAAAAATTCTTTATTTCAAAATTCCCGCTTCTTTTTATATAACTTCTATGCAAAAATCCAAAAATACCAAAAGAAACGAATACTACCCAATGAGTATCCATCCGGATCACTATTCGTTACCAGAGCAGTCGAATCTTTTTATGAAAATTTCCATACAAAAGTACTCGAAAAAATTAAACGAATAGTACCCAATGAGTATCCGGATCACTATTCATTACTTGAGCAGTCGAATCATTATATGGAAATTCCCATATAAAAGTATCCGCGAGTATCCGCGAGTACTCGTTTCATTTCGAGCCGTTCCTGTCCCTCTCACATTCTCCCATTCGCATTCTCCCATTCCAATTCTCACATTCCCATTCACACAATCTCTCGCACACGAAACCGTCGTTCATGAATGTACATTCATTCCCAACCATTCCTAGACGTGTTTGAGAGAGTGATTTGCTATCAACGCACACTGATAGCGAATCGCTCACTCGAATACTTACCGTCACTCATCTCTCTTTCTCGTAAGAGAGAGAGTATTCGATAACGAGTAGTATTCGCGAGTACTCATTGGATACTCGGAATCATAGTGAGTATCCGGTACTCGGTAACGAATACTACTCATTTCTTACATCTCTAGTGTCCAAAATAAGGCCCTGGTTCCCTCAGAAATTAACAGTATTGCTTGTAGTGACAATAAAACGAAAGATCTGTCCCGAGGTTCTTGTTGTACGTTATTATGTATTGAATTTATTTGTGAAGAAAAATTATTTTAATGAGATTCAACCTTCGGAAATTCCATGTCGATGGCTTGATGGTCTCTTATCCTAACATTAACGGTGGCATCCAGAATATAGGTTTGATAACGTAGCAGATTTGCTAAGTGTACTTCGCTGTCTTTTGTAGTGTCAAAAGTCATTGACATTTCTTCAGAGTATCTGGAATCGAGAACACCAAACAAAGGTCAAAAATGTGCATACTGCTCCCTTATTTCGACAACTGACGAAAAGGAACAAATTTTTCTAAGGGTGGCTACCGGATTAAAATTGAAAATATTGTATAAGTTTTAAGAACAATACCACACATTCTCTTGTATCTTCAAATATAGATAATAATCAGACGTCACACTTGAAGGAAGATTCGCTCGAATGCACGTCAAAAGACAGCCCTCAGCTGTTTTGAAGATGAAAGGTGTCCGCTAATCTTTCCTCTATGGATCTTGATTAAGGTGACTAAAATAAGGCATATTTCTATGTGTTACCACATGAATTCAAGAACTTAGAACTAACAAAGAAAGCAATCAGAAAAAACCTAATAGCTTTGATTAAAAATGAAGGATGAACAAATAAGATGTAAAAAAAGAACGTACAGCAAGTATTTGATAACTAACTCTGTATTTTTATTTTCATGTTTAGTTATATTTTTAGTTTTAGTCTCTAGTAACTTTGTTACTGCTTAGTTTGTAAGTTACCAGTTCCACGTACAGGGAAAATTGTCCCTCTGTGGATTTACTCGTAAATTTCTAACTGTAAATAAATTTATTTTTCTAAAAAATAAGAACGAAGGAGGAGTTAACTAAGGTGTAGTATAATCAAAATTCCAGACAAAATTTTTAGTTTCAAAACGACCGTTTTTTCTATATTCAAATCAGGGGACGGTACACTTAATCTCACTTCTTCTTTATTAATTGTTTCTTAAAATTATTACATATTTAGTTAGGTCTAATTATTATCTTCATTTTAAGCTAAGGGAGAATATGTTTTGTGCGGTACATATATAAACAGTTAAAAGGACACTCTCATTCATTTAAGTGCGCCAAATTCCGAGTATGCCAAAACGTAGATATGTAGTAGTAATTAGCAAATACATATACACAAAAAATATATCCATAATGGTCTAATTTTCATAAAATGTTATAAAAATTTTGATAAATAAACAGCGTAAATAAATAGATGAATGTGAGGAAAATTATACGTCCTAGCAATTTGCCCTACGCTTCTGCCCTTGTACTTGTTAGTAAAAAATCAGGAGAAATTCGTCAATGAGTTGATTATCGTCCCCTAAATAAAATAATGGTTCGAGATAATTACCCCCTTCCTCTTATGGATGATTGCCTTGAGCACTTAGTTGGAAAACATTTCTTCACCATCCATGATCTTAAGAGTGGGGTTCATCAAATTGAAATGGATCAAGACTTCATAAAATATACATCCTTTGTTCCACCTGATGGCCAATATGAATACTTACGTATGCCATTTGGTTTTAAAAATGCTCCGTCAGTATTTCAGCGTTATATAAATAATGTACTTAATGAACTTATTCGTAGAAGACAACTTGTAGTTTACTTAGATGATAATCTAATTGCTTCAGCAAACGTTGACGCTCATATCGTAACAATTGCTAATGCACTGCGCCTTCTGAAAATACATGGTCTTGAACTTCAATTCAAAAAATGCAAATTTGCATATACTGAACTCGATTACCTAGAATATTGTGCCAATTCGTCTGGAATCAGACCAAGTGATACACATTTAAGTGCTATCAAAAATTACCCTCTGCCTGTTGACTGAAAAAAATTAGAACAATGCCTGAGGCTATTCTCGTATGACCGACGATTCGCGAATTCATTCTCAGCGATTGATAAACCTATGACTTTATTGCTACGCAGAATACCCCTTATGACTTTAATACTGATTGTGTTCAATCCTTTCAGATTCTACAACAAAAACTGCTTGAATGCCTATTTGAAATGTTTAGTGAAACGAATTACTTACATGGACTTGTCATTCGTAAAAGAAAGATCATGATGATTGGTGAAGATAATGCATAGGTGGCAGCAACTTCTCTGAAAATAATGGGCACATGCCACTAGCGAGAGTGGACTGACTCCCCCAGCGAGGGGGGACACACTATGTTCTCACCAGCACCGGGTGATATTACTTGCAATTGCCAGCAATGGGCAGAGCGTCTCAACAAAAGAGGAAATTTCCAGCACCAGCACAGGCTGCACTTTCTCACCGCCAGGAAAGGGCGTTTAATCCACTTTTCACCAGCACTGGGTGACAACCAAATACAATCACAGCACATACAACCGTTCACGCAACAACAAATAACATCGTCATAAACTTACTACATTATTCTTTTATTGGGTTCCACAAGAAAATAGACTACAAAAGACCACGCACAATCAATCGCTGCATCCTTCCGAGACCACACTTCTTGCACGACTGAGAGGACCACTTATCCTCAGCCCACGCGCTGATCATCCATCAGGTTAGATATTTTGAACATTTCCGTCCGCCTTCGAACCTCCCAGGTTCGAACCGTTGATTTCATTGGGTAGGACTGGAAGAATGCAAAGTTTCACAATTGGTCTTACGAATGTTTTCGAGCCTGTTTTGACTGTCACAACTCGCACCACATTGTCTTTCCCTGGATGCGTTTTGACTATGCGACCCAGTGGCCATTTTGAAGGAGGATATTGTTCATCAAGACCATTGTCCCGGTAGATATGGGCGTAGTTTGATTCCATTTGTACACCGTTTGATGTCGCTGTAGATACTCTTTCGACCATTTTTTCCAAAAACCTTGGATCATTTGAGATAAGTGCTGCCATTTCGACAGTCGGTTAATAGAGAGATGGCTTAATTGTGGTTCTGGCACGGTTTGAAGTGATCGGCCTATCAGAAAATGCTCCGGTGTTAATGCGTTGAGATCATCTGGATCATCCGTTAATGGACAGATGAGTCTCGAATTGAGGACACATTCAATTTGTGTTGTAATGGTCGTCATTTCTTCATACGTAAGTAACGTGTCTCCAACAACACGTTTCAGATGGAACTTCATGGATTTAACTCCTGCTTCCCACTTACCTCCAAAGTGTGGTGAGGCTGGTGGGTTGAATATCCATGTGGTGCCGTCTTCTGCGATCACAGACGCAATTTTGCTCAACTCCACTGAGTGTTGATCAAACAATGCTTTTAATTCTTGATGTGCTCCTTTAATTGTTGTTCCACAGTCACTCGACATGGTGGACGGTATACCTCGGCGAGATACAAATCTACGAAACGCAGCAAGGAATGCGTCTGTTGTATAATTTGTGACGATTTCTAAGTGAATTGCTGATGTTGCTTGGCATACGAACAGAGATATCCATGCGTTATATGTTTTTGCTCTTCGCCCATTCCATGTCTTAAGGGTGAATGGGCCTGCATAATCTACACCTGTGTGGACAAATGGGCCTGCAGGCGAGACTCTGCTGGTTGGTAGTTGCCCCATCAATTGTTGTATCCGTTTGTGGCGGTATCTTGTGCATTTGACACACTTGAGGATGAAGGACTGAACCGGCGCTCGTCCTCCAAGTATCCAGAATTGATTACGAATGTAATTCAAAGTTTCTTGGGTTGATCCGTGCAGTGTTTTCTCGTGAGCGTCTCGTATGATCAGGACTGAGAGTGGAGAGTCCTTCGGCAGAATGTAGGGATGCTTCCTGGATGTTGGTAACATGGAGTTGTGCAGGCGTCCTCCTACGCGCAGTAACTTGTGGCCATCAACAAATGGTAACAGTCGACGTAACGAGCTGGTTTTAGTGAGTTCTTTACCTTTCGTCAGCAGTTTTAGTTCATCATGGAACGCTCTCTGTTGAACTGCATGAACCCAAAACATCAACCCTTCGTGCAGTTCGCTTGGCGTTATTTCTGTGCCAAGACTGTTTCCAGTCTTTTTTCGGAGGAGCCGGACCATCCTAGTGCAGACGGTTGTGATTCGAAGAAGATGTGTTAAAGATGAGTATCGATATATCAAATCCCAGATTTGTTGTTTATGTATATGAGCGACAATTTGAGGGATCAGTGATCTTGATTCCAGTTCAGTTGGCGTGTGTTGTATGGACGACGGTGGTAGGGGCCATTTAGTCGGTTCTTCTCGCAGCCATGCTGGTCCTTGCCACCAGACGGGATGCTGCTTTAATTCATTCGCTGATATTCCCCTAGAAGCGCATTCTGCTGGGTTTTCTTTCCCCGGTATATGTCGCCAATATGCATTTGGTACCGTTTCAAGTATGAGACACACCCTATTGTGAATAAAATCCTTCCAACGAGATGGGTGGTTGTTCAACCATGTATGGACAATCGACGAGTCTGTCCATAGATAACAAGGCGCATGATCTAGATTCAGCACATTTCTACAGTGTTTCACGAGCTTAGCTGCTATGACAGCGGCTGAAAGTTCTAATCGTGGGATGGTCATTCTTTTCAAGGGTGCTACTTTGGTCTTGGCGCAGATTAGACTTGTAACGACACCAGCAGCTGATTTGGTTCTCAAATAAACTACCCCAGCCAAGGCTAATTGTGACGCATCACTAAACCCGTGGATTTGGATTTCTGCGTCAGGTTCAAGTCCCAGCCATCTTGGGATGTGGATATCGGTAAGGCCATCCAGAAGTTCTTGAAACTTGTTCCATCGCGTTAATTGAGGCTCGGGCAGAGTGTCATCCCACCCGACTTTCAATGTCCACAGTTCTTGCATGAAAATCTTGAAATTTATAATAACGGGTGATACGAACCCCAGACGATCAAAGAACTGCGCAATTTGGGATAACACTGCTCTTTTGGTGGGTTTATTAGCGGGTCGCTTGATGCTAAACTGGACGATATCGAGAGATGGGTTCCACCAAAGTCCTAATGCTTGAACAACGTCGTCAGTGATTGCCATCGATGTCAACGGAGATTTAAACTTTTCTGGAATTCTTGACAGCACTTTTGGATGGTTGCTACGCCACTTTCGTAATGGAAATCCGCCTGATGCACACATTGCCAGCATTTGCTCTGAGACTTCTTGTGCTTCTTCAATGGTGTTGGCTCCGCCAAAAATATCGTCCACGTATCGACCATTTGTTAACGCCTCCCTTGCTAATGGGTATTTTGCTCCTTCGTCCTGGACGAGTTGTGCAATGGCACGTAACGCTAGGTACGGAGCGCATGCCAGACCATACGTTACAGTTGTTAACCTATACTTGCGACGTTGATTCTGACTATCTGTCCATAGTATCCTTTGAAGGTCCCAATCATCGTTGTGAACGGAGATTTGGCGGTACATTTTCTCGACATCACATGAGAAAATATATTTGAATTGACGGGCCCAAATAAAAACATCAATAACGTCGATTTGCAACTTTGGACTGGTATGTAAAATGTCATTGATATTCTTTCCATTTGGCAACTTACACGATCCGTTGAACACCACACGTAGTTTAGTAGTTGTGCTGGATTCCTTGATGACCTCGTGATGAGGTAGGTAAAAGACTGCACCTGGGTCGCGGTCACATAAGGGTACCGGTTCCATGTGTTTCAGGTCTTCATATTCTTTCAGAAAAGACGAGTATGCTACCTGAAGTTTTGTGTTGCTCTCAAATCGTTTCTGAAGGGATTGAAAAGCGCGATTTGCTACTGCGAATGATTCACCCAGCTGAGATGTATGTTCTTTTAGTGGCAGCCTGACAATGTATCTTCCTGTTTCATCACGATAGTGAGTGGACCTGAAATGGTTCTCACACTCTTGGTCTGATGGTGACATAGGTCGTCTGTTGTTGATGGGGAGTTCTTCCATATGTCAAAACTTCTCTAATATTGAATTCAAGTCCTGGTCTGATGTACAGTGATTAATCCTTCTGAGAGTGGCAGCAGATTTAGGAGTGGGACCTGATATGATCCAGCCGAGTGATGTCAATTGGGCAACTGGTGCATCACATTTACCCTTAATCACTGATCCTTCTAACAGTGGTCCATATATATCAGCGCCAATCAGGAGATCGATAGGTCCTGGTCTGGAGTAGTGTGGGCCAGCCAGTATAAGATTTTCGACGTGGGGCCACGTGACTTGTTGTAAAGGGGTTGCTGGAAGGCATGCTGTTAGCTTCGTCAGAATGTGTGCGTGTAGGTTGATTCGTGTATCCGATTGAAAGTGGGGTTGCATCTCAAGATTTACTTGCCCTTTGGTCTTTTTTGATCCTGCTGCTCCTACACCACAGATCGACAGTGTCGATGGGCTGCGTTTGAGGCATAACCGTTGCACCAAATTTTCCGTGACTAGGGAAATTTCTGATCCTTGATCTAGGAGTGCTCTAACTATGACACTTTATCCATGATTCCCTATAATCTTGACTTGGGCAGTGGCTAAAAGGAGTATTGAAGCTGTCGACAGGAATTTTCTTGCGTTCGTCTGGTTGACCTGTTTTACGTTGTCTGGATCCATGCTACCTCTTCCGTTGACCATTGCCACTGTGCTCGGTTTGGCCTGATTTTGTTGATGAATTGTGGTATGGTGGCGTTTACCTCATTTCGTGCATCGACGCGTAGAACGGCAATGTGCCAGTCTGTGAGGTCTCAGGTAGTTAAAACAAAGGTTTTTCTTGACCACGAATTCGTGCCGCTGTTTTGAGGTAAGTCGCGTAAATTGACGGCAGTAGCTCAGGAAATGACTTTCTGAGCACATTGGACATGTAGTATCCTCGTTGTGCTTGTCCTCAGCGTCGGTAGAGGTATGATGCACTCGTGCTGACGGATGTAATGGCCTAAATGTCCAATGCTGTGAGCCTTTCGATGGTTGAGCGTTCTCAAAGGCTTGTAGTGATCCAATTCTAGTGGTTAAAAATTCTCGCATTTGCTGCCAAGTTGCTGGCCCACGCCTTCATTAAGTCAGGATCCAATTTTTGGGTGACAAGATAAACCAAAAAATCATTGCACTGTCCAATTGGTCGTTTCAATGCCTCCAATGTTATGCATGCCTGTTCAAATGACGTATATAACTTTTCCATTTCTGTACCCGATTCCCGAGCTATGGAGTTGGCATTGAACAGAGACTCTGGTGCTGCATGAACAAGTCGTCGTTCATTTTCATAGTACGCGATGACAGCATTGAAGGCAGGCTCAAAATTTTCATTAGTTATTGATGTATTCTTTAAGAGGTGAGCCGCTGCACCGACTAGGCTCACCTTTACATATTGAAGTTTTTCAGCTGGTGATAACGATGCGTTGTTTAAGACTAGCGACGTAAATAATCCCTTCGAAGATAGCCAATCATCGAGAGCTCCATTGAATTTAGCACCATCAAGCCTAGGAAGTCGGGCCGCATGATGAAATGACTGATGTGACACTGCTATTGGCGTAGATGGGATTGACACCCTCGATGAATTAGCTGATGCAGCTTCATGTTGATCAATAACAGAATCTTTCAAGTCTTGGATTTTTTCGAGCGTTTCAAGGTAATTGTCCCGGGTGACAGTATACAAGTCATCCCGAAAATATGAGCGCCGTTCAATTCGTGACTGATCATTTGGTGGTAGTAATGTAATCGATAGCCTGATGGCTTGATCTTCCATAGCAAATGCGTTCCATGCTTCGTTCAGTGCGTTCAGTCGCACTTCGATCCGATTCCTGGATACATTTGACTTTCCAACACTGATTAGCTTCTGGTACGAAGAAGCTATTTCGTTGATATAGAGTTGCTGATGGTCAACTCTTCTATGAACGTGTTCACTTTTCATTGTTACTTTTATCGCGCTTGTTTTCTTTTTACGCACTAACTATGTCGACTCTCAAAGTCGTGAATAACACCGAAATTATCTTAAAGTCCTGAATGGCTTGAATCAGTTACCGATTAGTCGGTTCAAGTGAAGATATATTTTTTGATGTCTGTTTGTTTGATTTATATTTTCTCACTTTAACTTGAGTTGGTTGTGTAATGCGCGTCGTCACGAGGTCGAGTCACATTCACGGTTGTTACAACAATGACTCAAATCTGATCCTTAACTTGTTTCGATCACTCTCAAGTGGCTTACCCACGCTACGCTGCCTTATCAGTATTGCATTACGCAAATTCCAGGATGAGACGTGATCCCGTTCACGCCCGTCCTGGATGACGCTACGCTAACCACTTGACCCGCTTGCCTATGCTAAACACTTGATGTGCGCATAGCGTCATGACGCGCCAAAGTACTTTTTCTCGTTGTAGCAAGTGCCCGTCGTCCACATGTGTTAAACATTCGTCGGATTTTCTGACGACGAGGATGAAATGTTGCATGATCCTGTACCTACAGAATGTTTTTTCTTTACTAATACGCTCGTCGGGATCAACTGTGGAACATCAACCATTATGTTCCGTGAGTGGAAATGATTGTGATGAACTGACATATACGTACATGTACTGTGCATATAAAGGCGTATAAGCGAATATGTTATGACGATTGGAATTTTGAATCGTTCAGATGTTATGTGCTAGATGGTTCTGTATATAAAGACTGACCTATTGCCGAACAGATAAGATGACATCGATTCGGTTTTTTACAATAAATATCTTGAATGAGTGTTCTTGCTCACTATGTTAGCCCAATCAAATGTATAATAAATCTTGGTTTTCACATTCGTTGACTCTCGGACTCTGTACTCTATTCGTGCAGATTTTGCGATCAAAGATGGTCTATATTCGACACAGAAAGGACAAATATACCGCAAGATTTGACACTCATCACAGTTGGTTGGGAATTAACATTGTCTTGTACATACTTTGCCGATTATCCGGCTCGAAGGACCAAAAATGTTTGAAATGTTTAGTGAAACGAATTACTTACATGGACTTGTCACTCGTGAAAGAAGGATGATGATGATTGGTGAAGATAATGCATAGGTGGCAGCGACTTCTCTGAAAATAATGGGCACATGCCACTAGCGAGAGTGGACTGACTCCCCCAGCGAGGGGGGACACACTATGTTCTCACCAGCACCGGGTGATATTACTTGCAATTGCCAGCAATGGGCAGAGCGTCTCAACAAAAGAGGAAATTTCCAGCACCAGCACAGGCTGCACTTTCTCACCGCCAGGAAAGGGCGTTTAATCCACTTTTCACCAGCACTGGGTGACAACCAAATACAATCGCAGCACACACAACCGTTCACGCAACAACAAATAACATCGTCATAAACTTACTACATTATTCTTTTATTGGGTTCCACAAGAAAATAGACTACAAAAGACCACGCACAATCAATCGCTGCATCCTTCCGAGACCACACTTCTTGCACGACTGAGAGGACCACTTATCCTCAGCCCACGCGCTGATCATCCATCAGATTAGATATTTTGAACAATGCCCAATTCTTTCCATATATAGTCCCGAACATGAAACCGAGTTACATTGTGATGTCAGTACACTTGGATTTGGTTCAGTACTTCTGCAAAAACAAGATGATAAAATGTTCCATCCTGTCGATTATTTTTCAAAACCCACTTCTGCCAATGAAGCTAAACTTCATAACAACTAACATAATAGAAAACAATTTTGACAATTGAACCTCTAGTTGAAAGAGACGGACACTACGAATGAGCAGGAGGAAGAACATGAGTACCGTAAACTTTTGGCTTCAAACATATATGGTGTACATGTGACATATAGCGCTCCCTTATATTATAACTTATTCATTGATTATGTTCAAAATAGATAAATGAAGCAATAAATGAAAATGTCATAAGGGGTATTTTGTGTTTATGAAGGGTGTTAGGTGAATAAAGTGTTGTATGCCCAGTTGCAAAAATAATATCGCAAAACCTGGCCAAGGAAATTCATTTCATAGGTAAGATTGGTATCAAAAGCCGTGTTCTTTTGGTCACCGCTATCCCGAACTAGCTTTAGAACAGCAAAAGAACACCTCGCTTTGTTCTCGATAAATCGCGTAGGTTGGCACCACTGTTTCATTTTTCCTAACTTCATTCGTTACAATTGACATGTACCATTCGCGCTCAATTGAAACGATCAGTTGTGTTTTGTTATTGAGTTATTAAAGTTGTTCTTTGTGAATTACGTGAAATTGAATATAAAATGGATAACCAAAAGTCATCAAGGTAATTACATAATACATAAATTTAATTATACAAAGATTAATATATATTATTAATATAAAATTTTTAATTTTTAGGCGTTTTTGGACTCGGGAAGAGACGCGAAGTCTCTTAATATTTTACGGCCAGAGAAAATAGGAATTTAGCCACCCGCGTAAGAAGCGGTTTGCTTACGCCAACCTGGTCGAAGACCTAACATCGGCTGGGGTTCTGGTAAGAAATTTAATTTTTTGTAAAAAAAATATATAATTTAAACTTTTATTTTTCAACAGAAGTCACCAGTGACTCCAGCACTGGTTGAAAATAAAATAAAAAGCACGCTACGTGCTTACAGGGCCATGGAGGACGCTGGCAACCAGACTGGCGCTGGTTCCTATTTGGCGCCTTATGCTGACCTCCTAGATGAAATTTTTGGCACGGCAGCCTGTAAAAAGGCGGATGTAAGCCATACGTGTGCTGCCGGGAGAAATAAGGGTGACAGATCGCCCGTTGAACCAAGGTAAGTACATGGAACGAAATTTTAATTACGAAATGGAAATGAAAATATTTTCTAGGCCTGAAACATCCTCGTCGTCTGGAGTGCCGAGTTCGTTGCCTGAATCCGAGCCCGTTCCATCTCCCGCATCATCAGAAGCAACAATTGTTGATGAGGGACCATCAACCCAAAAGTAATTTAAATTTTTCGATTTTTTTTTTAAATTTGTTAATTTGTTCACTTATTTGTAGCGCGAAAACTCCAGCATCGGGGAGAAAACGAAAGAGGACGCTGAGCGAAAAGGCTCAATTTCTGGAGTTCCTCGAGAGGAAACATGAGGAGAATAAGCTCCTCAAAAAACAAGATGCGGAGTTGAAGGCGCAGATGCTGGAAGAATACAAATTGGCGCGGCAGCAACGCGACAAAATTATTGAGGTGCTCAATAATAGAAATAATTAAGTTTTTTTATTTGTTGTCAGTATTATTAAGTTTTTTTATTTGTTATCAATATTATTAAGTTTTTTTTTTATTTGTTATCAATATTATCAAATTTTTTTCTTATTTGTTGTCAATATTATTAAGTTTTTTTATTTGTTTAATAATAAACAAATGTTAAGTTAACAAAATCTTTTATTTACGAAATTGTTCCCATTGACCTCATTAAATTAAAAAGTGCTTGTCGTCTGTTGCTATCGGCTGTTTCCAGTTCATCTGATGTAAGTTCATCACTGCTTGGACTTCCAAGTGTGATATTTGGCGCTTCCTGTATGTCGTCTTCATCAGTTAATAGGTCACCTTCGCTCAGACATATGTTATGTAAAATGCAACATGCTAAGATGGTTTTGGCACATAATTTCAAGTTGGTTGACTCCGTAAAATGAAGCAACCTTCGAAATCGGGTTTTTAGTAAGCCAAATGCATTTTCTACCACCATCCTCGTAGATGAGTGGAGTGTGTTAAATTGCTTTTGATTTGAAGTTAAAGTGCCATTATCTCTGAATGGAGTTACGATCCATGAAAGTTGTGGATAAGCTGAATCTCCCAGAAGGAAGCTTCCATGTGGGAAAACGTCACTTTCATCTTTTTGGACATCTGCAAATAGTGGCGATCTTCTGAACACCCTGCTGTCATGCAAAGATCCCGGTTCGCCACAATAAACATCAATAAATTTTTTATCCGCGCCTACCACCGCTTACACCACCAAACTGTGGTACTTTTTTCTGTTGAAGTACAGCCCCGGGTTGTTTTTTGGTGCTTTAATTTTGATATGGGTGCCGTCGATTGCACCTAACACTCCGGGAATTTTATTAATTTTTTCAAAGGCTGCTATACCGTTTGCAGCTTCTAGTCCAGTAGGTCACTTGAGAAAATCGTCACTTTTGTCAACTAGCCACGAAGCGACCCTTTGGACAACTGTCCAGGCCGCAGACTTCGATACCCCGAATAAAGTGGACAGTTGTCTGAAGGTTATCGTGTTGCCGACATACCAAAGAAAAAGTAAAATTTCTTTCTCTGGCCCAATAGTTCGGCGTTCACCATCACGATGCATTGGGGCCACGTTAGAAGTTGCATATAAATCTGGAATGATGTACAAAACTGTTCCGTTGATAGAGTACAATTTATTACTGAAAATTATACCAATCAATAAATCGACAGACTTTCGATGAAGCCGGAAATGTGATTTGAAAATTTGATCGTCAAAGGCCCGTACGGTGTCTAGAAAGTTGTTGACTTTTGGTTGCTCGTTTCTACTATAATCATTGAGTAGCTCTTTATATATCGAACTGCCCAACGATGAGGAAGAATCCGACGAAGAATTCATAAAATAAGCTAATTCGTCCTCCTTTGTAACATATTCCACCAGGTCCTACAAGTAGAAATATATAAAAACAAGCTATAACTACCATGAAAGCTAAACTCAACAGAATACTCACGTCGTAAAGGATTTTATACAACTCTTCAGAACTATTTTTTTTTTTTTTCCCAAAATTGGCTGTGACTGTCTTTTTTAGGACCGTCTCATGCCATTAGATAGAAGGGCCGGCAACTTCCGGGTGTACCAGTGACCGTCCGAGAAATGTTCAAACTGTCTCTAGTTCTCTTGTTTCCTTTACTCTTGTTTTTAGGATCTTCTTGTATTCGTCTTTCCCCTATGCTTTCCGTCACACACACGATGTGACTGTCCTTCCTGTCATTTGTAGGTTTTATCTGTGGTTTCACCTCCAGGGATGTCACTATTACGCCTTCCTCTGGTATGCTCGATCTGATACTTCTCTCTTGTTAGGATTTAGTTCAATTATTGTTATATTATGATATTATTGGACAATTCCGTTCATCGTGCAAAAAGAGGCATTAAGTATATTTGATATAAAAAACCAAAAGCCACGATAAGAGTCGTGTGCATGCTGCCGTGCAGGACAAAAGGAGGGACTAGCGGAGTATAGAGGGGGCGTGCCCCCGCGTGTTCAATAACATAAAGACATTGGACCGTTTATTTCTTTGGTAAATGAATATTCCATACGCGTCATTCCAAAACAGATACCATTGTATGCGCAATTAAATGAGTAACTTGTTCTCTTTTGCAAAATCGAACAAAATTTTATATAAATTGATATTATTGCTAAAACTGAGTTGTGTTAGATCAAAGTTAACAATATTGTAGCTGTTATAAAGATTTATCCTTAGATTGTCCGATTTTTCCTCGATTAGTTTGCACGAGAAGAACATATGGTTTAGGTCTTCAATGCTCTCCTCGCAGTCACAGTATGGGTTGTCAATGATCTTTAATCTATGTAGGTGTGCTCTACACCTAGTATGGCCCGATCTTATTCTGGAGATGAAGCATATGATATTTCTATCCGTGTGTATGTTGTTAAACCAGGGGATGTCAAAAATTTTTGTTTTTTGTTGGAAGTATTTGGCTCCTTTAGTATGTCTTTGATTGGATAACCATGATACAGTCTCGTTATAGAGGGATTGTTTGAGGTAACTAAAAAGATGGTAGTATGAGTATTTGGATATACCTATTTGGTTGCGCTCAAGAGCTGCTTTTGCTAAGGAATCAGCCGTCTCATTCCCTAGGATTCCTACGTGGCTCGGGACCCACATGAATTTTACTGAGAAACCTCTGTTGGTCGCATTCAGGATAAGTTTTTTTTATTGTATATATACTCGTTGCTTTCTTTTTCTTCGTCTCAGCGGATCTCAATGCACACAGAACACTACGTGAGTCCGAAACTATCAGGGCCTTCCGAACCTGAAAGTTCAGGACCCAAGTAAGGGCTCTCACAATTGCGAAGGCTTCCGCCTGGAAAATGGAAAAATGCTCCCCAATTCTTATGTGCATCTCGCCCATTTCCATGTTGAACACACCAAAGCCCACTCTGTTTCTGTTCCTGTCCTTGGATCCATCTGTGTATATAATTGTGTGGTCCTTATATTTGTTCATAGTGATGCTTTCAAAGAATCTATTGGCTTTGATGTATTTTCGCTCCAATGAGCACAGGTCTGATCCATGTGCCTCAATAAATGTGTGCCCAGACGTTATATCTACATCCCTATATAGATCCAGGAAACTCACCTCCAATTTTTCGTTTAGGGGTTCAGGCAATTCTCTTATGATGATGTCCTTCAAGAGCGGTTGGATGTTTTTGTTTATCTCTGCAAGGTTGAAAGTTTTGTGCCTTCTTATATATGCTCTACTATCAGCAATGTTGACGAGATGTTTATTCAGCGGGTGATCTTTTAAAGCTGACGTCTTGAGCACAAATTTTTTGGACAGAAATTCTCTTCTCAGGAATAGTGGTGGCTCACGGGTCATGTCGAAAATAATGTTAGTAGGTGTGGATTTCATTAGTCCCATACATGTTCTGAGTGCACTGAGATGTATAGTGTCAAGTTTTTTTAAGCATGTTTTTGGGGCGTCCGTAAAAATCTGTGAACCCCAGTCAAGTTTGGATCTGACTATCCCTTTAAAAATGTTAATTAGGGTGTTGGGGTTTCCGCCCCAACCTATACCGGCAATCGCTTTAAGGACGTTTGTTGCGTTTTTCGCGGCTTTAGCTATGTTGTCGACGTGGAGGTCCCATTTGAGATCAGATTTCATCCAGAAACCTAGATATTTGAACTGTTTGACCCCTTCGATGATGTGGTTATTAAGTTTAATTTTGTCGTTTGTGTTCTGATATACATCTAGAGTGCTGTTTTTGGAGAATATCATGACTTTAGATTTTGCCCTTGATATTTCCAGATTACGGGCTTTCAGGAACGAGTCGATGTTATATAGTGCTCTGTTTAGGCGTCTGCTTATTGTCGGCCAGCTCGTTCCTGCGGAGTAGACTGCAATATCGTCAGCATATAGGAGGATGTTCACATCCTTCGGTAGGCATGATTTTATTTTCGCGATGTAGATATCAAACAGGATGGGACTCAATCCTGATCCTTGCGGAAGACCCCTGACGGCAACGCGCGAACCCACCTTTACCCCATCGTTGTAAGCAATTAGTTTTCTGGCCTTTAAAAGGTGGTATATTGTTTTGTTTATGTTGTACTTTAATCCGCATCTCCACAGTTCTTTTGCCAGTAGTAACGGCTCTACGTTGTCGTATGCCCCTGTTATATCTAGGAAAATGACACCCGTCATTTTCTTTGATAGAAAGTTTTCCGTTATATGAGCTGTCAAAGTGGCAACCGTGTCTAGGCAACTCCTGTTTCTTCGAAACCCAAATTGTTCGATAGGTATGATTTTGTTTACCTCTGCCCACGCTTCAGTTCTTCTTTGGATGATCTTCTCGAAAATCTTGGCCATTATATTTAGGAGAGATATTGGTCTGACCTCGCTTTTAGATTGTTTGGGGATAAAAACCACGAAGCATTCTGACCATGATGAGGGAGGGTTGCCCGAGTCCAGAACTCTTTGAAAGAATCTAATGATTTTTAGGTGGCATTCTTTGGGGAGTGTTTTTATTAGTTTAACATTAATTAAGTCCGGGCCCGCAGGTTTATCGTCTGATTGGCACTTTAGCGCAGCAGCAAATTCATTATATGAAATGTTTGCTGACATAACTCTGTTTGCAGAGGTATGACACTGCGGGGAGTGACTGATTAAGTTGAAGTTATCAGGGATGTTGTTAAGGGTTTGGTCTTCTGAGGCGAGTTTATCGAAAGCTCTGCGTAAGGTGTCGTTTTGTATCATGTTTGTGAAAAGAGGTATGCTCGAGGCGAGTTTTTTATTTTTGAGATTGTTGATTTTCCTCCAAAGTAGAGTGGGTGACGTTTGGTTATTTATAGAGGCGCAGAAAACATTTTGGAAATCATTTTTACGTATTTTTTTAATTTTTAATCTCCCTTTCTTTCTGGTATTGAGGTATGTTTTTAAGGAGTTGATTGATGGTTCGTTTTTGAAGTTATCATAGCTGGATTTAATGGAGTTCATGATAACTTCGCAATCTTTGTTCCACCAGGTTTTACGTTTTCTGCCTTCTAAGTCGACTTTGTCTCTGATTACTCCCCCGGCGGCTTTTACACAGCTGATGAAAGAGTCAATAAATGCTTCATATTGCGGATTGTCGTTGATTTCCATCCCCGACAGTCTAGCTGCGTAGTTTTGTTCCAACAGGTCCGAATTTACAGTGTTTAGCGATAGCTTTGGTCTGCAAGGGACAAATCGGGGCCTACGCTTGTTCAAGGAAATTTTGATCGGGAAGTGATCGCTACCGTAGTTATACTCGAGAACCTCCCACACCATGCCTTGAATTAGGATTGGCGAGCAGAAGGTTAGATCAAGCACCGATCTCGAACTGTTGTCTCGTGAGGACCAAGTATAGGAACCATTATTTATTGCTATGAGATTGTTGTTTTCAGTTGCGTTTTCTAATTTGCGACCTTCTTTATTCGTTTTGGAATTGGGAGCCCATGCCTTACTAATGGCGTTAAAATCGCCGAGCAGAATAATATTCTTGAAATTGGATATAGAGGTTATAAAAGTATTCCATAAGTTATCATCAGTGAACGGCGTACCGTTTCGCGATCTCGGTGGGCTATATACGTTTACTATAGTGATTTCATCCTTGTTGTTCAGGTCAATTTTTACAATTAGAAATTCAATGTGATTCGCTGAGCATAAAGTGGATAGCTGGGATAATTCGTGATCAACTCTCTGGAATTTTAAGCTGTTTTTTATAAAGAGAGCGACCCCTCCTCCCATTCTATCATTTCTTTCTATCGAAACCTTGTGGAAACCAGGCAGGCTGAAATTGTTGCCCGGTTTCAAGAAGGTTTCAACAAGGCAGAAAATATCAATGTGGTGAGTGGAGATGAAATGCATAAACTGATGAGCCCTTCGCTCAATAGACCTACAATTCCATTGTAGAATATTGATTTGTTTTGATGTGGAAATCCTCATGGAGATACGAATTCGTCATCCTCAATTTGCAAAGGGTTCAAGGTTGGGTTAACGTTGTTCAAGGCTAATTCAGATGGCTTTTTTTTGGCCAATCTCTCATTGTCATCCTTGAAAATTAATTTTCTTTTTGGGGATTCATTGTTTGGTTGTGATAATGCCGGGATCGGTTTGGCAGTAATTTTTTTACTGGTTCCAATCGGGCAATTTCTAGAGTAAATATTATTGATTATTTCTTTTAATTTATTTCTGGTAGTCTCTGCGAAGGTTCTTTTTTGGACAGGCGGAATCACGCCATCATTTTTAACTAGCAGATCGGTAGCCGTGTTTTGGTCTACATTGTGGATTGCTATGGTTTTTTTAACTTCTTTTTGAAAAATAAAAACAGGGCATGTATCGTCAGATGCAGGGTGATTTGTGTTGTTTAGATACATTCTGGTACAATTGACGCATTTAGGTGTTATTTCCGAGCAGTTGGCATGACCATGCCCACAGAGCCCACAGTTCGAGCAGGTTTGCTCCTTTGAGCGACTTTTGCAAAACTTTGCAACATGTTCAAACCGTTGGCAGTGTGTGCATCTTCTGGGTTTCTCTATGAAAGGCGTTACTTCTAGAAGGATGTCCCATAGAGAAACTTTGTTAGGAATATCCAAAGATTTGACTTTTATTTTAAAGGCATTAGAGTCCTCTAATATCGGGACTCTTTTCCCGTCGATATTCGTATAACAATTTGTGATAGTACCATCGGACTCTCGTCTTTTCCGTATTCTTTTAATTCGATCGGCATGGAGGATTTCAGGAAGAGGTTTGTACCACCCCGGGGGAGGTCTCAAATCCTCCATGAGGTCGGTCCCAGTAATAGATTTATCGTTTACGCCTTTTACTAAGAAATATTTAAAAATCTTGAAGGATGGAACGTAAGCGATCCATTCCTCCCCATCTCTAAAGTTTTCAAAATTGTTAAATTGTTGCACCATGTCGTTTGCGACCTCCCACTGGTTAAAAATGATTTTGAACTTGTTAAAACCAGCTTTTTTAAAGGCTAGGCACTTGCTGGCTACATGATTCAGTTTGGTAAATAGTGACTTTGCGAAGGAGAAAAGGTTTTTGTCGGAGTGGTCATCGGAACCCTTTTTTTCGAAAAATACGAGAAAAGGCGCCACGTGTCCTTCTTCGTATCTATTGCTAAGTCGATGGTCTTCAGGAGGGGGCGCGTTTCCTAAAGACATATCCACAGGAGGGCTCGGGGGTTCCTCTCCCATGTTTGGTATATACGAAGTCGCGACACTAGTTCTGTTGATTTCCCCGACAAAAACTAAGGATATAATTCCTTGTAACACTATAATGCGTATCACACAAACGAGGGAAAATCCAAAAACGAACGAAGCGCCCGTATCGAAAAGCTACAAAATTACAATTAAAGATTTACACTTCTTAACTTCGCATATATTTCAATCTTGGAATGTAAGACTATTTCGTTTGCTCACAAAGCGTCCCCACCACGTGGTGATGAGTAAAGGATAGCTTTGTTGGGTAACCCGTTATTTACACAGTTATTAGCGGATGGGCATCGAAAGCCCCCCAGCCTTGGGTATTTAATATATGTTGCTAAACGGTTCAATGTCTTTCAGAAAAAACCAAAAAATATGTATTACATGCACTAATAAATTTTAAAAATCACTCCTATTTTCTAAACAAAAATATTTATATGTTTATTTACAGTAAAAAGACCCAAAAATAAATATAGTAACATTAAAAAAAAAAGCAGAAAAAAGTAAAAAGTTAGCAATTAAAAAGTGGTTAAAACTTAGAATTAAAACTTTATAGAGAATATTACGAGGCTCCGGCACCACGCGGTTGCAAAAACTGCAGGTGTTTCGGTGTCCCGTTATATGATCCCTGATTAAGCCGAAAACAGAAGAGAGTTAAAAATCACAACTATTAAGTGAAAGAAAAACTATAAGCTCGTGCAAAATGTAATAATTTAATTAATATTTATCTCACAGACAGTATGTTTTACAGCGATTCCTCCGCCGTTCCTCCTTAGTTGATTTCCGTTCAGGCAAGCCACACAATAAAGAAAAAGAGTTATAATTCACTTGGATTAACTGTATTGACCACGATTGAGCAGGTACTTGTGCCTCACTTGCACTCTGAAATAGGAATGCCTTCAGAACTATGTTCCATATTTATTTTGCACTTTCAAATTGTAAATAAACTTGAAATTTCACTTATGTCAAAAAATTTCATTACGTGTGAAGTAAGAGGCAAATACAATTTGTAGGATTGGGAAACATTTAAGACAAAATATGAAGCATACCGCCATCTGGATATTTCTAGCTCGCCCATTCTGGATATGCTGTTCAGAACTAGCGATCTAGTTCCAGTAATTGTTAAGAACTGGACTTGTTCTGAAGAATGTATGGGATTTGATAGTTCAGTTCTATTAGACTGACTAAAAGAACACAGCTAAAATGTTACTTAATAGTGCAGGAACCAATTGTATTTGATTGAGAGGGAATATTAGTAAAAAATTACCATAATATTCGTAAGAATTGCAAAATTTCAAATATTTACGGCCATCTTGTTTGTGTATATATTACGCGATAAGGCACTAGCATTTGGTGTAGGGGCGTCGTTAAAGAAATGTAATTTTTTGCAAGGGGCAACTTTTGTCTTCATTCAATACATTTTCCAAACTTTATTAATTTGTAGCTTTAAATTTATTAATATGGTAACCACTAACTGGTAACTTATTTATAATTTTAATTTATACAAAAAATACTTGGTTTATTTTTTCACGACTTCTACATGAAGCATACTTCTGATATCCCAGGTCATGGAAATGTAATACCATCAACTGGAAATATATGCAACACAAAATATTTCTTAAATTTGAAAATATTAACTTGGTTTCTTTTCTTGAATTGCAAAATAGCTAATACTTCCTGTTGTACCACAATTGCCACATATTTTTGACATATTGTTTTTGGACAAAATAGAGAGAAGGTTTCTTGATTTTAGATTAAAATAAATTTAAGAAAGGTGTGAAATGCAACTTATAAATTTAAGACACAAAACTGATAATATTGTGAATAAAATTCACATGTCGACAAACATCTAGATTAAAATCTATGGTCTAGCAAAGGTACGGACCAACACCAAATGCTAAGTAGCACCATCTATTGACCTAACCCACAACAAACCTTCCTATCCCTCACCCACGGTTATGTCCATGCTAAACGTCCCCAAATCTAAACCCACGATCACAGACAATAACTTACCAGATGTCGCGATCCCATACATGACTGTGTACCCAATTTTTTCTGACGCAGTCATGAAATGACGGATGAAAATGACGCTGCAGGGTATGTGTTTTTGGTGACTGCAACGCTCATTCGGTCTCTAGAGACATTTTTAAATTTTTAGGGAGTAAAAACCTGTTTTGAGCGAAATGGGAACCGGTTTTGAAGGAAATGGGTCATAAAGGTACCTACACACACCACCAAAGGGACTGTTGGCTATGTAGTGGTACATAAATTCGATTTTCGAGAATTCGAATCGAATTTTGTTTCCTTCCACTCCAGCAACAACAACAATCCCTTTGCTTTGGTAGAAACACTATTTAGGTTCATTGAACCCGTAGCAGGTGATTTTTAATTCAAAATTACATGTAAATTTATGAATTTTATGTTAAAAAACGTCATTATTTCCCGGACTCAAAAATTAAACAACTTTCTTCCGGTTTTTAGGGGGTTTTTCCGGTAAAAATTTGATTTTTTAACGGTTTTCCGCTCATAGCGGCTAAACTAAGCGTCCTAGAGTGTTCATATGTATGGCCGACCCCCATTATTTTTCTATTTTCTACCTTTTATTCATACACTATTTTTCTCTAAACTGAATTTTTCAAGGTGTGCAGACAAAAGTTGAGAAATATGATAAAATTCAAATTTTGCATTTTTAGCAGATTTTGCCCCGTACCGGCTAAACGAAGCATCTTTGGAGGTTCATATGTATAACCGACCCCCATTATTTTTCTATTTTATATCCTTTTCTCATACATCATTTTGCTCTAAATTAAGATTTTAAAATTATGCAAACAAAAGTTTGGAAATATGATAAAGTTTAGATTTTGAATTTCTAACAGTTTTTTGGTTGCAGTGGCTAAACTAAGCTTCATAGAGGCCTTATATGTATGACTGTCTCCCACTATTTCGACATATCCTAACTTTCTTTCATACATCATATTCCTCTATCGTTAGTTTTTACAGGTGTCTGCATACAAAATTCAAATTTTGAATTTTCAACTGTTTTTTCTCGTAGCAGCTAAACTAAGCTTCCTAGGGGGCTAATATGTGTGCTTGAATCCCATTATTTTATCATTTCCTATCTTTTTGCAATGTATCATATTTCTCTAAATTGTGTTTTTAAAGGTATGTCCATAGAAAAGTTAGGGAATATGATAAAATTCTGATTTTTCCGCGTTTTCCGGAAGTATTCGTGGAAGTAAATCTCGCTTTTTCTGGAAATATCCATCAAATTTGCAATTTCCAACGGTTTTTGATATAAAATTTGTAAAAATATAGAAAATATTTCTTATCAAATTTACCAAAAACACTAATACACACAAAAATTTCCGTTTTCTGTACCAAAAACAGAAATTTTTGAGTGTATTTTTGTGTACGTGAGTAAATTTCACTCACCAATTGTACACATACACATGATTTTTGTTTGTATTTTTTTATTGAAAATTTCAGAAAATCCAAAAATCTATTTGCTTCGCGAAAATTCCTTTCAGCCCCCTTTCCCCTTATTGCGATGACCCTTTGCCATAATGACAATCAAACACCAGCTACAAGAAAAATTCGCTCTCAGAGCGCATTGTCTGTCCTTCAGACGTTGCAGTCGTTCCAAAGCACATACGTTCCATGCGTCATTTGTCTGCTCTTACGTGTCTGCTGTTGCAAAAAATTGGGTACGAAGCCATCTATGGGATCGCGACATCTGGATAGTTATTGTCTGTGCCACGATCGTAGTTCCAGACACACTCTAACCCCAGACCCAACTCACCGTCTAGCCTAGACAAACTTTGACATTGTACCTGGGAACTAAACCAAGAATTAGTACTAGACCCTAGCCACTTACCCATCATCGATCAGTAGCTGAAATAGAAAATTCAAGAAATGACTTACCCAGTGACCTAGTTTCATAAAGTGCAATAGCACTTTCGGTCAATTACTTTCCATGGAAACATCTCGGTCATTTACCTTTGAAATTCTCACCTCTTGTGGGAACATTAATTAAGCAGGAACACGTTCATTAACCTCTGTGACAGCAAATACAGGGAATTATTGGTCAATGATGAAACCAATGATGGGAACTCACGAATTGGCAAATCCAGAGTAATGAATGAAGTGGGATAAACTAGAAGATCAGCAAGAAAATTACGGATAAATAGAGGAGAAATGGATCAGGCAGTCAGTCGAAGTCAAGCCCGAGAGGAAGCCAGGTCTCAGCTGCTGCCGAATCGAAGCCCAATCCCAAGACGTTCTACGAAGTTGCTGAGGAAGACGAAGCCAAGACGAAGCCAAGACGTTCTCCAAAGTTCCCGTAGAAGACAACTCGCAGACGATCCCAAGACGTTCTACGAAGTTCCTGAAGAAGACAACTCGCAGACGAAGCCAAGACGTTCTACGAAGTTCCCGAAGAAGACAACTCCAAGACGAAGCCAAGAGGGTTCCCTGACGAAACTAACAACGTAACACGGTAACCCGATCAAGTAATCGGCTACCACTCAAGTCCTGAACCGTCCAAGTAGACGACAGGTAGTAATACCCATATATGAACCCCGCAACCAAAACCTCGTTGACAGAAGCTTTGAAGGATCCCACTGCGGGACCCCGACCAATCTCGTTGGAGGAATATCGCCGGCATCAGGCTATCAAACAACCCGAGCTAAACCATTTTTCACGACAGCACAAGGAGAAGAAACCGAGATCGGGAGTGGAAGAATATTTCAGACGCCGACTACAGGAAGCCCAGAGAGAATTGGTCCTGGCATCAACCAAGGAAGAAAGACGCCTTGCCAGTCAAAAAATCAACGGTTTGAAGATGGAGCGCAGGAACTACAGGCAGACAAAGAAGTGCAACAAGTCAGCACCGAAAAAGTAAGAGTTAGGTCAATAGGACTATTAATATGTACAAATGTATCGAGTATGAAATGAAATGAGGAATGTATGAATAAAGTAAGATAGATTAAATAAAAAGGTCCATTATAAAACCGTCGAAAAGCGTTCTCACTCGTACTTCTACCCAAAAATCCCAACATAAAATTGGCGCAGCCGCATCTACGAACTTACGACCTACTAAAAGCCACAAATTAAAGATTTCAGAGGGAAAGAAAAAGAAAGATATAGACTGGAGCAAGGAAAAATATATAAACATTGAAGAAATAAGACAATTGTTCACAGCAGGGGGTTATATGGAACAGTTGACGCCAAAGGTACCATTAAATGCGAGATTAAGTGAATTGGCAGACAAAATAGATTCTTTTACGTTTGAAAACCCAAGTTCTGAGTTCCCTAACACAGCTGAAGAAGAGAGTACTAAAGATAAAGCAAACGCAAACGAAGGAGATAAGTCCGGAAACGAGCAAATACCCCAAACCCCCATGCAAACAGAAGGAAACGGGATTAGTGGAGAGACATCCTACTCAAACCCAGAAAGACGCGAAGCAGTCGAGCTCAGACACGGTAGAGGATACTATAGAGTTGATTCAGATCCAACAGGGTCAAAAAGAACGCCCAAGGATAGAAACGCCAAAACGCACAACGAGGTAAACACGGAAAAGATGGCGAATATAACATTAGTTAATAATGTACTGTCCAACAACGTTCCAATCCTAACTGGAGAGGACAGTCCAAAGAGAGAAAACGAAATCAATGAATTTGTGAATTGTGCACGATTAGCATATGATACACTGGTAGAAGTACAGGATCAAATTTTGTTTGTAAAACTCCTCCCCATAAGATTAAGTGGACGAGCGTTGGAAGTAGTACAGGCGGGAAGGAAAGATTCACTGGAAAACATAATATCGACACTTAGATCAAACCTGTTGCAAGGTACCTCATACATAACCTTGAATAACCAATTAAGGAACGTCCAACAGTTACCTACAGAGACGTTACTTAGCTGTAACAATGCATGTAAGAAGGCCGCAGAAACTCAGTATGCTAATGGCGGAGAAGGACTTAAAGCCGAAATTGAAGAAGTAGGTATACACTGCTTTAAAATTGGAATTACCAATTCCAACTACAAATTCTACCTGTTACAAGAGACAGATAACACAATCGACGCATTGGGAACAAAGATACTGAAATTAGAACAAACAGAACAGTGTATGCAGTTAAAACCGAGTATACACAGTTCGAACGAACCAATGCTACCAACGGGACAACAGGAACCGCGTCAGACCCATGGCAGGAATCAAACGGGGAACCACTGGCAGAATCAACGGGATCGGTCAAGATTCCCGTTCAGAGGAATCACGAGAAGCCACCAGGGCCAGACGTACCAATCGAACCACTTTCCCCCGCGTAATTACCAAACACACTTAAATACAACAAATTATAATGATAATCCAACACGGGGAGGATTTGAAAGGCGACAAGTGCGCTGTGATTTCTGCAACCGTATGGGTCACGTAATGGCCGAATGTCGAACCCGACAAATGACGCCGTTCTGTTCTACATGCAGGGCCTATGGCCATACAAACCAAAACTGTCGGTCAAATAAGCCACACAACCAACACAACCAACAGAATAGAGGTGAATACCAGAGACGTCAGGTTAATCAAACCACGACAAGGGGAAACACACCTAAATGTAATTTTTGTCTCGCTGAAGACCACCCGGAGAATAGATGCTACCTAAAAGAAAGATGGGAGAGGATGCAAATAGAAGAAAAACTGAAAAATACGGAAAACTCCATAGAGACGACCGACCGCACCGCGAGTCGTCAATAAAGGAAAGCAATAACAGGTGCGACAACATACCCAAATTACCCATAATAACAATACCCACAAACATAACCAAGCAAGAAGACCCCAAATTCATAATAGACACGGGGTCCGAAATAAGTCCAATAAAAGAAGATGAATTAAAGACACGAAACCTAAAACAAATAAATCCTTGGGAGAAAGTTACGTTAAATACAATTTCCGGAGAGATAATATCTGAGGGCACAATAACAGGACAACTAGAAGCAGCGCAATCATACCCATGTAAATTCCATGTAATAAAATCCAGGAATCCAGCATACGTAGCAGGGATAATTGGAAACGACTTCGTTGCGAAATTCTGCAACGTAGAGGGTCCAGCCCAGAGATTAGTATTCCCGTCACTAAATGGAAATAAAGTCGTAACAATTCCATTTGGGGACCACCAGGTTCCAAAGGAAAACGGAACCCGATTTGTGGATGTAATAGCAACGGGCAAGACAAGTACCCAGCGTGAAAATACTACTGAGGGACACATCAACAACCGCAGTTCGAAAACTACGGAGTGTATTTCATCCTCGGTAGAACTCAAGGAACGAAATGAAGCCTTATTAACACCCACAATACCTGACGAAATACTGCAGGATATAGGAGCACTCTTCAAACCCGGTACACAGCCTGTGAATACAGAAATCCCAACTGTGCAACCAGAACAGAGTGGCACCACTTGTAAACGACATACTCGCACGTATGGCGATCACCTAGCCACCCCAAACTCGCACGTTACGGGAGGTGAAAGTATTTCGGCATCAGAACAAGAAATTGGCGGAGAATTGGACTCACTACAAAAAACTATCGAAGAAAGTCTCATATTGACGGAACGAAGGACAATCCAAATCCCCCCCAGAACGGTGAAGTTTATCGAAATAGTAACAGACATTAAAGGAGAATACGTAATCATTGGAGAAGAGATCGAAAAAGGGGTATATGTTAGTAACGCCCTGGTACTACAAACAGAAGGAAAAATAAAATTTAGTATACTTAACGTAAACAATAACAAAGTAATCATAAATGAGTTAAATATCAAGCTAGAGAAAATCAAGAATGAACCTACTGAACTATTAGAGGAATATGAAATCCCAAGCAAAGAGAATTATAACATAAGTAAAACGGACCCAGGAGTCACTAAAGAAACTACTGAGAGCAGACTAACGAAATTAATGAAGATAATAAATATCGGGGAAAACCTAAACGAAGAAGAAAAGCAATCAATAAACCAACTCATAGGGCAATTCGAAGATGTTTTCCATTTGCCAGGGGAGCAACTGGGACATACCACAACCGTAAAACATGAAATAAAAATGAAAGCAGACCAGGTACCAATTAAGTGCAAAATGTACAGACTGCCCGAAACCCAGAAACAGATAATTAACGACGAGATAGCGAGGCTCCTAAAAGAAGATATCGTCGAACCAAGTTGGAGCCAGTGGAATGCTCCACTACTGGTAGTACCTAAGAAACCTGGACCCGATGGCGCGAAACGATGGAGAATAGTCGTCGACTATAGAAAGCTTAATGAAGTAACGGAGGGGGATGCCTATCCGCTGCCTAGGATAGAGGATATCCTAGATCAGTTAGGAAACTCCCGTTACTTCTCGGTGATAGATCTCGCCAGCGGTTATCATCAAATAACAATGAAAGCTGAAGATCGCGATAAAACGGCCTTCAGTACTCCTTATGGCCACTACGCCTTCAAAAGGATGCCGTTCGGATTAAAAGGGGCACCAGCCACCTTCCAGCGCCTAATGAATCACGTACTAGCTGGGTTACAGGGACTACAGTGTTTTGTCTATCTGGATGATATAGTCATCTATGGTAAAAACCTCGCTGATCATCAAAATAAATTACGTGAGGTATTACAAAGATTAAGAGAACATCAACTAAAGATTAATCCGGAGAAGTGTAACTTTCTCAAGAGAGAAATCATATACCTTGGGCACAAATGCGGAATTGAAGGGGTAGCACCCGACCCAAATTTACTAAAAAGTGTGCGAGAATTTCCAGTACCAAAAACCGTCAGACAGGTGCAATCATTTCTAGGATTGGCGAACTATTATCGGAAATTCATTAAAGGGTTCTCCAAGATTGCTGCACCAATCAACAAATTATTGAGGAAAGATGCCAAATTTAACTGGGATGAACAGTGTATGCAAGCATTCAATAATTTGAAAGAGAAATTGACCACGCCACCAGTATTACGGTATCCAGACTTTGACGAACCGTTTAAATTGTACACAGACGCCAGTGGAGAGGCGTTAGGTGCAGTTCTTGCTCAAGGACCAGACAACGCGGAACAACCAATAGCTTACGCCAGTCGAACGTTGAACAATGCCGAGCGAAATTATTCTACCATCGAGAGGGAATTGCTCGCCATAGTATGGGCCGTAAAAAATTATAGGAGTTACTTATACGGCAGACCATTTACGGTATACACTGATCATAAACCACTACGGGGGGCCATACGGATTAAAGACCCCACTAGTCGAATTCTGCGTTTATGGCATAAATTGTCAGACTACACATTTGACATTCAATATAAAGAAGGGAAGAAGAACACCAACGCTGATGCCTTGAGCAGAATTCCATATGAAGTTTGGGCAATTACGAGAAGGCAAGCCAAAGAAATGGACTCTAGTAGAAATGATCAAAACCGCACCATAGTCGCGGATGCAACACACAGGATAGAGGTCCCGACAAACCCTGAGAAGCAGGAAGCTTCCGATACGGCAGTGAGAATACTGACGGATCCGAACGACATAAAAACAATATTATCGGACTGCCACGACTCACCCCTCGGGGGACACCAAGGTATCCACAAGACTTATCAACGATTAAGACGCGAATACTATTGGAAAGGGATGCTGAAAGATGTAATTAACCACGTGAAACGTTGTAAGAAATGCCAGTTAAATAAACAAAGTAAAGAACACAAAGAACCTATGGTTATCACGGATACCGCTAAACTACCCTTTGATAGGGTGTATATGGATATTGTAGGGCCGTTGCCAGAAACAAAGTGCGGAAACAAATATATCTTGAGCTTTGAGGATGACCTCACCCGATTCATGGACGTGGTCCCCTTGACAAACACAGAGTCAAAAACGGTAGCAAAAGCATTTGTGGACGAGATCATCAGTAGGTATAGGGTACCAAAGAAACTTATAACGGATCGTGGAACCAACTTCACCTCCGACATGTTTCGTCAGGTATGCAAGTTATTTAAAATCCATAAGTTAGAGACCACCGCATACCACCCGCAATCAAACGGAGCGTTGGAAAGGTCGCATAGACCTTTGGTAGACTATTTGAGGAGTTTTGTGGATGCAAATCAAACCGACTGGGATGATCACCTACGCGCGGCAATGTTTGTACGAAACAACAGCATTCACACAGCAACGAAACTAACTCCAATGGACTGCCTCTACGGATTTTCGGCAACATTACCAAACAATCTCAAAAGAGAGCCCCAACCGGTCTACGACCATGAAAATTATTATCTAAAATTAAGAAACAAACTACAGCGGGCATACCAGATAGTCAAACAAAATATAGAGGAGAACAAAGTTCAATCAAAGGAATACTACGATCGAAAGGTGAACCCGATAAAAATACACGCCGGCGACCAAGTGTTACTAAAACACGCGGCAAGAAAAAATAAATTAGCGCAATACTGGTTGGGACCCTTCAGAGTACTATCAATTAACAGCCCCGTAAACACAACGATACAAATTGGCTGTAAAAAACGACGTGTACATAATAACCGACTCAAAATTTTCAATTAGTAATTTTTGTTAGTAGTTTAGTAATCCCTCTTCCTTTCTTCTCACGTTCCCAGGCTGAAAGGGTTAATTTTCGCTTGCCTATTGACGACAATCTATGCAACGCAATCACCCGTCGATATACACACTCTCAAGCAACGCGGGGTGGTGTTCGAAACAATTGGAGAGGCTCAAATATATCAAGATTACTGGACAATAGTCACCCGAGTCAATAAGCCAGTATGGGGGTCATCATTAAGTTACCTGGAGGAAAGTGAAAAAGCGTTGGACCAACTATGCAATACACAGGAAGACGCCGTAGGAAACGAAATGTGCAGTCAATGGAACCAGGTGTTACACAGAAGGATGGCACAAATAAACGAACTTATCAACAAGGTGGAGTTAACCATGAATAGCAAACCAAGAATCAAACGAGGTCTTATAAATCTGGGAGGACGAATTATGAAAAAAGTATTCGGTACAATGGACGATAACGACTCAACGCACATCCACCAAAAACTGGACGAGCTGGAGGAAAGTAATCGCCAGAGCCTCGTATTAACCAAACAACAGGTCACCATTATGCGTAACACGATCAACACCTTCAACGCAACGAATAAAGAAATGACCCAAAGATATAACCAGTTGATTCAAAAACTCAACGAGATAAACCGTAAAAGACAAAACGAGACCCGAAGATATACGGAGGACTTAAGAAACCTTCACATAAGAACTGATATTAACGAAGTTATGCTTCTAATTATTGGGGAGCTACAACATATTTACCTCGAAATCACCGATATATTCGTAATGACAGAAGCAATGTATAAACGGGAACTGAGTCCTTTATTGTTACCAGCTCATAAATTTCGAGAATTGTATCTGAATCATTGTATATTGAATCTCTAAACTTTATTACGGGAAAGAGTTAGACATAGATTTCCCCACTTTACAAAAGTTAGCCAAAGTCGATTGCGAACTTATAGAAGGAAAAATGCTCATACAGATAAGAGTCCCTTTAATAAATCCCGTGAAATACACCATCAATCGAGTATATACCACACCAATGTTGATAAAGCAGAACCCACCATACATTTATGACCTGGAAGACTCGTATTTCTTGAACACTACTCGATCCCAGCTTAACTTCGGTATGACGGAGTTAGAGTACCACTCCGAGTGCACCAATATGAACGAGACATACCTTATTTGCCACTGGAAGCACCCAGTTAAACTGGACCCAAAAAACCGGGACTGTCTAGCGGAGCTACTAAAACAAACCAACAGTAAAATTGAAGACTGTCCAATTCGAGTAATAAAACAAACCAGAAACTTAATCGTCCCCATGCACCAAGACAACGCGTGGTTATATTGGTTGCAACAAGACACAACGCTTGTAATCTTATGCGATAACACTGAACATACCGAAACACTCCGAGGACTTGGAATAATAATATTGAAGTCACCATGTAGCTATCATTTGGCTAGTTACCTACTTCCGTACCAAACGACTGAAACGCGTCCGATACACATACACCAACCGGCACAGGATTTTCGACCAAAGATCGACCTCGCGAGATATCAAAGTCAAATACCGGGGGGGAAAAACCATAGTGATATTCAACTACTCCACCCCATGATGTTCAACGACAAGCTGAGAGATGAAAGCTACGCTATAAACAACCTGGAACGCGAGATCACCGAAAACGCACGCAAACAACATACGCACATTCAACTTAACACCACGACCATAATAACCGGATGTCTGGCAATCATCGGCATAATCCTGTTATGCTTAAAACTAATGAAGAAGTGGAGATTAAGAGGTACTCCTAGCACCAAGGAAGTGAGGGACCCTAAAGTCGAGATCATACCAGTAAATTTTGATATTCGGAAGGAACAGATTATGGCATCAGACAACCAAATTACGCGGATCAGCACACTTTAAAAAAAAAAAAAAAACACGCAAGTCCAACCATCTGATCTTAAGAAACAAATTCTTTAAACCTAGGCGTCAAGACACCTTCGACACGAGTGAAGATGATATCCTCATGGAAGCACTGGTGGAAGCAGATGAATTATATAGGAAGTTGGGGCTCGACGAACCAGAAGAGGATGTACCAGCGGAACGAATAGATGGCAGAATATCATTTGAAATCAGGGAAATGATCCGACAGTCTGAAATATGGTATAACGAGCAACAAGAAAGAATTCATGAAAGGCGGTCGGAGGAAGAACAACCACACATTAGGCCCGAAAGCAGAACTCTTTTGGATGCCACGTATTTCAAATTTACAGAAAATCGGGAAGAAGAGACGCACCCAACACCAAGAGTAGACAACGTATGCGACAACTTTCACCATGACAAACGATATAACAGAATACTTAACACTAAAAAGGAAAAGAGGTCAGGACGCAGTTAATGAGTTATATTCAAAAAAAAATTAAAAAATATATATAAAAATATATATGAAATACCAATAGCCATAGTTATAAAATTGCTTTGTATAACCATAAAATTCAGAATAATTCATTGTTTAGTAGGAAATTCGTACAATCCAAATTATTCATACAATCCAAAAAATTAAGTTACGAAATATGAGAAATCTTGCAGATGCTTATATGTTCAATTAAAATTAAGAGTTAATGTAGTAACATATTATATACATAACATGCTTAGAATCATAACGTAGAGCAAAACTTGTTCGTCCTAAAGTAATTCAAACAAAAGTGTAAACCTATGAAAATCTTAATTTATGCTATGTGCAACACTTAGTACCAATTGTAACAGACAAGGATATACACTTCAAGACTAAAGACTTCGTTATATTAAAAAAAAAAAAAAAAAAAGGGGGATCTCTTCTAAAGAGGGGAGGAAATGTTGTGAATAAAATTCACACGTCGACAAACATCTAGATTAAAATCTATGGTCTAGCAAAGCTACGGACCAACACCAAATGCCAAGTAGCACCATCTATTGACCTAACTCACAACAAACCTTCCTATCCCTCACCCACGGTTATGTCCATGCTAAACGTCCCCAAATCTAAACCCACGATCGTAGTTCCAGACACACTCTAACCCCAGACCCAACTCACCGTCTAGCCTAGACACACTTTGACATTGTACCTGGGAACTAAACCAAGAATTAGTACTAGACCCTAGCCACTTACCCATCATCGATCAGTAGCTGAAACACAAACAAGTAATCAAATGTCGCATTCCCATACAACGAGTTGGCACCCGATTTTGAAAGCTCTTTTCAGGAGCTTTTGCCAAATCGTTGTTGGGAATGTGAAACTTTGAAGAGCTTGCTCTCTTCAAAGTTTCATTTGTTTTTAGGGTGAAAACCAGTTTTGAATTTATTTCATAGATCGCAATGTTCTATGAAATAAATTCAAAACCGGTTATATATTTACGTAGCTACACACACCACCTAAGGAATTGTTGGCAGTGTGTTGGTACATAAATTCTGGTAGCGAATTTTTCAAAAATTCGAATTGAATTTTGTTTCCCAACAACAACAACAATCCCTTTGGTCGAGTTGAATGACCTTTTGTTCATTCAACCCGTAGCAGGTGAATTTTTAAGGATTATGTAAAATGGTAAGTTTATTTACGAATTACAGATTAGAGAACATTATGGTTTCCGGGAACCATAAATTAATCAATTTTCTTCCAGTTTTTAGGGGTCTTTTCCGGTAAAAATTTGAATTTTCAACGGTTTTTTGGTCGTAGCAGCTAAACAAAGCGTCCTAGAGGGTACATATGTATGACCGACTCCCATTATTTTTTTATTTGCTAACATTTTTTCATACATTATTTTGCTCTAAATTGAGTTTTTAAAAATGTACAGATAAAAGTTGGGGAATATGATAGAATTCAGATTTTGAATTTTTAACAGATTTTTCCCCCATAACTGCTAAACTAAGTATCTTAGGAGATTCATATGTATGACCAACCCCAACTATTTTTCCATTTCCTATCTTTTTGGCATGCATAATTTTTCTCTAGATTGCTTTTTTGAAAATGTATACAAAAGTTAAGAAATATTAAAAAATTCAGAATTTGAATTTTTAACAACTGTTTGCTTGTAGCGGCTTAAATAAGTGTCCTAGAGGGCCCATATCTATGACCGACCCCCATTATTTTTCTATTTTTTACCTTTTCTTCTAACATTTATTTTCCCCAAATTGAGTTTTTAAAGGTGTACAGACAAAAGTTGGGAAATATGATAAAATTCAAATTCTGCTCGTAGCGGCTAAACTAAGGATTTTAGGGGGCTCATATATATGACGGACCCCCAGTACTATGATATTTTCTATCTTTCTTTTATACATTATTTTTCCCTACCGTGAGTTTTTAAAGGTGTGCCCATACAAAATTCTAATTTTGAATTTTTAACAGTTTTTTACTCTAGCGGCTAAACTATCCTAGAGGGCTCATAGACGGCTCATATGTATGATCAATCTTTGAAAAACTCAAAACCTAATTGAATTGCATCATATGATTGTCTCCGACCGTATTGAGAATTGCATAGTTTATATAGTTTTTTAGGTACCTAGTTTATAGTTGTAATTTAATGGTATAGTTTAAAATTTAATTTAAATACCAAATAAAATTTGAAAGACCATTTCAATAATTTTGTTAAATTATTCAAAGGAAGTTTAGTTTGTAATTTGTTGATCATTCATTTCATATTTTATATTTGTTAAGATTGAATCAAAAATTTTCCGTTAAGATATACCTAATTTAACGCAATTCATGTTCGTATATTTTTCATGTTTTTAAGATTTAATGATGACGTTTATTTTAAGGTGGCGAAAAATTGATTTTTTAGTCCTGAAAAAAGTTATAGTTATAGTTTTTTTCTTAACTTATAGAATACGGACAACTTTTCCATAAAATTAATGAAGAGAAGTCCTTCCTGAGATGATAATTTTTGATAAACTCCTTATTAAAGCAACATAAGCTAAATCTATTTAACATTCAATTATTGAAGTCAATTTTGAGTAATTTTCGGAAAATAAATAAAATAAAATTTCGGAAAAAATTATATCAATATATCTTTAAATTATTGTATAATAATATATGTAAATATTTGTGAAATTTGATTAAAATGAATCACTGGGTAGGTTACACTTAAACTAATTTTTCATTACTGATTTTTTGTAAATTTTTTTTTTTTTAATTTAGATATATTAGACCGAATTAATGTTCATTTTAAGGGGTGAAAAATTTTTTGACCGCCCCCCCCCCACTACCACCGGGCCATTGGTAAAAGGCAGATGTGTATGATTTGTATCAGAATTTTGCTTTAATTCAAAGTTCTTGTGTTATATTCTTGAAACATGGCGAAAAGTGACAAATTCTTTTATGAGCTCCTCGCGGAATAAAATTGAAAATTAAGTGTTTTGGAACGGAAAAACCAATCTTTCCACCCTTTAAAATAAAGATAATAATCACATCTAACTAAGAATGTACTTTATAAAAAAATCATTAATAAAAAATTAGCTTATGTGTACCCTGCCCCATCATTTTTGTCTCCCATAAAATTTAGATCTTCGATTATGTTTTCGGTTAATTGATACTGTTCAAGAAAACTCGTCAAAATATTTTTTTTTCATTTTTTTATATATAATTTACATATTTTTCCCGAATTAATAAAAACAACCAATATATAGAAAAATTTCCATTTCCAACACGGAAAACAGAAATTTTTGTGTGTATTTCCGTGTACGTGAGTGAATTGTACTCACGCATGTACACACTCAAATGATTTCTGCTGGTGTGAAGGAACCGAAAATTTCAGAAAATTAAAATTTTGTTCCTTCCACCAAATTTTATTTTCCCCCCTTCTTATTTCGATGTTCCCTTCCCGCAACCATCAAACTAGTCGACACCAACTAGCAGACAAATTTCGCTCTCAGAGCGCATAAAACATGCGCTCATCAAAAGCTTTATGTCCGCTAGTAGCTGTCCGCTAGTAGACAAATTTTGTGCCAACACGATGTATGGCAATAGGACATCTGAATAGTTGTCTGTGGCTGAAATAGAAGTGAAGTACCTGGGAACTAAACCAAGAATTAGTACTAGACCCTAGCCACTTACCCATCATCGATCAGTAGCTGAAATAGAAAATGCAAGAAATGACTTACCCAGTGACCTAGTTTCATAAAGTGCAATAGCACTTTCGGTCAATTACTTTCCATGGAAACATCTCGGTCATTTACCTTTGAAATTCTCACCTCTTGTGGGAACATTAATGGCCACAGATTATGCTACTCGAGCAGGAACACGTTCATTAACCTCTGTGACAGCAAATACAGGGAATTATTGGTCAATGATGAAACCAATGATGGGAACTCACGAATTGGCAAATCCAGAGTAATGAATGAGGTGGGATAAACTAGAAGATCAGCAAGAAAATTACGGATAAATAGAGGAGAAATGGATCAGGCAGTCAGTCGAAGTCAAGCCCGAGAGGAAGCCAGGTCTCAGCCGCTGCCGAATCGAAGCCCAATCCCAAGACGTTCTACGAAGTTCCTGAGGAAGACGAAGCCAAGACGAAGCCAAGACGTTCTCCAAAGTTCCCGTAGAAGACAACTCGCAGACGATCCCAAGACGTTCTACGAAGTTCCTGAGGAAGACGAAGCCAAGACGAAGCCAAGACGTTCTCCAAAGTTCCCGTAGAAGACAACTCGCAGACGATCCCAAGACGTTCTACGAAGTTTCTGAAGAAGACAACTCGCAGACGAAGCCAAGACGTTCTACGAAGTTCCCGAAGAAGACAACTCCAAGACGAAGCCAAGAGGGTTCCCTGACGAAACTAACAACGTAACACGGTAACCCGATCAAGTAATCGGCTACCACTCAAGTCCTGAACCGTCCAAGTAGACGACAGGTAGTAATACCCATATATGAACCCCGCAACCAAAACCTCGTTGACAGAAGCTTTGAAGGATCCCACTGCGGGACCCCGACCAATCTCGTTGGAGGAATATCGCCGGCATCAGGCTATCAAACAACCCGAGCTAAACCATTTTTCACGACAGCACAAGGAGAAGAAACCGAGATCGGGAGTGGAAGAATATTTCAGACGCCGACTACAGGAAGCCCAGAGAGAATTGGTCCTGGCATCAACCAAGGAAGAAAGACGCCTTGCCAGTCAAAAAATCAACGGTTTGAAGATGGAGCGCAGGAACTACAGGCAGACAAAGAAGTGCAACAAGTCAGCACCGAAAAAGTAAGAGTTAGGTCAATAGGACTATTAATATGTACAAATGTATCGAGTATGAAATGAAATGAGGAATGTATGAATAAAGTAAGATAGATTAAATAAAAAGGTCCATTATAAAACCGTCGAAAAGCGTTCTCACTCGTACTTCTACCCAAAAATCCCAACATAAAATTGGCGCAGCCGCATCTACGAACTTACGACCTACTAAAAGCCACAAATTAAAGATTTCAGAGGGAAAGAAAAAGAAAGATATAGACTGGAGCATGGAAAAATATATAAACATTGAAGAAATAAGACAATTGTTCACAGCAGGGGGTTATATGGAACAGTTGACGCCAAAGGTACCATTAAATGCGAGATTAAGTGAATTGGCAGACAAAATAGATTCTTTTACGTTTGAAAACCCAAGTTCTGAGTTCCCTAACACAGCTGAAGAAGAGAGTACTAAAGATAAAGCAAACGCAAACGAAGGAGATAAGTCCGGAAACGAGCAAATACCCCAAACCCCCATGCAAACAGAAGGAAACGGGATTAGTGGAGAGACATCCTACTCAAACCCAGAAAGACGCGAAGCAGTCGAGCTCAGACACGGTAGAGGATACTATAGAGTTGATTCAGATCCAACAGGGTCAAAAAGAACGCCCAAGGATAGAAACGCCAAAACGCACAACGAGGTAAACACGGAAAAGATGGCGAATATAACATTTGTTAATAATGTACTGTCCAACAACGTTCCAATCCTAACTGGAGAGGACAGTCCAAAGAGAGAAAACGAAATCAATGAATTTGTGAATTGTGCACGATTAGCATATGATACACTGGTAGAAGTACAGGATCAAATTTTGTTTGTAAAACTCCTCCCCATAAGATTAAGGGGACGAGCGTTGGAAGTAGTACAGGCGGGAAGGAAAGATTCACTGGAAAACATAATATCGACACTTAGATCAAACCTGTTGCAAGGTACCTCATACATAACCTTGAATAACCAATTAAGGAACGTCCAACAGTTACCTACAGAGACGTTACTTAGCTATTTCAACCGCGTGAGAACGTTAATCAATGCATGTAAGAAGGCCGCAGAAACTCAGTATGCTAATGGCGGAGAAGGACTTAAAGCCGAAATTGAAGAAGTAGGTATACACTGCTTTAAAATTGGAATTACCAATTCCAACTACAAATTCTACCTGTTACAAGAGACAGATAACACAATCGACGCATTGGGAACAAAGATACTGAAATTAGAACAAACAGAACAGTGTATGCAGTTAAAACCGAGTATACACAGTTCGAACGAACCAATGCTACCAACGGGACAACAGGAACCGCGTCAGACCCATGGCAGGAATCAAACGGGGAACCACTGGCAGAATCAACGGGATCGGTCAAGATTCCCGTTCAGAGGAATCACGAGAAGCCACCAGGGCCAGACGTACCAATCGAACCACTTTCCCCCGCGTAATTACCAAACACACTTAAATACAACAAATTATAATGATAATCCAACACGGGGAGGATTTGAAAGGCGACAAGTGCGCTGTGATTTTTGCAACCGTATGGGTCACGTAATGGCCGAATGTCGAACCCGACAAATGACGCCGTTCTGTTCTACATGCAGGGCCTATGGCCATACAAACCAAAACTGTCGGTCAAATAAGCCACACAACCAACACAACCAACAGAATAGAGGTGAATACCAGAGACGTCAGGTTAATCAAACCACGACAAGGGGAAACACACCTAAATGTAATTTTTGTCTCGCTGAAGACCACCCGGAGAATAGATGCTACCTAAAAGAAAGATGGGAGAGGATGCAAATAGAAGAAAAACTGAAAAATACGGAAAACTCCATAGAGACGACCGACCGCACCGCGAGTCGTCAATAAAGGAAAGCAATAACAGGTGCGACAACATACCCAAATTACCCATAATAACAATACCCACAAACATAACCAAGCAAGAAGACCCCAAATTCATAATAGACACGGGGTCCGAAATAAGTCTAATAAAAGAAGATGAATTAAAGACACGAAACCTAAAACAAATAAATCCTTGGGAGAAAGTTACGTTAAATACAATTTCCGGAGAGATAATATCTGAGGGCACAATAACAGGACAACTAGAAGCAGCGCAATCATACCCATGTAAATTCCATGTAATAAAATCCAGGAATCCAGCATACGTAGCAGGGATAATTGGAAACGACTTCGTTGCGAAATTCTGCAACGTAGAGGGTCCAGCCCAGAGATTAGTATTCCCGTCACTAAATGGAAATAAAGTCGTAACAATTCCATTTGGGGACCACCAGGTTCCAAAGGAAAACGGAACCCGATTTGTGGATGTAATAGCAACGGGCAAGACAAGTACCCAGCGTGAAAATACTACTGAGGGACACATCAACAACCGCAGTTCGAAAACTACGGAGTGTATTTCATCCTCGGTAGAACTCAAGGAACGAAATGAAGCCTTATTAACACCCACAATACCTGACGAAATACTGCAGGATATAGGAGCACTCTTCAAACCCGGTACACAGCCTGTGAATACAGAAATCCCAACTGTGCAACCAGAACAGAGTGGCACCACTTGTAAACGACATACTCGCACGTATGGCGATCACCTAGTCACCCCAAACTCGCACGTTACGGGAGGTGAAAGTATTTCGGCATCAGAACAAGGAATTGGCGGAGAATTGGACTCACTACAAAAAACTATCGAAGAAAGTCTCATATTGACGGAACGAAGGACAATCCAAATCCCCCCCAGAACGGTGAAGTTTATCGAAATAGTAACAGACATTAAAGGAGAATACGTAATCATTGGAGAAGAGATCGAAAAAGGGGTATATGTTAGTAACGCCCTGGTACTACAAACAGAAGGAAAAATAAAATTTAGTATACTTAACGTAAACAATAACAAAGTAATCATAAATGAGTTAAATATCAAGCTAGAGAAAATCAAGAATGAACCTACTGAACTATTAGAGGAATATGAAATCCCAAGCAAAGAGAATTATAACATAAGTAAAACGGACCCAGGAGTCACTAAAGAAACTACTGAGAGCAGACTAACGAAATTAATGAAGATAATAAATATCGGGGAAAACCTAAACGAAGAAGAAAAGCAATCAATAAACCAACTCATAGGGCAATTCGAAGATGTTTTCCATTTGCCAGGGGAGCAACTGGGACATACCACAACCGTAAAACATGAAATAAAAATGAAAGCAGACCAGGTACCAATTAAGTGCAAAATGTACAGACTGCCCGAAACCCAGAAACAGATAATTAACGACGAGATAGCGAGGCTCCTAAAAGAAGATATCGTCGAACCAAGTTGGAGCCAGTGGAATGCTCCACTACTGGTAGTACCTAAGAAACCTGGACCCGATGGCGCGAAACGATGGAGAATAGTCGTCGACTATAGAAAGCTTAATGAAGTAACGGAGGGGGATGCCTATCCGCTGCCTAGGATAGAGGATATCCTAGATCAGTTAGGAAACTCCCGTTACTTCTCGGTGATAGATCTCGCCAGCGGTTATCATCAAATAACAATGAAAGCTGAAGATCGCGATAAAACGGCCTTCAGTACTCCTTATGGCCACTACGCCTTCAAAAGGATGCCGTTCGGATTAAAAGGGGCACCAGCCACCTTCCAGCGCCTAATGAATCACGTACTAGCTGGGTTACAGGGACTACAGTGTTTTGTCTATCTGGATGATATAGTCATCTATGGTAAAAACCTCGCTGATCATCAAAATAAATTACGTGAGGTATTACAAAGATTAAGAGAACATCAACTAAAGATTAATCCGGAGAAGTGTAACTTTCTCAAGAGAGAAATCATATACCTTGGGCACAAATGCGGAATTGAAGGGGTAGCACCCGACCCAAATTTACTAAAAAGTGTGCGAGAATTTCCAGTACCAAAAACCGTCAGACAGGTGCAATCATTTCTAGGATTGGCGAACTATTATCGGAAATTCATTAAAGGGTTCTCCAAGATTGCTGCACCAATCAACAAATTATTGAGGAAAGATGCCAAATTTAACTGGGATGAACAGTGTATGCAAGCATTCAATAATTTGAAAGAGAAATTGACCACGCCACCAGTATTACGGTATCCAGACTTTGACGAACCGTTTAAATTGTACACAGACGCCAGTGGAGAGGCGTTAGGTGCAGTTCTTGCTCAAGGACCAGACAACGCGGAACAACCAATAGCTTACGCCAGTCGAACGTTGAACAATGCCGAGCGAAATTATTCTACCATCGAGAGGGAATTGCTCGCCATAGTATGGGCCGTAAAAAATTATAGGAGTTACTTATACGGCAGACCATTTACGGTATACACTGATCATAAACCACTACGGGGGGCCATACGGATTAAAGACCCCACTAGTCGAATTCTGCGTTTATGGCATAAATTGTCAGACTACACATTTGACATTCAATATAAAGAAGGGAAGAAGAACACCAACGCTGATGCCTTGAGCAGAATTCCATATGAAGTTTGGGCAATTACGAGAAGGCAAGCCAAAGAAATGGACTCTAGTAGAAATGATCAAAACCGCACCATAGTCGCGGATGCAACACACAGGATAGAGGTCCCGACAAACCCTGAGAAGCAGGAAGCTTCCGATACGGCAGTGAGAATACTGACGGATCCGAACGACATAAAAACAATATTATCGGACTGCCACGACTCACCCCTCGGGGGACACCAAGGTATCCACAAGACTTATCAACGATTAAGACGCGAATACTATTGGAAAGGGATGCTGAAAGATGTAATTAACCACGTGAAACGTTGTAAGAAATGCCAGTTAAATAAACAAAGTAAAGAACACAAAGAACCTATGGTTATCACGGATACCGCTAAACTACCCTTTGATAAGGTGTATATGGATATTGTAGGGCCGTTGCCAGAAACAAAGTGCGGAAACAAATATATCTTGAGCTTTGAGGATGACCTCACCCGATTCATGGACGTGGTCCCCTTGACAAACACAGAGTCAAAAACGGTAGCAAAAGCATTTGTGGACGAGATCATCAGTAGGTATAGGGTACCAAAGAAACTTATAACGGATCGTGGAACCAACTTCACCTCCGACATGTTTCGTCAGGTATGCAAGTTATTTAAAATCCATAAGTTAGAGACCACCGCATACCACCCGCAATCAAACGGAGCGTTGGAAAGGTCGCATAGACCTTTGGTAGACTATTTGAGGAGTTTTGTGGATGCAAATCAAACCGACTGGGATGATCACCTACGCGCGGCAATGTTTGTACGAAACAACAGCATTCACACAGCAACGAAACTAACTCCAATGGACTGCCTCTACGTATTTTCGGCAACATTACCAAACAATCTCAAAAGAGAGCCCCAACCGGTCTACGACCATGAAAATTATTATCTAAAATTAAGAAACAAACTACAGCGGGCATACCAGATAGTCAAACAAAATATAGAGGAGAACAAAGTTCAATCAAAGGAATACTACGATCGAAAGGTGAACCCGATAAAAATACACGTCGGCGACCAAGTGTTACTAAAAAACGCGGCAAGAAAAAATAAATTAGCGCAATACTGGTTGGGACCCTTCAGAGTACTATCAATTAACAGCCCCGTAAACACAACGATACAAATTGGCTGTAAAAAACGACGTGTACATAATAACCGACTCAAAATTTTCAATTAGTAATTTTTGTTAGTAGTTTAGTAATCCCTCTTCCTTTCTTCTCACGTTCCCAGGCTGAAAGGGTTAATTTTCGCTTGCCTATTGACGACAATCTATGCAACGCAATCACCCGTCGATATACACACTCTCAAGCAACGCGGGGTGGTGTTCGAAACAATTGGAGAGGCTCAAATATATCAAGATTACTGGACAATAGTCACCCGAGTCAATAAGCCAGTATGGGGGTCATCATTAAGTTACCTGGAGGAAAGTGAAAAAGCGTTGGACCAACTATGCAATACACAGGAAGACGCCGTAGGAAACGAAATGTGCAGTCAATGGAACCAGGTGTTACACAGAAGGATGGCACAAATAAACGAACTTATCAACAAGGTGGAGTTAACCATGAATAGCAAACCAAGAATCAAACGAGGTCTTATAAATCTGGGAGGACGAATTATGAAAAAAGTATTCGGTACAATGGACGATAACGACTCAACGCACATCCACCAAAAACTGGACGAGCTGGAGGAAAGTAATCGCCAGAGCCTCGTATTAACCAAACAACAGGTCACCATTATGCGTAACACGATCAACACCTTCAACGCAACGAATAAAGAAATGACCCAAAGATATAACCAGTTGATTCAAAAACTCAACGAGATAAACCGTAAAAGACAAAACGAGACCCGAAGATATACGGAGGACTTAAGAAACCTTCACATAAGAACTGATATTAACGAAGTTATGCTTCTAATTATTGGGGAGCTACAACATATTTACCTCGAAATCACCGATATATTCGTAATGACAGAAGCAATGTATAAACGGGAACTGAGTCCTTTATTGTTACCAGCTCATAAATTTCGAGAATTGTATCTGAATCATTGTATATTGAATCTCTAAACTTTATTACGGGAAAGAGTTAGACATAGATTTCCCCACTTTACAAAAGTTAGCCAAAGTCGATTGCGAACTTATAGAAGGAAAAATGCTCATACAGATAAGAGTCCCTTTAATAAATCCCGTGAAATACACCATCAATCGAGTATATACCACACCAATGTTGATAAAGCAGAACCCACCATACATTTATGACCTGGAAGACTCGTATTTCTTGAACACTACTCGATCCCAGCTTAACTTCGGTATGACGGAGTTAGAGTACCACTCCGAGTGCACCAATATGAACGAGACATACCTTATTTGCCACTGGAAGCACCCAGTTAAACTGGACCCAAAAAACCGGGACTGTCTAGTGGAGCTACTAAAACAAACCAACAGTAAAATTGAAGACTGTCCAATTCGAGTAATAAAACAAACCAGAAACTTAATCGTCCCCATGCACCAAGACAACGCGTGGTTATATTGGTTGCAACAAGACACAACGCTTGTAATCTTATGCGATAACACTGAACATACCGAAACACTCCGAGGACTTGGAATAATAATATTGAAGTCACCATGTAGCTATCATTTGGCTAGTTACCTACTTCCGTACCAAACGACTGAAACGCGTCCGATACACATACACCAACCGGCACAGGATTTTCGACCAAAGATCGACCTCGCGAGATATCAAAGTCAAATACCGGGGGGGAAAAACCATAGTGATATTCAACTACTCCACCCCATGATGTTCAACGACAAGCTGAGAGATGAAAGCTACGCTATAAACAACCTGGAACGCGAGATCACCGAAAACGCACGCAAACAACATACGCACATTCAACTTAACACCACGACCATAATAACCGGATGTCTGGCAATCATCGGCATAATCCTGTTATGCTTAAAACTAATGAAGAAGTGGAGATTAAGAGGTACTCCTAGCACCAAGGAAGTGAGGGACCCTAAAGTCGAGATCATACCAGTAAATTTTGATATTCGGAAGGAACAGATTATGGCATCAGACAACCAAATTACGCGGATCAGCACACTTTAAAAAAAAAAAAAAAAAAAAAAAATATTAGGATAAGACGTCCTGGGCAAGACGTTAAACTGCATCCACACGCAAGTCCAACCATCTGATCTTAAGAAACAAATTCTTTAAACCTAGGCGTCAAGACACCTTCGACACGAGTGAAGATGATATCCTCATGGAAGCACTGGTGGAAGCAGATGAATTATATAGGAAGTTGGGGCTCGACGAACCAGAAGAGGATGTACCAGCGGAACGAATAGATGGCAGAATATCATTTGAAATCAGGGAAATGATCCGACAGTCTGAAATATGGTATAACGAGCAACAAGAAAGAATTCATGAAAGGCGGTCGGAGGAAGAACAACCACACATTAGGCCCGAAAGCAGAACTCTTTTGGATGCCACGTATTTCAAATTTACAGAAAATCGGGAAGAAGAGACGCACCCAACACCAAGAGTAGACAACGTATGCGACAACTTTCACCATGACAAACGATATAACAGAATACTTAACACTAAAGAGGAAAAGAGGTCAGGAAGCAGTTAATGAGTTATATTCAAAAAAAAATTAAAAAATATATATAAAAATATATATGAAATACCAATAGCCATAGTTATAAAATTGCTTTGTATAACCATAAAATTCAGAATAATTCATTGTTTAGTAGGAAATTCGTACAATCCAAATTATTCATACAATCCAAAAAATTAAGTTACGAAATATGAGAAATCTTGCAGATGCTTATATGTTCAATTAAAATTAAGAGTTAATGTAGTAACATATTATATACATAACATGCTTAGAATCATAACGTAGAGCAAAACTTGTTCGTCCTAAAGTAATTCAAACAAAAGTGTAAACCTATGAAAATCTTAATTTATGCTATGTGCAACACTTAGTACCAATTGTAACAGACAAGGATATACACTTCAAGACTAAAGACTTCGTTATATTAAAAAAAAAAAAAAAAAAAGGGGGATCTCTTCTAAAGAGGGGAGGAAATGTTGTGAATAAAATTCACACGTCGACAAACATCTAGATTAAAATCTATGGTCTAGCAAAGCTACGGACCAACACCAAATGCCAAGTAGCACCATCTATTGACCTAACCCACAACAAATCTTCCTATCCCTCACCCACGGTTATGTCCATGCTAAACGTCCCCAAATCTAAACCCACGATCGTAGTTCCAGACACACTCTAACCCCAGACCCAACTCACCGTCTAGCCTAGACACACTTTGACATTGTACCTGGGAACTAAACCAAGAATTAGTACTAGACCCTAGCCACTTACCCATCATCGATCAGTAGCTGAAACACAAACAAGTAATCAAATGTCGCATTCCCATACAACGAGTTGGCACCCGATTTTGAAAGCTCTTTTCAGGAGCTTTTGCCAAATCGTTGTTGGGAATGTGAAACTTTGAAGAGCTTGCTCTCTTCAAAGTTTCATTTGTTTTTAGGGTGAAAACCAGTTTTGAATTTATTTCATAGATCGCAATGTTCTATGAAATAAATTCAAAACCGGTTATATATTTACGTAGCTACACACACCACCTAAGGAATTGTTGGCAGTGTGTTAGTACATAAATTCTGGTAGCGAATTTTTCAAAAATTCGAATTGAATTTTGTTTCCCAACAACAACAACAATCCCTTTGGTCGAGTTGAATGACCTTTTGTTCATTCAACCCGTAGCAGGTGAATTTTTAAGGATTATGTAAAATGGTAAGTTTATTTACGAATTACAGATTAGAGAACATTATGGTTTCCGGGAACCATAAATTAATCAATTTTCTTCCAGTTTTTAGGGGTCTTTTCCGGTAAAAATTTGAATTTTCAACGGTTTTTTGGTCGTAGCAGCTAAACAAAGCGTCCTAGAGGGTACATATGTATGACCGACTCCCATTATTTTTTTATTTGCTAACTTTTTTTCATACATTATTTTGCTCTAAATTGAGTTTTTAAAAATGTACAGATAAAAGTTGGGGAATATGATAGAATTCAGATTTTGAATTTTTAACAGATTTTTCCCCCATAACTGCTAAACTAAGTATCTTAGGAGATTCATATGTATGACCAACCCCAACTATTTTTCCATTTCCCATCTTTTTGGCATGCATAATTTTTCTCTAGATTGCTTTTTTGAAAATGTATACAAAAGTTAAGAAATATTAAAAAATTCAGATTTTGAATTTTTAACAACTGTTTGCTTGTAGCGGCTTAAATAAGTGTCCTAGAGGGCCCATATCTATGACCGACCCCCATTATTTTTCTATTTTTTACCTTTTCTTCTAACATTTATTTTCCCCAAATTGAGTTTTTAAAGGTGTACAGACAAAAGTTGGGAAATATGATAAAATTCAAATCCTGCTCGTAGCGGCTAAACTAAGGATTTTAGGGGGCTCATATATATGACGGACCCCCAGTACTATGATATTTTCTATCTTTCTTTTATACATTATTTTTCCCTACCGTGAGTTTTTAAAGGTGTGCCCATACAAAATTCTAATTTTGAATTTTTAACAGTTTTTTACTCTAGCGGCTAAACTGTCCTAGAGGGCTCATAGACGGCTCATATGTATGATCAATCTTTGAAAAACTCAAAACCTAATTGAATTGCATCATATGATTGTCTCCGACCGTATTGAGAATTGCATAGTTTATATAGTTTTTTAGGTACCTAGTTTATAGTTGTAATTTAATGGTATAGTTTAAAATTTAATTTAAATACCAAATAAAATTTGAAAGACCATTTCAATAATTTTGTTAAATTATTCAAAGGAAGTTTAGTTTGTAATTTGTTGATCATTCATTTCATATTTTATATTTGTTAAGATTGAATCAAAAATTTTCCGTTAAGATATACCTAATTTAACGCAATTCATGTTCGTATATTTTTCATGTTTTTAAGATTTAATGATGACGTTTATTTTAAGGTGGCGAAAAATTGATTTTTTAGTCCTGAAAAAAGTTATAGTTATAGTTTTTTTCTTAACTTATAGAATACGGACAACTTTTCCATAAAATTAATGAAGAGAAGTCCTTCCTGAGATGATAATTTTTGATAAACTCCTTATTAAAGCAACATAAGCTAAATCTATTTAACATTCAATTATTGAAGTCAATTTTGAGTAATTTTCGGAAAATAAATAAAATAAAATTTCGGAAAAAATTATATCAATATATCTTTAAATTATTGTATAATAATATATGTAAATATTTGTGAAATTTGATTAAAATGAATCACTGGGTAGGTTACACTTAAACTAATTTTTCATTACTGATTTTTTGTAAATTTTTTTTTTTTAATTTAGATATATTAGACCGAATTAATGTTCATTTTAAGGGGTGAAAAATTTTTTGACCGCCCCCCCCCCACTACCACCGGGCCATTGGTAAAAGGCAGATGTGTATGATTTGTATCAGAATTTTGCTTTAATTCAAAGTTCTTGTGTTATATTCTTGAAACATGGCGAAAAGTGACAAATTCTTTTATGAGCTCCTCGCGGAATAAAATTGAAAATTAAGTGTTTTGGAACGGAAAAACCAATCTTTCCACCCTTTTAAATAAAGATAATAATCACATCTAACTAAGAATGTACTTTATAAAAAAATCATTAATAAAAAATTAGCTTATGTGTACCCTGCCCCATCATTTTTGTCTCCCATAAAATTTAGATCTTCGATTATGTTTTCGGTTAATTGATACTGTTCAAGAAAACTCGTCAAAATATTTTTTTTTCATTTTTTTATATATAATTTACATATTTTTCCCGAATTAATAAAAACAACCAATATATAGAAAAATTTCCATTTCCAACACGGAAAACAGAAATTTTTGTGTGTATTTCCGTGTACGTGAGTGAATTGTACTCACGCATGTACACACTCAAATGATTTCTGCTGGTGTGAAGGAACCGAAAATTTCAGAAAATTAAAATTTTGTTCCTTCCACCAAATTTTATTTTCCCCCCTTCTTATTTCGATGTTCCCTTCCCGCAACCATCAAACTAGTCGACACCAACTAGCAGACAAATTTCGCTCTCAGAGCGCATAAAACATGCGCTCATCAAAAGCTTTATGTCCGCTAGTAGCTGTCCGCTAGTAGACAAATTTTGTGCCAACACGATGTATGGCAATAGGACATCTGAATAGTTGTCTGTAGCTGAAATAGAAGTGAAGTACCTGGGAACTAAACCAAGAATTAGTACTAGACCCTAGCCACTTACCCATCATCGATCAGTAGCTGAAATAGAAAATGCAAGAAATGACTTACCCAGTGACCTAGTTTCATAAAGTGCAATAGCACTTTCGGTCAATTACTTTCCATGGAAACATCTCGGTCATTTACCTTTGAAATTCTCACCTCTTGTGGGAACATTAATGGCCACAGATTATGCTACTCGAGCAGGAACACGTTCATTAACCTCTGTGACAGCAAATACAGGGAATTATTGGTCAATGATGAAACCAATGATGGGAACTCACGAATTGGCAAATCCAGAGTAATGAATGAGGTGGGATAAACTAGAAGATCAGCAAGAAAATTACGGATAAATAGAGGAGAAATGGATCAGGCAGTCAGTCGAGGTCAAGCCCGAGAGGAAGCCAGGTCTCAGCCGCTGCCGAATCGAAGCCCAATCCCAAGACGTTCTACGAAGTTCCTGAGGAAGACGAAGCCAAGACGAAGCCAAGACGTTCTCCAAAGTTCCCGTAGAAGACAACTCGCAGACGATCCCAAGACGTTCTACGAAGTTCCTGAGGAAGACGAAGCCAAGACGAAGCCAAGACGTTCTCCAAAGTTCCCGTAGAAGACAACTCGCAGACGATCCCAAGACGTTCTACGAAGTTCCTGAAGAAGACAACTCGCAGACGAAGCCAAGACGTTCTACGAAGTTCCCGAAGAAGACAACTCCAAGACGAAGCCAAGAGGGTTCCCTGACGAAACTAACAACGTAACACGGTAACCCGATCAAGTAATCGGCTACCATTCAAGTCCTGAACCGTCCAAGTAGACGACAGGTAGTAATACCCATATATGAACCCCGCAACCAAAACCTCGTTGACAGAAGCTTTGAAGGATCCCACTGCGGGACCCCGACCAATTTCGTTGGAGAAATATCGCCGCCGTCAGGCTATCAAACAACCCGAGCTAAACCATTTTTCACGACAGCACAAGCAGAAGAAACCGAGATCGGGAGTGGAAGAATAATTCAGACGCCGACTACAGGAAGCCCAGAGGGAATTGGTCCTGGCATCAACCAAGGAAGAAAGACGCCTTGCCAGTCAAAAAATCAACGGTTTGAAGATGGAGCGCAGGAACTACAGGCAGACAAAGAAGTGCAACAAGTCAGCACCGAAAAAGTAAGAGTTAGGTCAATAGGACTATTAATATGTACAAATGTATCGAGTATGAAATGAAATGAGGAATGTATGAATAAAGTAAGATAGATTAAATAAAAAGGTCCATTATAAAACCGTCGAAAAGCGTTCTCACTCGTACTTCTACCCAAAAATCCCAACAATAACTATGAATATCTTTCTATATACGATATGATTAAGACTAGACCTCAAACAAAACAGGGTTGAAACTACGAATATTCCTAACTTATTCATTTCATAGGTAAGATTGGCTTCAAAATGTTACTTAATAGTGCAGGAACCAACTGTATTTGATTGAGAGGGAATATTAGTAAAAAATTACCATAATATTCGTAAGAATTGCAAAATTTCAAATATTGACGACCATCTTGTTTGTTTATAATTTTATTCGATAAGGCACTAGCATTTGGAGTAGGGGCGTCGTTAAAGAAATGTAATTTTTTGCAAGGGGCAACTTTTGTCTTCATTCAATACATTTTCCAAATTTTATTAAATTTTAGCTTTAAATTTATTAATATGGTAGCCACTAACTGGTAACTTATTTATAATTTTAATTTATTCAAAAAATATTTGGTTTATTTTTTCAGGACTTCTACATGAAGCATACTTTTGATATCCCAGGTCATGGAAATGTAATACCATCAACTGGAAATATATGCAACACAAAATATTTCTTAAATTTGAAAATATTAACTTGGTTTCTTTTCTTGAATTGCAAAATAGCTAATACTTCCTGTTGTACCACAATTGCCACATATTTTTGACATATTGTTTTTGGACGAAATAGAGAGGTTTCTTGATTTTAGATTAAAATAAATTTAAGAAAGCTGTGAAATGCAACTTATAAATTTAAGACACAAAACTGGTAACTATGAGTATCTTTCTATATACGATATGATTAAGACTAGACCTCAAACGAAACAGGGTTGAAACTACGAATATTCCTAACTTATATCTAAAAATTAATGTTATTTTAGTTCGTTCGAAAGTGTAATTCAATTAACAAAATGTATGTGATATAACAAAAATTTTTACACCAAATTTTGAGTTTATTACACTAAACGTTACTACATATTTGTTCTTTTGAATTTTAGAAAACTAAACTCCTTAAAATAAGGGAATTCAAAAGTAATATAGTGTAATATTTTTAAATTCAAAATCCGCGCGCAATTTCAGAAAAAAGCTCCTTTAAGTAACCCCGCAACTACGACAAAAATACCAACACAACATACGCTCTTATCAGATTTGGCTTCCATTTCGTTGCCAAATAGCGTTTCCTTATAGTATTACTTATTCATTGGTCGAAAGTTGGTTGGGACACATAGTGTCAAACTTGTTTACAACAAATTTATACAGCGAAGGTGCTCGACAGTTGCGTCGTCAGATTTTAAGAGTAAAAATTGCCGGGCATTTGAGTGAAATAGATTTAAAATTTATTAATAAAGTAAGTAATATGACTGTCATTGTCATATTTTCTATCAAATATCGATTTTTTTTTTAAAAATCACTAATAAAAAATCCGCAAGAGTGTACTCTACCCTAGAAGTGGACGAATCGAAAAATTTTACGGCCATGTTTTTTGTTTTGATTTTCAAACCAACACTAATATTCCAAATTTGCATAATTTGCCTCACTTTTGACATTTATTTCCGTTTCCTTATTTATTTCTTCGTAGGACTAGACTACCTAACCAAATTTGATTATAATAATAGTACTTTTATGTATTTACAAGCCTAAGATGCATTTACGTGTTTTGTTTATTTTCTCTATATAAAATTCGTACGCCAGAACCGAGCGAGGATTAGACTGCCTATATAAAAAGCGACGTGTGCAATAACCGTAGTTCAGACTACGAATAAGTAAGTATTTATCCGTGTTTTTTTTACTGATCCGAATCAAGTTGCGAATAAAGATTTTTCAGATTTTCGAAAATTAAAATTTTAAAGCTAAATTTACAGTAGTTGTATATGACTTATTCCGGCTACAGTGCACTTAACCCCATTTCCTATTTATTTATTTTTTGTGAAAAAAATGACATATTTAGTTAGATATGATTATTATCTCGGCTATAGTACACTTCAGGTCACGGCTATAGTACACTTAAGGTCACTCCTTGTTTATAGTTTTTTTCTGAAAAAAATCACATATTTAGTAGGATATTCTAATTATCTTTCATTTAAGGGGTGGGCGAATGTATCTTATGGGCTATTTATATCAAAAATCGGCTTTTATTCCGCGAGGCGCTCATACAAAAATTTGACATCTCTCAAAGTTCTAGCACAAATCATACACAACTGCCTTTTACAAAAGGCCCGGGGGTAGTGGGGGGTCAATAAACTGTAGACTCTTTAAAATGCACAGTATAGTCGAATATATCCAAATATGTGTTTCTTTTTTGAAAAAAAAAATAACTAATAAAAAGTGGCCTTAAGTGTACTGTCCCCCATCGTTGTTGTTGCAATTGTGTGTTATGCATTTGATATGATCCGAACCAAATGTAATAAAAAACACGGCTTTTGAATTAGTAGAAATATTGTTACTTCTTTGTAGAGTTCAGTGGTTACGAACGTTCCACAGGGCCGGTCGTTCAGAAATTGTCAAAAAGAGGAAGTAAAAGCCATCCCAGGAGAAAAATGTAACTCATTAATTAGTTAAAGGTCTTTCATGGGTACGTTTGCGATGGTTTTGTCTATTTACTTTTAGATTTTTGTTTAATATCGTTCAGTACATTAAGACTTAAGTATGAGAAGCAAGTCTAAGCAAGCAAAAAGGACTAAGAATAATTCAAAGGTATTTCTTTTGATTCTCGTCTAATTCAAACAATTAAATAAGACTTCAAAAAGCCTTCCAGTAGTGGCAGAAGCTCAAAATTATTAGACACTTTGAGTTCTTCCTCTGTAAGCTTTGAATCAAACGCGGAGCAGAAATATGTGGCCATAGCGTCAGGTTTCCAGAGTTGCGATTATGTACCACAAAAAATTGGTCTCGGCATTTTGTCAGAGTTTCAAATTGTGCTAAAGAAAATGTCGAAAAAAGATCCAGTTACGAAAACAAAAGCTCTTCAGGAATTCATTGAACTTATAACACAAAGCAATGTAGAAACTCTAAAAACCATTCTTCATTGGTGGCCCAAATTGTATGCTAGTTTAGCAAATGAAAATGAGCCCAGGGTACGAGAGGCAGCACAACTGGCGCAAAGTGCACTTGCTGCTAAGACAGGAAAAAATCTGGCACCATATCTTAAGCAATTGGTCCCAGTGTGGGTTGCAAGCCAATATGATAGCTATGCACCAGCTGGGTTTGCCGCAAGTAAATCATTTCAAAGCATATTTAGTGCGAGTAAAATCAAAAAAGTTTATACATTTTGCCACGTTGAAATTTTCGAATATGTTAACAAAAACCTGTTGGTTCATACTATGCAAAGTTCTAGGCATTCTGCAGCCGACTCGAATGAGGATGCAGATTGTAAATATACGAGGAAAATAGCTTCAAGTTTACGCACTCTTGAAGCTTATTTCAAAAACGTTCCTTCAAAAACTCTTCTTCAATATTCAACGGAAGTTAGGAAACTTTATGAAAATACGAAATTTTGGTATTTTTCAAAGCATAAGTCTTTGTGTGTAAGGTAAGCTACCTAAGATGCACTGGTACCCACAAAAAGATTATGAATTAATTATTCATTTTGCTTAGAGCTGCCTGGTTTCAATGTTTGTATGCTGCATTGCAAAACGCACCGTTTTCTATTGAATCATGCAAAAAGCAATCTATTAGCACGGTTTTTAATTGCTTGGAGGAAGATGATCCCGTGGTCTTAAAGCATGTTTGGGAGTGTGTGATCTTAATTCCAAGAATTTTCACAGATTGGTATGTTTTCATTAAGTTTTCCTACTCAAATTTTGTCATTATTATCTTACAGGCAGTTTTTCATAGACTTCAATGGAACAGTTGCGCCGCAACTTTTTTTTATGTTAAGAAAAAGTGCCGGCGGGAATGAGAACATAATTTATTCGAATTTAATACCATTTCTATCAAATTTAACCAATGAAGCTGTTGATAATGACCTGTTTTACGAAGATTTGTTTGGCTGTATTGCTAATAGAATATTTAATTCTAAAGATAGTATCTACTCAAAGTCAACAATGTCAAAAATAATTTCTACTTTTTACGACTGCATTCGCTACTTTGTACAAAATGTGGATAAATTAGTGATTAATCAGAAAGAGCAGCAAACATACCCGATATCATATGTCGAAAAAATAGTAAAGACTTATGTTTTTGACATTGTTACCAACTGTCTGTTTCATGACACACAAATTTCAAAACTAGTTTTTTCAAACGTATCGAATTTAGTGTCATACTGGAAGCAAAATACTTCGGAGCTTAGTTGTATTTTGGTACAACAATTTTGGGAAAATTTTAAAAAAGAGCTTTGCATACGTATAAACAGCCGGATTTTTTATTCCGTTGATTGTCAGAAGATAATAGAATTTATTGTGTGTCTCTCGAATCCTAGCCCGAAAGTTCATGGAAACAATGTTAAATTTACGCACGGAGAAAATGAATCGCCAGTTTGCATGAACACTAGAGACAAAGACGCCAATCTTATGCAGCAGAGTGATTTACGGGGGATAGCAAGTATGCTAGCAAAATTGTTCATCACAAAAATAGAAGAAGTGAATGAAGAGGCATACGTAAGTGGATTAAAAGAATTGTGTTCTATATTCAACGACATTGGCTTTTATGAACTGCTGGCTGAAGATGGTAGTCCTTCTTCTATTGTTTCAAGGTTGGTCAAATGCCTGCAGAGAAATGAAATTGAAAATAAAATGTTGGTTTCTGTTGTATTTGACATAATAATCTTACTTGATTCGACCATGCAAACTGAAAACATCAACAAGTTGCTGAAGGTAACGTTAGTTGTTAATATACTTAATACAATTTGCTTTCAATCATGAATTCCTGTTTAGATACCAAGTAAATCAATTACTCAGATTGCCCTTCAACGAATATTGTCTTTTCCGCTATGCTTGCAAGCACATATAAGGGATATAGTTCGGCAAGAATATGTTTGTCATCAAATATTAAACACTGCAAGAGACGTGATCACAGAAAATTCGTCAGAAAAAATCAATTTGTTACATAAATGCTTTTTTCAATCAAAGGATGGTGAAATTCCTATCAATCAGAAAACGGTTGACGGAATCATAGAAATCATGTGCCAATCTCTTACACATCCGAAAATATTAAATTTGTTGGAAACTACTGCAAGTTTCACTGCTCAGTTATTGCCTTCATGCTGTGGTTTTGCTTCAAAACACATCATTTCAAAAGCGTTTTTGAAGCTGTTTGATTTCAGTCTACGTGAAAGTGGTATTGGTGATTTATCCGAAGATACTATATGGGAGATAGCAACTAGTTGGCAAGATTTATTATGTAATGGTGATGTAATACTAGACGAACAGTTGAAAAAAGACTGCCGACTTATATTGATTAGAAAATTAGCTAAAGGAAATATATCTTTAGATAATCTTAACAGAACAGCCGTAATAATAAGCATGTTGATAGTGTGTTCTACCATGAACACTAAGAGCAATGAAGAACGGGTTAAAGAAATAGATGCGTTGATTCAAGTCTTTCTTACTATTGAAAAAACCAGTGATACTGAAACTGACGAAACACTGTTTTTGATTAAATATTGTTCGTTTTTCGAATGTTTGGCCGGCGAATTTACGACAAACAGATTAGAAAATGAAACTAGGCATATTTCGCCTTCTGATATCCACTTTTATTTCAAACAAAGTTATTTCAACGCTTGTGTTATATATGAACTTATTTATAAGAAAAAATATCATGGCCAAGAAATTTCAAAGGATTCTGCTGAAAGAGAAAAGAAAAATGGTGAAAATTTAGCAGAATGGTGGACTTTATCCACACACAATCAAATACTCAATGCAATGTTGGCTTCCAGTTTAGGACAATCATTAATTAGGAAATCTGTGCACGTATGCTTTTTCTTTCATTTGAAGATTCTCTTCTCGACGAATTATTTTTTCGTAGATTTTGTCCGACACCATTATATTAGTTCACGCACTGACGGAGAAGTTAAAAATAATTATGCTGAATTTGGATACTCGAGATAAAACTGCTCTAGAAAAAAAATTGTTTGAAAAAATTTGTAATGACAGTGCTTCTTGGTGCAGAGCACTTTTTTTCAATTGGAGTGATAAAGTTGACCCACAAATAGAATATGCTCGAACCGCTGACCTTCTTATATCACAAGGAAATTATATACCTTTGATGCACGTCACACAGGTTTCTATGAGTTTGTTGAAATAGTAACGAACGTAATTAAAACACTATCAATCTTCAATAGATTTTTTCTTCCCTTTTGGCTCCAAGAACTATGAAAGTCACAACACCCAATCTTAACAATGATTTCACGGTGGACATAGTGCTTCATAGATGTCTCGTATCGAACTACTTTTCGGGCTCATACAATAAAATAGAAGACAAATGTATCATCCAAAGTTGTCTCACATTGTTAGAAGTATGTGGATCAAAACTTAAAGATATTAAAAGTTTTTCTAAAAAGTAAGTATAAAAGTTTTAAAAACGTCAAATGAATAATGTTCATTTTATCTATTTAGCAGAAACTTGTGTGACATATCCAATGATGAAGTTCTCTTCGTGGTCGAAACTGCTCATTTAATGGAAGCTGCAATAAAATATTTTCCCATGACTTTGAACAACACACACTTTGATTTAATTTTCATCAATTTATGCTCTTGGATCTTGGATATACACAATTCTCCAAATCTATTCACTAGACCAATTGTAAAGCACGACAGTAAAAACCTATGTATGTTTTAAATATTAATTATTTAATTAGATTTCAGTTTTCATCGCAGTCGTTTTTGAATTGCACCAGTCGATATGTAGTTTTGTAGGCTTAGAACAAACAAGGAGCTCAACCAAACTTTTATTGAAAGTTGTAATGGATTGGCAAAAGTTATTTGCTCGTGAGGCTAATTTGCTACTCTTTAAGTTGTATATGTTCGTTGTTAACAATGTAGGTAAGTGGTTATTTTCGATATGTATGCAATACAAAGAGTGATGTGCTAGTTTTGTCACACATTACAGAATTTTATTGAAACTGAAATTGCTGAGCTACCGGAATTTGGATAAAGTTGTGAAAAATGTTATCTGGGCGTGTAACCTTTTAATCCTCAAATTCATGACTGCAGAGATAACCTTGAGATCTGTCGGTTTCATTCTGAAAACAGAATTCATTTAGCCCAATACAATTTACGCTCTCGCAAATAAGTAATAACACGTATAAACCCAATGTGCAGCCGTTATAATCCACCTATCAATTATTTCTTCACCATAAATATGTTCATTGCGTATTTGTAATGAGATTCGATATGATGCCGGGCCATCTTTTGCATCTTCTCCAACAACTTCACTTGTAGGGGAGGATATACTAAAAGTAAGCCCATATTAATATACAGTGCATTGTCCTTGTGAAGAGTGAGTCTCAGCATTGATTACTTTTTTCGGTCCAAACAGTTATAGAAGGAAAGAAAATAAAATACATTTTTCATTTCATTTCAAGTCTGACTTGTTGTTAAGAGAACAAAAGAAAAACTTGAGTTGTAGAACATGAAAAACTTTAATATAAGATTTAACTTTATCATAAATAACTTTGAACAATTGAGCGTATGTTTTGAATGTTAATTTATCAGAAACGAAAATACTATGAAATTGATTGCAATGTGCTTGCTCCAAATAACCAAAATATTTTTTAGATAAAGAATTTAACAATTATCATGGTAAGTTGCTGGACACCATTGCCCCCTGCGCTGAAAAATTGGATTTTTGTATGTGTTGTAATGTGAGTATAATAAATAAAATAATAATATAATTTTGAACTTATACAAACCTTTAGTTTAGCCTGGCTGTTCAATTAAACTTAAATGTTGATGACGTTCTAATGTTCGCTTTAGATAGTCTGTCGAACATTTACGTTAGCGCTAGAAATACAGCACTATTAATCATTCGAAACCTGATACAATTGTATGTGAAAACTGATTTAAATACGCTGGAAACAAGATTTTCAGATCTATCTTTGAACCATGGAAAAAGTGAAGACAGCAGTTGGCACTTTCTCAATAAGTTAACTTTGCACCATAACAAGTACTGGACAAGTATACAGACATACTTGAATGAATTTAGGTAATCTTTAACTGGCACAAAAGATTCATATAACATATAAGTTCTAATGATGTTACTAGTTTCAAGCTTGCGGAACTACCATCGCTGACAATAATATGTGACCGAGAGGGTTTTTCTTTTTTGCATTTGTGGCATTGTATAATATATGCCTGCAAAGAAGCCCCTCCAGAATTAAAGTCCATTTATGCAGCATGGATAACTGAAAATAAAGTTGAAAATGTGAGTTCGTTCTTTTTGATCTTATTTTATGAACATGAGTCAATTGTTCTCTCTTAGAGTTTATTGTATTTCCTCTTCCGCGCAATGCCTATGGAAATATTGAAAAATCATAATTCTAAAACCATGAACAATGATCTATTCAAGCCACTGGAATTTACGATGATCAAAGGTAAAACTGTTTTTTAAATGATGTTTTGTTTGATATTGAAATACCAATATCATTAAAAAAGATTAACGTGTTCAGCAAGTGCTCATTTCCCCATAATTTTTTTTGATGCGTTCAAGAAATTTTTATTTAAGCTCTTTTAGATGTTTTTGTTTGTGATAATAAATAATCAACTTAGTTTTCAATTCATCATTGATTAGATTTTAATATAACACTTGAGCACTATGCATGCAATATGTACACAATGACCTTGAAACATGTGCCTGCAATCGTAAGAAAATGGTGGCAAGCAGCCCCCACAAGGCAAAAAACATTCATCGATAAACTAACAACTAATTTCGTGTCCAACTTCATTTGTCAGGAAGAATTACGCGCAATTTGTGAGAAAAGGCATAAATATGACAACATGCAGGTAAATTACAATTTATGTAAGCTTGAGTACATGGTGTAACAAAGCTAATTAAGGTAACTGTACATATATCAACTAGAGAAGTTATTGCTATATATTCAATCGATGATGCTAGAATGGAATTAGTTGTAAGATTAGCCATGAATCATCCATTAAGGCCTGTGAAAGTTGAATGCAGAAAACAAATCGGCGGCAGACTACAGTCGAAGGCGTTAGTCATGCAGCTTACTATGTTTTTAACATACCAGGTAAAATTAATTTCAAATACCAAATAAAAAAATAATTTGAATGTTTGAATGCGGGTGGAATAGAACGGCTCAATTTTTGATGGTCTTTTATTGTGGAAAAAAAATTTGGATAAAAAATTTGAGGGGATCGAAGAGTGTTATATTTGCTACACTGTCATCCATCAAGACACTTGCCAATTGCCAAAGTCATCCTGTTCTGCATGCAAAAAGAAATTTCATGGCCCATGTTTGGTAATTAACTTTTATTTGTTTGATCAGATAGTCTCAAGTGGTTATATAAACAGTACAAATGGTTTACAACGAGCAGTAAATCGACCTGTCCTATCTGCAGAAACATATTTTAATTTTACACCAGTTTATTTGTAATTCAAGTATGCAGTTTACAGTTATAAATATGCATGTATAAAATAAAACTTTTCCTTATATTAAACAATTTTTTTTTCTTGTAATACAGTACTATATAATGCAATAATAAGTATTACTTCCTAGGAAATAATATTTATGCTCGGAATTTTATACTTGGCAAAAATATGCTACAAAACAATTTAATCTCAAAATAATACATCCGTTTAACTGAGCTGGTCTAAATTTCATTTAGTTAATGAGTGTTTTTCAAATATTTTTCATTGCACGGATAGTAACAAAGTCTTCTACTGCCAACAGAATACACTCGCAATCTGTTTGGATATACTTTCGTCATTGTTTAAATGATCTATTATTCTTTTAGTACCAGTTTAAAATACTAGAAATATTGAATAAATACAGTTACATACTAGTTGTGCGATATATTCGGGGCGATTCTGGCCATTTTCGTTAAATTAACAAATTTGGCTTCTAACAGAATTCTTTAAGTTGGTATTCTGGCTAAAATTTACGTTCAAATCTGTTACGAATCCGATTTTGTTCCAAATCTTTCAACTTTCTAAACAAAAAACCTATTACGTTTAAGTTGAAGAATTTCGGGTAAAGGATTTTTAACAGAAAATCTATTAACTTTTGGGACCCAGAATATCCAACTATAAATTACATGGGCTGTCAAATTAACAGAATCTGTTACGTGCGCACAGAATTGCGCCGATTGTTAACGAGGTTCGTATCCCATTTCTTATTGAATTCAATTAATATTTTGAACGAAGTGCGATGGAAATTGAATCAGAATAGGATGTTGTTGTGATAGAGGCTTTCTATGAATTTTATGCTTGCTTATCAAAAAATTTGTTTTCCATTTTTGCAGGTGGACTATTTTTCAATTTCCCGCTTAATTGCTGCGTTTCATTTACACTGGCAAAGTACTTGGTTGGTGGCAATCTGCTCATGTTCGCGAGTAAATTGCCAGTGGTAGTTTGACCGAAAAGTGTGTTCCATTTTACAAGTACTCGCAATTTTTGGCTAAATGGAACGCAGTAAATATCACAATCAAACAGCTTCAAATGTTTTTACTTTTTGAAGTGTTTGTAAGTTATTCGAAAAAATATCTGTTTCTTAGTTAGAATGTTTGTTTCTGCGATATTATTATATTACATATATATAAAAATTCCTGTGCTGTTACATTTATGAATCTAATGTGAAATAAGAAGATTAAATAGATTATTTTTATTCCCATACATATTTTGTTGCATTCTGAAAATATTTTTATTTTTACATACAGTTGTCTTTATTTGTAACTTTTTGACAATAGTGGCAATTACCAGGTCAAAGTAAAGTGCATCTAGACAACCAGCTTTCTGATTTTCTTGAAGGTTCTACAGCTTTCAATTGGTGACCACCCTTTGGTGGACAATTAGCCTGCTAAGTATTGTCAACAATATTGGAGGTGTTAGATATTACTAAAGAAGTTGCAAAAAACCAATCTTACCATTCGTTTCTCCATTTTTGCTTTAATATCACAAGCAAGTGTCAAGAAGGCTTCTTCTACATTAATGCTCGCTTTTGCAGAGGTTTCCATGAATTTTATGCCGTACTCAACAGCTAATTGTTCACCGCGTTCTTTGGATACCTATTTATGTAAACAACTAGTTTTAGTGCTGTGCATTTTATTATTTTTTTGAAAAAGGAAAGAAAAACTATTTTTAATTTCACTAACATAAAAATACATGTGATGTATAAACAAATTATCAGGTCTCAGCAAAAAATGTATACAATGTTTTAGAAAGCTCCTCCTAGTTATATATTTTTTTTAAGCTCTGGTAAACTTTATGTCAATTTGTCAAGGCAACCTTTTATAGATGTGTAAGCTAGTTTAAGGGGTTAGGGAACTCTAGAGGCCGAAAAATAGGCTTTTTTTAAGATTTTTTTTCAGAAATACTACAAGATAAATTGAGATTCCGACACTAATGCCCCTGGCAGAAGCGCTTTTAACAGAGTAGAGAGGCGCATGGCTCCACTCAGCCGAGAGCTAACGGGTGTTGTTCTTCCCCATGATTCTTTTGGGACACATCTTGACTCCAGCGGCAGAACAGTGGACGTTAGCCTGGAAAAGGATAATTTCAAAAAGGCAGGGGAAATTTTGGGTGAAATATGGTCTGCAGTGTGCATTGACGGATACGAAGTAGTTGCAAAATACATAGACCCGAACAACGACACTTCCAGCGTCCCAGATCTGCCATTCGAAGGATGGTACGCCGAACACGTTAGAGAAAGCCAGTATTTACTTCAGGTTCGCGGCAATTTGTTCACATTTAATAATGTATTGTTTTCCTTCGTATGAATTTTAGCATATTATGTAGAGTTGAAAATAATCATATTTTTTTTGTGAAATTGAATTTGACAGTTGTGAAATGCGATGACCAGGACTGCTGCACCCCACGCCGGAGTGATCTCCATACGATCCTTCACGACCGTTTTCTGCCACCTCCATACCCTATCACTCAGGTTGATGGACATCTGACGGTCCCAAACCCTGAAGAGCATGACGGAAAGTCGTTTGCTCCCTTCTTGATTCGCCACTGCCTACCGATGCAACCTTCGCACTCCTTCATCAGAATGCCCTATGACCTGTATTGCCCAAGTGTACGTCGTGATCTAGAAAAGAGATGCTGCAGTACATGCGGCATCTACTGTTCATCAATCACTAGAGCTGCAGAGCACCAGCGTGCAGTCCATAGTGCACCAGTTGCAACGGCGCGTAAAGTGCGACCCTCACGGATTGTTACACGTCGAGCTACGGAGCTTTTGTGTGCAAGCGACGATGGTTTGGAGTGGCTTAATCAGAGGGTGGTTGAAGGAGCAGATGACTTTACTGAAAACCAGATGGACATGTTGGTTCCTTTAGTCACTCTTCAGACCATTCATGAGTCCCCGTGGGCTGAAATGGACTGAAACAGAACAGAACACTTTTATGAATTTTTTGTCATCGCGATTCTAGACTAAGTTGTTAGTCTTAAGTATTAGCCTTAACTAGTCTTATATGTAAATAAAAATAAATACAAGCATGTTATGTTTTTTAACAAACCCAACATAATCAGGCAGAGATTAATGTAACGCTAAAAATACGGATTTTGAAAAATCTCACGTGAGATGGTGGGGGGGCGGGGGGTGTCGAGCCAAATCTCACAATATCTCACCAAGGGGGGAAGGGGGTTCGAAAAATCGCGAAAATCGTCTCACGTAATTTATGGACGCCCCCCAATAGTGTTTATTATACATATCAGTGACTGTACACACAAATTTTCTTGAAGCGATTACTTTAAAAATGGCGGCTGTGCAGCCTTAAATAGATTATTTTTATTTAATATTTCAAGTAAATCGGTTGAAAATTGTCTGGGTTATGTTTAACTTAAAAAATAACAATAACAGTTACTTAATAACAGTTTTGAGATATGTATACGCGTTTGAAGTTTTGAGTAGTAGTAAATCATGAATAATTTTGCAATACCTTTCGAAAAAAATCGAAAACCGAGTACTTGGTCTAAGGGGACTATTTAAAATAATAAAAATAAAACCGATTTTTTCGAAAATTCTAGAGTGGTCTAACCCCTTAAGGGGCTTCCAAACAAAATGTATTGCTTCGATTTTAAAGTCAATATGTTTGGATTTATTGTTGTTATTGTTGAGACTGACTAACATCCATAGAAATTAGGAATATATACTGGGTGTCTCCGTTAATCTTGAACAAACGAAAGTGTCAAACTGATGACGGCAAAGTATCGACAAAAAACCCTTAAAGTTGGGGTCCTATTCGAATATTTTAGAAAATATTTAGCTTCGAAACTAAATTTGAAAAAATTAGCCTTGTTCAATAGGTTACATTACTATGTATATGATAAAATTTAAGGAAACCACAAAAGAATCTTTTTCCGTTTGAAAAAATGCTAAAATAATACTAAAATTTTATTTACAACCTCATTACTACACAGTGGAACACAAAATATTATTACAAAAATTATACAAATATGGTATCAGAGGCAAGGCGCATAAATTAATGCAGCGTTATTTAAATAACAGACAACAAAGAGTAAGAATACAATTCATAAAACACAATTTTATCTTCTGTTTCAATGCAAGATTTATGTGGCACCAGTCTGCTTCAAACACTTTACAATACACTTGACAAACAAAAAAACTCTACTCAATTAAGAAAAAAGCAGTCTGTGTTACTTTTTTTCACTGAGGAAGGCATTGAAAGTTCACCTAGTAGCGTAAGTTCATAAAGGTAAATAGTCCATACAGTTCACAGTTTTAAAAGAGGTTCTCCCGCAGAGAGGCATACAAATTAATTAACATCATTAACTTGCATTGAAAATGATTTGATAATAAAAATAAAATATGGAATTGGAAATGTTTTTTGAATTAAAATAATTATCATAGTTTCTGAAATTTTGTCAAATTTATTTGATGATTTAAAAATAAAGAATATTTATTGTGACTGTTTTAGTGAGTTTAATTTTTCTACTCACATATTTATGTTTAACGTACCACATGAGGCAACGCAACAAAAGGAAATAAATTAGAAATTGAAATTAAAAACATTAAATAAAGTCACGGATGCGCCTTTCTCATCCAGAAAAACGTTTCGTATCCATGAGGCCCAAATGATCCCATCACTCCATTCCCACGCTGTCCATTTTGAGGCTCCGCCTCCATTCATATCATAGTTTCCCACGCTGTCGATCGGCTGATCGTTTGGATCCGCTCCCATCTTTAATGCAATATGCATTTCAACACTAACGTACCTGACCCCATTAGGTGTTATCTCATAGGAAGTTCTGATGGGAAAGTTCGAAGTGACAACACTTTTATGCTACCTTAGCACTTCAAACGAACGAACATTATAAAGATATTAAATTAAGTAATAATGAGTATCCAATTAGTCCTAGTCACTGCCTAACCTTTTCAACGGGATCTACTTGATCTGAGCGGAAGCCTGCGGAAAGAATCTCCGTCATTCCTCGTTCGTTGGATCTAGTGAAAGGAAAACTACATGGCGACTGTGACAAATTACTCATACGCGAAATATATCGAACAGCAGCAAATGAAGCAGAAGAGGACGGAGCACACGAGCAAGGAACAGTTTGTGTTGTATCCGGCAAGTAATCATATTCAAACAAGGATCGTAAATCAACAGGCAGAAATTGTTTTTGGTAAAATTTTCACTGCAACAAACCGAATAAATTTAACAACTGCTTACGCTCAGCCTCACGACTGTTCTGAACCGACCGAAATCGAAAAACCTGCTTGTTTATTGTTACCTTCGTTTTTTTGTTCTTCGGCCTCTCATTTCTAGCACATACACACCCAACAAACAATACCACACACATAACCGCATGTGTTCGCCTCGCGTATATTGATATTCCTTCGTCATTTCTTTTCATGTTCTCTTCTCACATATATCATGGTGATTGACGCTCACAACGATTCCGGTGACAGAAATGATTTCGGTGATCGGTGTGATTGTTTCCGACGGAAAAATTACGGTGTTTTATGCCATTTTTCTAATATTTTCTCAAAAAACAATATGTTCTCTCCTTGCTACGTCGTTTATAGATTTTTATTGTACCTGTGCCTTGCGGATACCTTCTAAAACGACAAGTTCGAAAAATTATGTTTTTGAATTAAAATTTAAAATATTCGTAAATGTAAATATTCGTAAATGTAATATGGAAGTGTTTAAATAAATATATTAAAAAAAATTCACATTTAAAATATTTGTCACACGTGAAAACGTTCCGCAAAGAAAAACGTTGCAAAATCACTGAGATTTGTCACTGTGACTTTTGAAGCACAATCACTCTTTTCCCCATCTCTAAACCAAAGACCTACGTTTGAGAGCCCGCGTTGTGGTCCTAGGCCATTAGACATAAACAAATTCAATAGCAATAAAAATAAAATCCAGAAAAAAATAAAAATAAAAACGTAATTAAATTAGGAGGAATGTTAAACAACTAAAGAAAGTTCTAGAAAACTGTAGGTCAGAAGAGGAAGCAAATAGGTTTAGCTTACTTTTGAATAAAGCAAAAAATGATTTAAATAGATTAAAGAAGAAGAATAAAATTAACTAAAGTAAATGTTGATCACATAGAGACTTTGTAACATTGTTTGAATCTTGGAAGAATTTAAGATACATGATGATTTACAATTGCGATCTTAGCTAATTTGTTTGCTAGTTAGTCAATACAGAATGGGAAATAAAAACACTAAGACATTCAACAGTGGAGAAAGCGTTAATAATGTTACGGTGCAAGATATAGGAAGGATCGACAACCCACAAATTTTCTATCTGCTATGTGCAATATTGATGGTACTTATTCTGAATACGGTCTATAAAGTATATATGAATCACCGTAGAGGACTTCGTAAGCGTTATCTAAACTCGCCAGCTAGAGTAGTAATAGTGAATAGCATGGTATAAGTTGTCAAATGGTGGAAATAGAAGTAATAAAAGCAAAACTAGAAGCTGTGTTAACAAATTTTAAGAAAAAAGGGTATGCAGTTTATACTATTAAAACGTTACTAGAAGAGGAAAATATAGTAGAGGAATTACTCGCAGAAGCAGAATCATTGAATCCTACGGAAACTACTTTAGGTAAAGCAAAGGAACGGGGAAAGTATATGTAATTATTAGAAATTTATACCGCGTTTACACCGACCGAAATCTAGTAGATTAAGCGACTTGAGGAGATTTAGCCCGAAATCTTGCTGAAACCGCCAAGATTTCCCATACATTTTCGAAATCTTCTCGGGAGTAGATTAATTCGAAATCCACACTTAATCACCTGAGTGGCACCATCTACTGGTGATCATTTTTGCCATTTTACGTCCTTTAGTACAATTTAGTACTCTTTCGACGTATCCGAAGTGAGTTCAATTGGTTGTTGTGCGCGATGTTTAATTTCATTATGTGGCGCGGTTTTTGATTTTGAAAATTTATATAAAATTTTAAATTTATTTAATAAAAAAAGAATAAATAGAGGCAAGGGAAGGCATGGACTATTGTCCAAGATAGTTTTGTAATAGATTTGAAGCAAAACAGAACCACAAAACAGTACAATTTCACATGAACAATGTCGAAGTGTCAAACGAAATCTCCTCACTGGCGGTGTAAACGGGCGAGGAGATTTATGAAATCATCTCACGAAATCTACTAGATTTCGGTCGGTGTAAACGCGGTATTAGGAAAAGAGATTAACGAATTCATAAAGATTCAAAAGACCTTCGTTTTGTAAATACCAGCAACAGTAAGCCTTGGACATTAAGATGACATCCGCCTTAAACCCACAATACAGTGGCAACGAGGACGAAACTGAATCCTTCCTCGATGCGGTTAGTCTACTGGATGAATTTACAGAGACGGCGCATAAACCAATAATGGTTAAATTTATAACGACTCGAATAACAGGACGGGAAAAACTGGCTATAACTGAAGACCTTACGACAGTGGAATCGATTAAGGCAAAGATTCGTCCAAAATTTTCGGTAAAACTATCATCAGATGCAATATTAGCACAGTTGAAAGCCACTCAACAGGGAAATAAGAAACTTGTTGATTATATTAGCCAGATCGAAAATTTAGCAAATCAGCTCACGAAAGCCTTCATTTCAGAGAACGTAACAAGTGGTGAATCTGCCAAGAATCTTGATGAAATATGCGCAAAGCAATCGTTGGTGGAAAATGTTTCGAATCCTGGAACGTCTATTATACTTAAGGCAAAAAATTACACGAAACTTTCCGAACTTGAAGGTAAGGACAGGCCGGTAAAAGCTAATGCGTTACATTTTAATGCACAGACAAGGCAAAATACTTCAAAATTTCAGAATGACGGCGAAAGATGGAGTAGACAGAGCAGTTGGCGGCAAAGACAAAACAATTTCAATTATCGAAATACGGGCACACAAAGTCACAATAATGGACATAGAGATAACCGTCAGGTGGTGGATCGCGAATGGTAGATTCAATAATCAACGCAATGGGCAAAATAATAACAATAGACGGAAAATTTTTTAAACACTGGGGCTGACGTATCTATATTTAAAAGGCACTTTATTAAACCAACTCAAATGTATTACCCTAAAAATAAATGTATGTATATTGCAAGGAATAGCGGATACTGCTCAACCCTTTATGGGTTTCACAGGGACTAAGTTGATATTTGATGGTGAAATCGCGGTCAAACATACATTCCATATTGTAGGTAATAGCGTATCTTTCGACGCTGATGCCATATTAGGCAAAGATTTTCAGTAAAATATAAGGCCCACATAAACGATACGGGGCTGTTAACGTTATATTTACCAAACAAAATTTTAGAAATTCCGTTCAGAACAGTCCGAAGAAGGAGGCTGTTTAGGAAGAGTCGAAGATACTCGGTATCACTAGTTCTTCATCAAGGTTAAGGGCAATAGAAACTAGGTAGCACTAGTTCTAATTGAGAATTAGGAAAGAGAGAAACTAGGTAGCACTAGTTGTCGATACAAAATTAAAGGTTTTGGTTGAAAGTTGAAGTTAAACTGACTTTATTAGCTAATTCATTCTTTTTTTATACTCACAAAATGCTAACAATCATTAATTCTTAATTTTAGACATAAGTTCTAAAAGGTGCAATTATGGGAATTCGCTACCGTGTGAATTGCCAAATTGCAATTTTTACTTAAATGCGACGGTGCATCGATCGCAGATGTAAGTTCATGCACCTTACTTGGTCAATGCACCTTGGCGGTCAGCGTTGACCGCAACACCCTCGCCCCCTTGAACTTTCAAAGTTCAATGTCGAAGATAGAAGATGATACTGGTAGTGAACTGATTGCAGGAGGGCCTACTGGTGACGAAATCGGAAACTGCCAGGTAAATTGTCTTACGCGGTTGTATAAGTAAATGACGGATGCGCCTAGACTAATAACAACTCCTAAGGACGTGTAACCAATGCCAAACTGGTGGATATCATGCGCCTGAAGGATGGTTGGTATTTGTTGATGTTTATGTATGTTCAACAGTCGTTCTTGGATTTTCGTCAATCCTTGAGTGTGATTTCCATATAAAATGTTGATTGTAGTAGCTTGAGCCTTCGCAAAGTCTTCGGGTACTGAAACTTCGTTCAGTAAGTTGTTCATCGGATAAAAAGTTGAATTTGATTTCCAAACTGATTATTGGCTGTTATCGTGATGTGATTGTCCGTAAGGGTGCATCCTTTTCCAAGTTGGGCCAGACCGGTGAGGTTCAATGTTTTCTGGACCGTGAATCTTCCACACACAATATTGTAAAGTGCAGTTCCATTCAGTGAGTATAACCACTGATTAGGGTGGCTCAGTTTCATCCATGTTCTTGATGGGGCGGTTATCTCTTAAGAGCATTTGTCCGATAGTTGTTGACGATTCTGTATTTGAGCTTCACACTGAATAATATCTGCATTTTGGTTGTATACCGGATGATTTTGTGGACATAAGAAATTATCTGGATGCAACTCCATACAATGCGCGAATTCCAAAATTGTTAGCTGGTAAAAGACATCTCTTTGAAGGATGACCAACAAATGTTCTGAACGTGGCTTGATCGCGATGAATGCCTCGTTTACTAAAATTGGGAAGGGTACAAGCATGAATATTTTGAATTCTTGCAGCGAGGCCAGTGGTAAGGTTACGACAAATATCGTGTAGTCCTTGTTAATATCACACTTAACTGTCATAAGCCGATAAATTGCAGAAGTATCAGAGGTTGCTACGCATAGTGTCAACGGTAAGTGCTCTTTCATGGATGTTATTTCCTTGTTAAGTTTTTCTCCTGAGATGATTCCTGGATTTAATTTGCCGTGATGGACATCAGTAATAGTTTCTAGTAGCGCCATTTGAATTTGTTGATATTCGGATGACATAAGTGATGTGAATGCGCTTAATGCTAAAAATGTTTGCGTGATAGCTTGTTCCTTTAATTCGTGGTTCAGGTTCGAAATCTGTATCATATGCTTCAAAAATGCTTTGGATGGCCTTGAATTGCTTTAGTCATTCTTCTTCCGACTTTTTAAACATTGGTGCTGTGGCTTCTATTACCGAAGTTTAGTTTTTCAACAATCCTTACAAGTGATTTTCATTGGTTTGTACCTACTTGATCGTGTCGTTCACTTCAGCTGCATAGTCCTCGTCTAGTATACCAAAAAGTTTCCTCGCGACCATTCTAACACCATTTACCAATACCCGTTTTGATCTTTTGGGTTGCCCATGATGAGATAATAAGATGTTGTCAACATCATGTATACTTTGGAGCATGTGGTGATGTTGAGCGATAATGCCTCCGAGATACGACTGCTCGGCGATAATTGCTTTAAAATTTCTAGCATCTTTACACTTTTCTCGATGGTCGTCAGCATCGTCCAATACGAAGTCATGTTTTAATAGATAACCCATTTCCAATCATGCGAGGTTAATTGTGCATGTCCTAAATTCTCCAACTAGATTCCGGCCTGATTCGAAAATGGCTCCAAGGTAATGAATTGGTCCCTGTGAGTCGCTATTGTTGACGACGGAAGCATTAAACACAATAATAATAGAGATGTCAAGGTTGTGGGACCAGTGCATCTTCTTTTACTGAGTTTGTGCCTCGGGGTCGTCTTGTCGTTTCTTGGACGTGGTGGATTCATTTTTCGAGGTTGGCGTCGTGTATTCCTCTTCGATTGGGAGACGGCTCAGATTATGAACTGCCCTTGGAAAAGTTCCTGTGGCTGTTCTTACATCGACTACTCGCACCTTGTCGTCCTGTCCTGGGTGCAGTTTCACTATTCGTCCAATTCAGCTATGGCAAGTTTTCATTTTGTATAAGAACCATCTCACCGATTTTTACATTAGGGCACTCCTTCGTCGCTGTAGTTCAGCAAGATATTCAGTTTTCCACCGCCTCCAAAATTCATTGGTCAAACTAGTTACCACTTTCCAGCGTGATAATGACGACATTGTGGCTGTTTAATCACTTGAGTCAAGTACTGCTTACAGTGGTTCGCCAATTAAAAAATGCCCAGGAGTCAATGCGGTTAAATCGTTGGTATTGCTTAACATGGGTGTTAGCGGTCTAGAATTCAATATGGCTTCAATTTCGGCGGCGACGGTTGTCAGCTCTTCAAAGGTGAACGAAGCAGGGGCTACAGTGGTGTACAAAAGCTTCTTAAATGATTTTACGACACCTTCCCAAATCCAAAGTGCGGTGATCGGGGTGGACTAAAATGAAATTGTATTCTGTCCTTGGCGCACTTGTTTACTATTTTCTCCTTCTCTGTTTGATTGTTGAGCATTGCGTAAACTTCATCTTACTTATTTTTTGCTCCAACAAAATTAGTCGCATTGTCACTATATATGTATGTCTTTGCATAATCCACGTCGGGCCACAAATCTCTTGAGAACGTCTAGGAACGCTTCCGATGTGAAGTCGCATACGACTTCTAAATGTACGGGCTTTGTAAAGAAACAGCAAAACACAGCGTCATAAGATTTGTGTGGCCTCTTGCCACGTAGCCTATAGTAAGTCCAGATGGGTTCACAAAAATCCACTCCTGTTGTGACGAATGGTCGACTAGGTAGTACTCTGCTTGCAGGAAGATTCCCCATCAATTGTTGCATTAAATGGGGCTTAGCAATGAACACAGTTTTTGACCACTGTGCGTATTATAGCCCTTGCTTGAATTACCCAGAATTGCTGGCGCACAACGGACATTAGGGCTTGAGGACCTACATGTAAGTGGCGGACATGATGGTCATTTAACAATAATTTTGACAAGATGTGATCACCAGGAAGAAGTAGTGGATTTTTGACACCATACGAGATGGCCGCTACCTCTAATCTTCCGCCAACTCGCAACAGCCCACGATCATCGAGAATTGGTGTGAGGGTAGCAAGACGGCTGGAGTTTTTGACAACTCCCTTTGTCCGTAGGTCTTAAATCTCTTCTTGAAACTTGTCAACTTGTATCTACTTACTATCACATCAAGTGCCGCATTGAGTTCCTTTACTTTAAGATGTCCTGAAGTTAGGTCTTTAGAATACATTTTTTCCATGATCTTAAGCCTTAGAAATTGCGGTCCACAAAACTATAATTCTAATTATGTAAGCTGCTGTGACGTTGCACCTCTTGACACTATGTCGGCTAGTTTTTTTTTTTTTTTTAAATTTTATTTCCTATGTTTATTTACAATCTGTCTGTAGAAACAATAAGTAAATTAATTTACATATTAAGGTATTAGCTCTAGATACATTGAAGTAACCCACTGGTTTTTCAAAAGTGATTTTACCCTAAATGACAAGCGATAGTTGTGACTTAAGGATTTAAGATTTTGTATTTCTTGAATCTGGAGTTCGTAGATCACCTAGTTATAAGGTCCCTGATTAGTGGATTTGCGTGTTGCTTTAGTTTATCTCTGTAGTTTTTGCGAGTTGATACTATTTCTTCATTGACCGTGGGTATTCGGAGATCCTTCCATATTATTTCGTTAGATACAAACCAAGGAGCATTTACTATACTGCGAAGTACTTTCGATGGGAATCTTTCTAGTATATCAACGTTAGACTTGGAAGTGGAGCCCCACAGTTGGATGCCGTATGTCCAAATTGGTTTAATTATAGTTTTGTATTGCAGGAGCTTAATTTCGGTTGAGAGCTCAGATTTTCTACCAATCAGCCAGTACATTTTCCTAATTTTTAGCCCAAGTTGTCTGCGCTTTCCTAATATGTGTTCTCTCCAAGTTAGTCGCCAGTCAAGATGCATGCCAAGGTATTTCACGTGGGTATTTTGCGGGATATTTTTGTTGTTTAGGGTGACCGATGGGTAGGTGTCCTTTCTTAGAGTGAAAGTTATGTGTGCGGATTTAGTTTCGTGAACCACAATTCTCTAGTTTCTAAGCCATGTTTGGATTGGGTTTAAGTATTTTTGTAGTATTTCTGATGCAGTTACTGCTTCCCTGTGTGATGTTAAGATAGCTGTGTCGTCTGCATATGTTGCTACCGTGATGCCTGATAGTGTTGGCAGATCAGCTATATATAAGAGATATAATGTTGGTCCTAAGACGGAACCTTGCGGTACTCCTGCTTTAATTGGATACGGTTTTGTTATGTGATTGTTGATTTTAATTTGAAAAGTTCTGACTTGTATGTATGATTTTAGCAGCTCGTAGTAGTGGAGAGGGAAGTATTTTATTATTTTATGCAACAATCGTTCGTGCCACACTTTCTCAAATGCCTGGGAGACATCGAGAAATACCACAGAGGAGAACAATTTTTCTTCAAAGGATTTTCTTACAGCTGAAGCTATTCTGTTTACCTGCTCAATGGTGGACTGACTGCACCTGAAACCGAACTGGTGTTTTGGGATAAGATTTTTATCAGCTATTATTGAATTTATTCTACTAAGGATTAATTTTTCGCAGATTTTTGACAGGGTAGATAAAAGGGCCTGTAGGATGTAACAAGTTCGAGCTCTTTGCCTGGCTTAGGAATTAGAATAATCTCTGCTACTTTCTTCTGTGCGGGAAACACGATATTTTAACTTTTGCGAATAAATACATACACTTGCGAAACTGAGCAACTTTGGAAACCCGTTATAAAAATCGTGGAAATCAACGAAGAATATGAAAAAGAAGACCTCCGAAGAGCGATTATACAACAAAACCAACTAGAAAACGTTGATGAAAATGACATCCAGGTAACATTCGAAAAATACATTAATACGAAAAAAACACATACTGCATACATTCAAGTTAACCCAAAAACATACGCTTTAATAATGCCAAAGAAAAAACTGTATATTAGAATGCAAGTATGTAAAATCTATAATCAACTCAATATTGAAAGATGCTGGAAATGTCACGGATATGGACACTCGGGAACCAAATGTGAAACCATTGCATGCACTTACTGTGCGGGAACCCACATATCCGATAAATGCCAAAATAAACAGCAGCACAAGTGTATAAATTGTCTGAAAGCAAATGAAAAATACAACGAAAAATACAACGAGAGATTATCGACACATGCCTTCAGAAGAAGAGAAATGCAAAACCTTCAAAGATAGAAAGAGATATGTTATTTTTCGAACAAAATACACTGCTGAAAAGATCATAGAATAATAATTTTACAGTAAAAAATAATGGAATTATTGGAATTTAATGACAATTTTGAGATCCTGAAAGGTACAATACAAGATTGTAAGAGAAAATTCATTGAAGGCCCAATAATATTGCACATGAATATCTGTAGCATCCAAAAACACTTTGAAGAACTATTGGTGTCTATATCATCACTGGATGAGTTACCTGACGTTGTCGTATGTACAGAAACATGGCGAGTAGACGAAAATCTATATGAAATTCCAGGCTATAATAAGGCTTCCAGGCTTCCAGGCTATAAATTTATAACTTTGCGAAATTTAACAAAAATGACGGTGTTATCACATATGTCAAGAACGGAATACAGAATGAACACTCCACTGAGAAAATAGGGGTCACAACAGTTAACATTAACCACATATAGAAAGGCAACACAAAATACGAGATCTATTCTATTTATAGGTCACCATCTACCAAAATTCAAGAATTCAACCAACAACTGGAAGAATTCCTACACATCAGAAGCAAAAATGCCCAAACTGAACCAGTTATTATCGGAGATTTATATATTGACACGTTAGAAAATACATGCTCCACAAATGAATACCTAAATACCCTAGCTGCCTATCATTCCTACAGCCAATATTCCCACTAGAGTGAAAAGTACCTCAGCCACATGCATAGACCATTGTTTCATTAAAACTCATAAGGGTATAGAAAACTTAAGCACTTACGTAATTGAGGCTACAACTACAGACCACTATCCGATTGCCATAAGAATAGTAGCGACCAAGAAAAATAAATATGAAGCTCAGCCTTCCCAACATAGAACTACAAACTACAAAAAATTCCGGAACATTATGCTGAATTCTGACTTCAGCTTAATTTACAACAGTTATGACGCCCACTTCTGTGCTGAACTACTCACAGAAAAAATTCAAAGGGCCATAAATGAGAGTTAGAAAGAGAAAATCTTAAGCACAAAAAACAAACAACCCTGGATAACGTCAGCCATCATAAGAGCAATACAGAAAAGGGACAAATTACATAAAAAAGCTAATCAAACAAAAGACCAAAGAGATATAGAAAATCATAGGAAATTCAGAAACGAACTGACAACTACTATAAAAAAGCAAGACACGATTATTATATACAAAAACTTCAAAAAAAAAATGAAACAGACCAAAAACACGTATGGGGTTGTAAATTGTGTAAGTTGTAAATGATTTCATGCAGAGAAAAACCAACAAAATAATTGAAAACATCGAATTAACAAAAGAAGGTGGAACAAAAACAACGAATCAAGAAGATAAAGCGCAATACTTTAACAAGTTCTTTACAAATGTAGAGAAAAACCTAGCGAATAAAATCAAAATTAAAAGGTTCCACGGAAATACATAGTATTAAAAGAATCACTGATACATTTTATTTACATCCAGTTACTGAAATAGATGTTTTCAAAGAGCTTATGAGTCTGAATGACCTGGATATGAAGTCCTGGATATGACAATATAAGCGGTAAATGTCTAAAAAGTATTGATGAAATATTGGCTGAACCTTTAGCATATATAATTAATATAAACTTTGGGAGTGGCATATTCCCGAGAATCTACAAAGGAGGTATTATCAAGGCTATATATAAAGCTGGACAAAAGGACCAAGTGGGAAACTATCGGCCGATCTCACTCATATCAATTTTGGCTAAAATAATGGAGAAGTGCCTCTACGGCAGACTGATACTATTTATAAACGAGCACAATATCCTAAGTGAAAAACAATTTGGATTTAGACCGAACAAATCCACAGAGGATGCGTTTTCCAAATTTGTAACAACAATTTATGAAAATATAGATAAAAAAACACCCACAATGTCGATGTTCGTTGATTTAGCGAAGGCTTTCGACACTTTAGACCATAAAATATTATTTCTGAAACTAGAACTACTAGGAATCAGAGGCCTGTCTCACTCATTACTAGCAAACTACCTACAAGGAAGAGAGCATGTAGTTAAAATTCAGAATTGCATAAGCGAACCAAAAATAATGGAATATGGAGTACGTCAAGGCACTGTCATTGGTCCACTCCTCTTCATCCTATATATAAACGACTTATATAACATCACGACATCGGGAAAAATTTTATCGTTCGCGGCCGACACCTCAAGAACCTTAGAAGATGCGACATGGGACAAAATGAAGCCGAAAGTTGAAGAAGAAATGCCTACAATCTGTGACTGGTTTTCAATGAACTCGTTGACAATAAATATAAAAAAAACTCAAGCTATGCTGTATGGATCCAACAAAACCTCGATACCACCATGGGAAGAACTAGTTTTCAACTACTATCAAGAAACCCTAAGAATACAAGTCACACAAAAAGCCAAGTATTTGGGAATAACAATCGACAGCCACTTGCGCTGGGACTGTTAAATTCGAACATTATGCAAAAAACTTCGATACATTCCGTACGTCTTTATAAAACTCAAAAACATATCTTCTTTCATATCTTCATTCATATATGGAATACTAGTTTGGGGAGGAACAAACAAAACGAGCGTCAAATTGGTCGAAACCATACAAAAACAAGTAATCAAAATAATCTACAATAAACCAAGGAGATACTCGACGGAATTGTTATACAAAGAAACGAACCGATCAAAGAAACTGTTGCCATAAAATCAACCCTATATTTCAGCGCAAAAGGTTTTGAATCATATGGCGCAAGCGAAGTAAGAATAGTAATGAGGCAACAAACAACGCATCAAATACAGATTCCAGCAAGGAAAAAAAGAATAGGGAAATGAACTATGAATTTATAGGGCTAAAACTCATCAATCACATGCCAACAAAAACGAGGCTCAAGCTGCTCACCTTTGAAAACAAAGCAAAATAAACAGATAACACAAGAAGTGATAAAATTTCTCAAGACAGTACACATAGAAACACTGATCAAAAATTGAAAACTGTGTAGGGGAAAAAAAATCCATTGTATTAACTGTACATCGACAAAAACTATAAAAAACATCATTGTATAAGACAATCTTCTTAAAATTACTAGTTTATATAAAATATCATATCTTCTATATATAAGAAAATCAATCCATATTTGTGTTTGTTGCCGGTGTTTGAACGCGTTAACTGATTCCAATGAAATTTTTTTTCCATGAAAGGTGACGTCTGTACGAAGGTTGTTATCGGTGTGTGAATTATGGGCATTTGAGTGAGTACACATGTATATGTAGGTATGCGTGTGAATACCGATGCAGATACAGATACCGCCATATAAAAAACCATGGTACAGACGTCACCTATTTTGTTATCCGAATGCGCTTATGAAAGAGGGAAACCACATGAACGTTTCAAGCCTATTGTGGTGTTTGTGCCCACTTTCATTCTTGAGATATCGTGTGTTCAATGTTTTAATACTGAAAAATTAAATGTTTTTTTTCCTAATATTTATTTACTACTATGAAAATTTAAATGTGTTTTTTTCAAAAGAAAAACAAATTAAATTTGACAGTGCATTTATACATTGTTGAAATTTCAGTTGTTTCGTTCAACCGAAACGAATGACAGATCGATTGACAGTTCTGCCAATTTGCCATTGCACATTTCATTCATGTGCTTTGAAAAAAAAACCCATTGGATTTGTGTTGCATTCCATTATTTTACACGCATTTTCATTTCAAATGCCGGTATGTATTTGTTGTTAGTGTATATTCTGAGGAATGGTGTTTGCATTCCATATCCTAATTATGCGCCATAAAATTCAGGTCGGTTTAAAAAAAAAGATTTTTGTGTCTTAACGAACTTTTTTGTATTATAATGTAATATTTTAATTTGAAGTTTTTCCAGATTGTTTTGCAGTTTGGATTACTGGATTTGTGTACGAATTTTGTGTTTATCGATACACACATATACACGCAAACACATTTCGTTGACTCGATTGGATTGAGCACCGTGTAAGCGTGGCTTTTTTTGGATAATATTTCCAGTATGTTTTTAACTGAATTTTCATATTCATTCATTTTAAAAAAACCGTTTTTGTGTCTTAGCAAAATTTTTTTTGTTCGATTAAAGGATTTTCATTTGAAATTTTTTCGGATTGTTTTGCAATTTGGATTTTTGGATTTGTGCACGAATTGTGTGACTATCACATTTCGTTAAATCGATTGGATTTAGCGCCGTTTGAATCGTAAATTCAGTGTTATATGACACGTCCACATTCTTATTTGGGGCGTCGTTCACGAAAAGCTAGAACATATGCGGCATTAAGAGCTTCTCGAAGTGATGAGCAACGTGTGAATATAAATTATGTTGTTGCAGCAAATATGAATCGTCGGCGTGCACGTATTCGAGCAACGCAAAATTCACTTCGTCGTGTTGTTCTTGAGCGTGCTGCGTTTGCTTATGATTCTACCATTGATTATTCTGTTCACAACATGGTGGTATGAATAAAGTTTGTAATTATTGTAAGGCATTGAAATTTAAAGGAGAAGCCTCTGGATTGTGTTGTACAAATAGTCAAGTCAAGTTAGCTGACTTGATGCCAGCGCCAGAACCATTGCGTTCTTTACTATTGGATGGTGCACCGAGGTCGAATCATTTTTTGACGAATATACAGACGTACAACTCCTGCTTTCAAATGGCTTCGTTCGGTGCTACAAATATTATTCGGGATAATTTTATGCCCACGTTTAAGGTAATTTTGAAACATGATACAAGCAACGATTATTCTGATGATAACGCAACGTTCGAATTTGAAAATTTTAATATTCAACAGATTCAAGGCCAAGTATACCATCGACTTGGTTATTTGTTATCCTTTCCTGACCAAAGTTATCAATTTTCGCAAATATTCTTTGTGGATAACCCAAATGTTGAAACAGATCGACGTTGCAATATATCATCAAATTTGAAGAGAGATATCGTTGAGCGTTTGCAGAATATATTGCACGATGAAAACGAATTAGTTCGTTTATTTGAAACTGCTCTTGATTGACAACTTTATTTGAAACTGCTCTTGAACTCGTTGACAATAAATATAAAAAAAACTCAAGCTATGCTGTATGGATCCAACAAAACCTCGATACCACCATGGGAAGAACTAGTTTTCAACTACTATCAAGAAACCCTAAGAATACAAGTCACACAAAAAGCCAAGTATTTGGGAATAACAATCGACAGCCACTTGCGCTGGGACTGTTAAATTCGAACATTATGCAAAAAACTTCGATACATTCCGTACGTCTTTATAAAACTCAAAAACATATCTTCTTTCATATCTTCATTCATATATGGAATACTAGTTTGGGGAGGAACAAACAAAACGAGCGTCAAATTGGTCGAAACCATACAAAAACAAGTAATCAAAATAATCTACAATAAACCAAGGAGATACTCGACGGAATTGTTATACAAAGAAACGAACCGATCAAAGAAACTGTTGCCATAAAATCAACCCTATATTTCAGCGCAAAAGGTTTTGAATCATATGGCGCAAGCGAAGTAAGAATAGTAATGAGGCAACAAACAACGCATCAAATACAGATTCCAGCAAGGAAAAAAAGAATAGGGAAATGAACTATGAATTTATAGGGCTAAAACTCATCAATCACATGCCAACAAAAACGAGGCTCAAGCTGCTCACCTTTGAAAACAAAGCAAAATAAACAGATAACACAAGAAGTGATAAAATTTCTCAAGACAGTACACATAGAAACACTGATCAAAAATTGAAAACTGTGTAGGGGAAAAAAAATCCATTGTATTAACTGTACATCGACAAAAACTATAAAAAACATCATTGTATAAGACAATCTTCTTAAAATTACTAGTTTATATAAAATATCATATCTTCTATATATAAGAAAATCAATCCATATTTGTGTTTGTTGCCGGTGTTTGAACGCGTTAACTGATTCCAATGAAATTTTTTTTCCATGAAAGGTGACGTCTGTACGAAGGTTGTTATCGGTGTGTGAATTATGGGCATTTGAGTGAGTACACATGTATATGTAGGTATGCGTGTGAATACCGATGCAGATACAGATACCGCCATATAAAAAACCATGGTACAGACGTCACCTATTTTGTTATCCGAATGCGCTTATGAAAGAGGGAAACCACATGAACGTTTCAAGCCTATTGTGGTGTTTGTGCCCACTTTCATTCTTGAGATATCGTGTGTTCAATGTTTTAATACTGAAAAATTAAATGTTTTTTTTCCTAATATTTATTTACTACTATGAAAATTTAAATGTGTTTTTTTCAAAAGAAAAACAAATTAAATTTGACAGTGCATTTATACATTGTTGAAATTTCAGTTGTTTCGTTCAACCGAAACGAATGACAGATCGATTGACAGTTCTGCCAATTTGCCATTGCACATTTCATTCATGTGCTTTGAAAAAAAAACCCATTGGATTTGTGTTGCATTCCATTATTTTACACGCATTTTCATTTCAAATGCCGGTATGTATTTGTTGTTAGTGTATATTCTGAGGAATGGTGTTTGCATTCCATATCCTAATTATGCGCCATAAAATTCAGGTCGGTTTAAAAAAAAAGATTTTTGTGTCTTAACGAACTTTTTTGTATTATAATGTAATATTTTAATTTGAAGTTTTTCCAGATTGTTTTGCAGTTTGGATTACTGGATTTGTGTACGAATTTTGTGTTTATCGATACACACATATACACGCAAACACATTTCGTTGACTCGATTGGATTGAGCACCGTGTAAGCGTGGCTTTTTTTGGATAATATTTCCAGTATGTTTTTAACTGAATTTTCATATTCATTCATTTTAAAAAAACCGTTTTTGTGTCTTAGCAAAATTTTTTTTGTTCGATTAAAGGATTTTCATTTGAAATTTTTTCGGATTGTTTTGCAATTTGGATTTTTGGATTTGTGCACGAATTGTGTGACTATCACATTTCGTTAAATCGATTGGATTTAGCGCCGTTTGAATCGTAAATTCAGTGTTATATGACACGTCCACATTCTTATTTGGGGCGTCGTTCACGAAAAGCTAGAACATATGCGGCATTAAGAGCTTCTCGAAGTGATGAGCAACGTGTGAATATAAATTATGTTGTTGCAGCAAATATGAATCGTCGGCGTGCACGTATTCGAGCAACGCAAAATTCACTTCGTCGTGTTGTTCTTGAGCGTGCTGCGTTTGCTTATGATTCTACCATTGATTATTCTGTTCACAACATGGTGGTATGAATAAAGTTTGTAATTATTGTAAGGCATTGAAATTTAAAGGAGAAGCCTCTGGATTGTGTTGTACAAATAGTCAAGTCAAGTTAGCTGACTTGATGCCAGCGCCAGAACCATTGCGTTCTTTACTATTGGATGGTGCACCGAGGTCGAATCATTTTTTGACGAATATACAGACGTACAACTCCTGCTTTCAAATGGCTTCGTTCGGTGCTACAAATATTATTCGGGATAATTTTATGCCCACGTTTAAGGTAATTTTGAAACATGATACAAGCAACGATTATTCTGATGATAACGCAACGTTCGAATTTGAAAATTTTAATATTCAACAGATTCAAGGCCAAGTATACCATCGACTTGGTTATTTGTTATCCTTTCCTGACCAAAGTTATCAATTTTCGCAAATATTCTTTGTGGATAACCCAAATGTTGAAACAGATCGACGTTGCAATATATCATCAAATTTGAAGAGAGATATCGTTGAGCGTTTGCAGAATATATTGCACGATGAAAACGAATTAGTTCGTTTATTTGAAACTGCTCTTGATCGAGTGCCGTCCGATCGATATTCAATTGTCATTCCTGCTGACGCCACCAGGACAGCATGCCAGAAGATTCAATGCGCCTACTATGGAAGAAGTTGCAATTGTAATTGTTGGAGATGAATTCAATTCACGTGATATTGTGTTGCGTCGACGTGATTTGGGACTTCAGCGAGTATCTGAAACTCACCGTTGTTATGATGGATTAAAATATCCATTATTGTTTGCACGTGGTGAAGATGGATATCATTTCAACGTTAAAATTATCAATGCTTCCACCGGTTAGTGTTTTGATTCTCATTTTGTTGTGATAACTCTATTTGAAATTTTTGTTCAATATATTTTAGGAGTGGAAACGTATAAAAAGGCTAGCGCAATGAATCATAATTCGTCGAAATGAAGTTAACCACAATTTGTATTGTCGTCCACTTTTCAATCAGTACGTTGTTGATATGTATGCCAAAATTGAGACTGAGCGTTTGAATTTCATTCGTTTTAACCAGAAAAAATTGCGATCGGAAGAATATGTTCACTTACGTGATGCAATCAACAGGGATGGCAATGTTCAGGATCTTGGATAGCACTGTTGATCCTGGATTGTATGATGTCGTGGTGAAAAACATGATTCATGGTCCGTGTGGTGAATTTAATATTAATTCACCTTGCATGATTGATGGTAAATGCAGTAAGCGATATCCGCGAGCATTAGTTTCTGATACAGTAACTGGAAATGATAGATACCCGTTGTAAAGACGCCGTTCTACTGAAGACAACGGAAGGTCGGTTACTGTAATAGTAAGAAATACCGATATTGAAGTCGATAATCGTTGGATTGTCCCATATTCACCATTACTTTCCAAGACATCAATGTCGAATACTGCAATAGCGTGAAATCGATAAAGTACATATGCAAGTACGTGAACAAAGGAAGTGATATGGTTGTTTTCGGCGCATCTGATCCAAATCGAAACTATGAAATACACCAATACCAAATGGGGCGCTACATTAGGTCGAACGAAGCAATTTGGCGCATTTTTTAATTTCCTATTCATGAGAGATATCCAACAGTCGTTCACTTAGCCGTTCATCTCGAGAATGGGCAACCTGTTTACTTCACTGTTGAAAATGCAGCACAAATGACCACATCATACAACTTTGACGGCATTTTTCAAGTTGTGTGCATCGGATGCATTTGCTAGAACGTTATTGTATGCAGAAGTGGTACAATATTTTACATGGAATGCATCGAAAAAAGAATTTCAGCGACGTAAGCAAGGAAATCGTGTAAATGGTCATCCAACTTATTTGCATCTGAAGCTTTGGGACGCATTTATACAGTACATCAAAATAATGCTGAGTGTTATTATCTATACGCATCTATACAGTACATCCAAATAATGCTGAGTGTTATTATTTGCGATTGTGGTTAGTAAATGTTCGCGGTCCAACATCATTTCAATCATTGATAACAGTTGATGGTTTATTGTGTGCAACGTATCGTGAAGCATGTCAAAGATTGAATTTATTGGGACCAAACTCTTGCTGATCCTGCTGTTTAGGCTCATCCGTATCAAATACGTGTTTTGTTTGCAATCATTTTGCCTACATTTTTTCCATCGAATTCACCTGAATTGTGGATAAAATATCAAGATTATTTATCTGAAGATATTTTGTTTCGAGTACGACAAGCAAAAGGTAATCCAGTCTTGGAATTTACATCGGAAATTCTGATATTTCGGTGTTTGAAAAGAAAAACGTTCCTTAATTAGCGCTGTTTTTATTGTAAACCTTTACAAATTTGTTTCGACAACCATATGTTGCCTTCTTCAGTAGTTTTTTAAAGCTCAAGAGTACACGACATCAGTGCTTATATTATATAGTGTAAATGCTTAAGATAACTCATTAACTATTTGGAGGAGTGGTGAATCGCACCACCCATTATTGTCATTAAGAAGTAATTCAGGGTTTTCTCTTAATATCAACATGCTTTCGTATGCATCAACTTTCCTCCCCTCATTTACTTCTTTGATGATTTCCACGTCATTGATGTTGATTGCGTGTCCCTCCTCCAATATGTGCATGGCTACTCTGGACCGTGGGGTCTCGCCACCTGCATTTGCTTTCCGTTTTTCTTTTCGTTCTGCCTCCTTAATGTGTTCCGTGAATCTTGTTGTAACCAATCTTTTCGTCTGGCCGATATATCTCTTATCGAAATGTGGGCATGTTATCCTGTATATTCCGCTTTTCTCGTCCAGATTTTTTCTGTCTTTCGTTGATCCTAGGATGTTTTTAAGTTGTAGGCTCCTACTCGTGGGTACGGCTTCGATTCCTATTTTCCTTAGTGTCCGTTTGACTTTATTGGTTAGTTTCCCGTCGTGTGTGACGGCCACTCTCCTGTGGTCTATCAGATGTTCCTGTGTCTGGTAGAAGGTCGTGAGTGAGTCTCTCCTTTTTCTGGCTACAATTTTTCGAATGCGGCTTTCAATTATCTCCTCGCTATACCCGTTTTTCCTTGCAGTGTCCTTAATGTAATCCTTCTCCTTCTTAAAGTCTCTATCTGACAAGGGTACAGTTAGAAGGCGGTGTATCATGCTGTTGAAGGCTGCCATTTTGTGGTGCGCTGGGTGATTCGAGTCTCTCGGGATAACCCTTTGTGTGTGGGTGGGTTTCCTATACATTTCAAACCCTAGCATCCCCTTATCTCTTTTAATTGATATGTCCAGGAAAGGTATTCTCCCTCCTTCTTCTATTTCCAGTGTGAATTTGATGTTAGCGTGTCTCTTGTTCAGCTCCTGTAGTGTTGCTTCACCAGCACCAAGAAAACGTCTGCACATTAGGAATGCCATCTCCAAATCGATCAATGCATGATGTATTTCAACTACAACTGCAACGTGAACCTGCAAGTACGACCGAAACGCATTGAATCTATTTGTTCAAGCAAATCTGACGAAATTGAATGCCAAACAGAAAATTGCTTACGATAAAATCATGCAAGCTGTTAACAGTGGTGTCGGTGGATTTTATTTTATGGATGCTATACGTGGAACTGGAAAAACGTTCTTGATTTCATTGTTGTTAGCAACGATGCGTTCCCAGATTAAAATCGCATTGGCATTGGCTTCTTCTGGTATAGCCAATGCGATTTTACTCTGGCATTGGCTTATTCTGGTTGTTGGATGGTGGTCGAACTGCACATTCTGCATTGAAATTGCCATTGAATTTTCAAGTGAATGAAACTACAACATTCAACATATCGAAAACATCTGGCACAGAAAAATTATTACAGCGCATACCCATAATTATTTGGGATGAGTGCACTATGGCACATAAGAAATCAGTTGAAGCTTCGGACAGAACTTTGAGAAATCTTTCACAGTTGTTTGGTGGTGCATTGCTTCTATTGGCAGGTGATTTTCGGCAAGCATTGCCATTCATACCTAGATCAACCCCTGCTGATGATATCAATGCTTGCTTGAAATCATCATATTTATGGAGACACGTGAAAAATATGAAGTTAACCACCAATGTTCGTGTTCAGTTGCAAAATGATCCATCTGCTATAAAGAGCAGATAAAGATCTATATAAAGAGCAATTTTAGCGGCGAAAAACAAAGATGTCAGTTAAACATAGCAATACAATAAAAGATTCCTGGCGAATTGGTTTCGTACAAGATATTGGATACGGTTACCAACGAAGAAGATGTGGTTCACTATCCAACCGAATTTTTGAATTCTTTGGAAATTCCTGGATTACCACAACATAACCTACAATTGAAAATTGATGTTACAAAGTTAATGGTAAACGTGATTGAAGCAACTATTCTAACTGGAAAGTTCAAAAATGAAGACGTATTCATACCACGAATACCTATGATACCGTCTGATTTGCCCTTTGAATTCAAGCGATTGCAATTTCCAGTGAGCCTCGCGTTTGCAGTTACCATTAATAAGGCGCAAGGCCAGTCATTGGGAATTTGCGGAGTGAATTTGGAGTACCCTGTGTTTTCACATGGCCAACTATATATTACATGTTCGCATGTTGGAAAGCCATCTGCTCTGTATGTTTACACTGCCAACGCAAAAACAATAAAACTCTATTATTTTTGTAATTGATAAAAAATTATGTTATTTCATTTTTGATTTTACTTTCAATTTTTTTGTTTAATGCACTACGAAGTGTGTATTTCATATTTCACATTAAATACATGTTTTTTCTTGGGCGTAGCAACGCGCGCCGGGTACCGCTAGTTGTTATATTATTTTATATATGTTTTTATATTATTGTTTTTTATATCATTTTCTTTATATATTCATTTACTGTTCAGTAGCAAACGAGGATTTAGTTCCTCAGGCTAGGAGCGTCACATGTACATTGTAACATCCTTACTGAATAAATAAATAATAATAATAATAATAATAATTAAGAACTATCCCATACCCAAAACCGCTGATGATATTCTACGATTTGTAGCATTTTGCAACTACTATAGATCATTTGTTCCCAACTTTGAGAACATTGCCTTACCACTAAACAAAGTGCTGTGTAAGAACGCGAAATTTGAAGGAGCAGAACTGCAACAAGAGGCGTTCGATAAACTAAAAGCTACTCTCATGTCACCTACAATTCTCCAATACCCAGACTTCGGAAAGCAATTTATAATATCGACTGTAGCTTGTGGGGCTATATTATCTCAAAACTTGTAAGATAAGGACCTCCCTATTGCATTCGGAAGCATAACTTTGACACATGGGGTAAGAAACATGTCTGTTAGTGAAAAAGAAAAGGCAGCCATACATTGGGCAATAAATCATTTCAGACCTTACATCTAGGGCCGAAAATTTGTGGCGCAAACAGACCACAGACCTCTCACTTATCTATTTGCAATGAAGAACTCATCAGACTAGATATTGAGGAATATGATTACACGGTAGAATTTGTGAAAGGGAAGCATAATAGTGGACGAGATGCATTGTCTAGATTGATTTAAAAAAAGTCAATGTTCTACATGTAAAAACAAGGGTGTTGACGTCAAAATCAAATGATCAATCCAAACACCCAGAAAGGGCGAATACGGAATCACAGCAGCCTGATCAACTGCGAGTGATGGAAGTATCTCTGTCTGAATCTCTCAGAAATATAGTGGAAGTAAGGTCCATGGCGAACAGCTGGAAAAAAATTAACTAAATATCATAATACAAGATAGCAAGTCAATAATTATAACGCAGTTATTAAGATGAAATATAAATAAATCAATGGAATCCGCATTAGAACGTGAAATCCGAATATTGGATGAAGAAATTTATTATCAAATTCAGACTGAGACTCTGAAGCATTCTGCAGAAAGTGAGATTTTTAATTATGTATGTAAATTTTGGTATATTCAAGGATATATGAAACAATAATCTAAGAAACGTTTCAATAAAACTATATAAACCGCACATACATATATCAGATAAGAAGAAAATTATCGACATCTTGCATCAATATCATAATACACCCACAGGAGGACATTTACGACAGTCCTGAATGTATACAAAACTAAAAACTATATATCTTTGGAGAAATATGAAAAATTCTATAGCAAAATACGTAAATAATTGCGAAAAATGCTCAAGAAACAAGCATCAGAACGAGACTAAGGAACCCATGCAGCTAACAACCACTCCGGTTCAGGTATTTGAAGTAGTATCAATAGATACTGTAGGACCTTTCACCGAAACTGCTAAAGATAATAGACATGCAGTAACACTACAATGTGATCTATAAGTAAATATGTGGTAGTCACGCCCATAGACAAAGAAGCAAATACTGTAGCAAGAGCTGTGGTGAATGAGTTCATTCTCAAATATGGTCCAATGCGCTACATTAAGTCCGATTTGGGAACGGAGTGTAAAAATCAGGTATTTTAAGAACGAGCGATTAGGCCATATCTCCAAATCAAAATTCGTGTTAATGAAACAAAATAATTAAATTGATAACAACGAAATAATTAAATTGATTAATCCTACTGAAGACTTACGTGAAGCTTGTATAAAAAGAAAACAATCACGTCTACCTTTTTCAAAAAGTCGAGACAGAAGTCATGTTGATCGACCACTGTTTGTCATTCATTCTGACGTTTGTGGACCAATAAAGGCAGTAACTATCGATCACAAAAATTATTTTGTTTCATTCATAGACGAATTTACTCACTACACGGTAATATATCTTTTAGAAAATAAATCTGAGGTTTTGAAAGTATTTCAAGATTTCATTGCAAAAAGCGAAACACATTTTAATTTGAAAATCGCATATTTAAATTGCGATAACGGGGATAAGTACATGTCAAATGAATTCAAAACATTTTGTGCACAAAAAGGTATCCAGTATCACTTAACCGTTCCATATACGCCGCAACAAAACTCTATAGCCGAGCGTATGAATAGAACATTATTAGAAAAAGCTCGAGCTATGATCCATGGTGCTGAATTAAGCAAAGAATTTTGGGGTGAAGCTATTTTAACAGCCACTCATTTGTTGAATATGATTCCAAGTAAATCTGTTTCAATTGATAAAACTCCTTACGAGTTATGGCACAAAAGAAAACCAAAACATAACCTTTTAAAAGTTTTTGGTAGCACTGTATATATTCATAATAAAAATAGAGAAAGTAAATTTGATTCAAAATCTATTAAAGGCATTTTTGTTGGCTATGGGAAAAACGGCTATAAAATTTTTGATACTGATACTGGAAAATTTATAATTGCCCGTGATGTTATCTTTGATGAAGCAAATTACAAAAATTCGCGACCACTTGTACACAAAACAGATTTTGAAGAAGAAGGTCCTGAATTAAAAAGATCAAAACCTGATGAGCAATTAAAAATTAGGGAAGGTGTAAATTCTTCAATAGAAACATCTAATACTAGTAAAGATGTAAGTGACAGTGCGCGAATGTACATCATATCAAGGCAGCTTTATGTTGTTATATTTAAATGTATCAAATTTTATTTGATCTATAGAACATTTTAATTGATCTGCAAATGCTTATGTACAACACCAGACAAATAATTCTATTAGTTATAAGGGTTCAAATTTCAATATAAGATATTAATTTTATTAACATATTTTACTTATTTTAGATTGCAAGTGAACAAGAAATTCGTTTTACGAAAAACTTAAAGAGGATTTGTGTTTGTCTGCTGTTTGTTGTGATATGTCCTCCACGAAAGTATATATTATCAAAAAAGAAGGAACTTCATGAAATGAGAAGAAAAAGTGGATATATTTCATCCAGACTACTATGCAGGTGCAGGAGAACGGGTACTTTGGTTTGCAGTTCACTAATTTCAGGTAAGAATGCTTTTTGGCCACGTAGGACGTTCATGATTTATATGTCCTTTCTTACAGAAATTATTTCAACAAAGCCAAAGCAATTTTTCTCTCAAGATGCTCATGCTATACCCCTAGGATCCCTAGACCCCTAGGATGCATTAATCCCGATCAACGAGATTATTCTGGGCTTATAAAGATTAAAAATGAAAATAAATCTGTAGTTTCAACTCATGAATTTGGTATACCTAGTTTGCAAAGTAAGCGTCATTTGCTGCAAAAAGGGGACTTAGGTACTTTTAAAATTGACGAAACTGGTCGTGCAGCGGAAATTTCTGCAATACGTCAGAAGACACGAGCGACTGTTGACTCGATTAAAGGACAATTTGGTTTTCTAAATTACGAAATTGAAAATGGGAAATAATTATTTTTCCACATGTCTGAAGTTCAAGGAAATACTTCGTCACTTCATCAAGGAAATACCGTTGAATTTTCGGTTGTTACGAATCGAGTGAGTATTAAACATGTTCTTATTAAATATGTATTCAATGTATGAACATTTTTCAGAGAAATGGAAAATCATGCGCTTGCAATGTGGTTAAAATTAGTGATCGACCAGATCGTTTGATATCAAGAATAAAATTAAACTTGGTTGATGAAACAGTTCCACGACTAATAGTGATTCGTTCATCAAAGGGACCTCAAGGGAGGGATTACCACGTATTCCCGGTAAATACATTACTTTATAAATTAATCCAATTTCTTCATAATCATAATTTCGTCCATTAGGTTTGTTTGTCGAGTGATAAATGAAATCAACGTAAACGTCTAACAATAATATTCTTCTCTATTGGCGTATTGCATGAACGAAAGCCCATATATGAACAAAGGAGATGCTTCAGAACTTGAATTACTTTCAAGAAAATATTTGAAATAAGTGACTTTATCCTTTTAAAATTATTTTATTTTCTATTTTGTATCTCTTTACATAAAATATTACAAGCATAATTTGAAAATTTAAAATTAAGAATTATTTTTATATCGATGTTAACTTGCGGAGTGAAATTATACGAATGTCATTTTGGGTTCGAACTACAATTTAAAGCATTTCATTAATATATCTGTTTACTCGAATAAAGCAGTCAAAAAGTATCAATATATTGTATTCTTCCTTGCATTTATTGCTCCAGAACTGTAATTTATCATTAGAAAAGATTTCTCGGATTGGAAATTTGAGTGATTTCGTTGATCTTTTCATTTCCCTATAAATAGGAATATTCTTCCGGGGTTATAAAGAACATAACTAGGAACATATACTATTGATTAAAATTGCTGTGGGTAATGGTATAAACGTAATTGATCTATTTGGTTAAATAATGTGTAGATGTTCTTTGTTTCAAAATCTTGCTATCAGCCACTTGCTGATTTACTATGATCTTGGTTAGAGATCAATTGAGATTTTCCTAACAACGTCACCAGTTATCATAGCAAGGTATATCATAACTATTAACTTAATGCCAGCACATTTCAACCTACGACAGAATCTTTAATGTACGAGGATAGTGACTGAGGAAATCTAACAAAGTATCATACATAACGCAATCATAAGAACTATTATTCAAAGAATGTTAGCACTATCACAAATATATAAATATTTTCAAATACTACACTCGTGGGGTAAACCATAACCGAAGACTAGAATGAAATGAAAGTAAAATTAGTCTTTAATTTGATTTTTCTCCAGAAATGAGGAAAAATATGTATTCCTTAATTATTTAGTTTTAATTACTTAATAGTTTAGTAATATACAATAGGAAACCAGGGTTTAAGAGGAATATTAAACATTATTGGTTTTAACACAGTATTATGTATATAACAAAACAAAATAAATTTCACAATGTTTGTTTTCGAATACAAAATGTGAAATTTTAATTAAATAAGTAAATAACGCTGTTTTTGTGTATATAAATTAATTCTGATTTAAGTTTCGCGGCATTCCTACAAATGTTTCATAAGAAAGCACCACAGCAAGTTCATTGTTTGTTGCAATAATGAAAACTAGATGGCGTGTCTAGCATTCACTCCACGCGCATGCGCAAATTTGATAATAAACCAAAACATCCGTATTTACGTCAAAAAATGTAAGCAAAAATACCAAATTTTAGGTTATGATAGACGTATTTATTTCTCGATTTTCAGGTAAATAACAGCAAATTAGAGTTTAAAAATATGATTTTTATTGTTTTTTACATTATTTCTACACAATGGCATCACTAAATGTTGGCGCACCACAATGGATAATAATGCCACTAAGTCAATACCGGCAGTGCAATTTATTCAGTTCCGTACGAGACTTGGATAAGCAGAAGCTGAATGAATATCAATACATATATAAAAAAAAAAAATATGAATAAAAAAAAAAAAAAAACATGTTTATATTTAAGGTCAGAAGTCTGATTAGGTTTTATGGGTTTTCCTAATCCGTTGCAACAAATGTTGGTCTTCTTTGTATTTTCCCATATTTAAAGATTTAATAAATTAAAGAGGATGCTTGAACTTCTGTGGATCAATTTTCGAGTGGGAGTGTTGGTGTATAGGAACAATATACTTTATTTTAAACAGGTATATTTTACTTTGACTTGTGTAAGGATAAGTAGCCTTACGGAAGTCAAGGTTGCCTGCGAAAGTTGTTTTTAATATTTATAAATTTTATTTAGTTAGTTGTTCTAGCGTCCTCCAAGTGGAAGTTACAATAATTAATTGTTTTTATTCCCTGCTTACCATAACTCTTTAACTTTCCTCAACTTCAGCCCCGAAAAGCGGCTTCAATTGATACAACGTGCAGGTCGCTGCGTAAATTGTCTTAAGAAGGGACATCGCTCTTATAAATGTTCCTCTGGTAACAGCAAGAAGTGCTCTAAGAAACACAATACTTTGCTTCATCTGGAAGACAACGATTCAAAGGTTCAAATCTCATCCAAGCAGCCGCAACAATCAAGGAATGAAGAAACAAAGGCATACCCAGATTCAAGCTCTAAGGAAGTTGCATCGCTCAGTTCCAGCACTGGCTCAATTTTCGGTGCATATACGTTGTTAAACGGTCTTCATCAAGGTGACGGATAGCTGGGCGAACCAAATTCAGGCAAGAGCCTTGTTAAACTCTGGTTCCCAGTTAAACTTCATATCGGAAAGGCTTCTAAAAAGGCTGGGTCTCGAAAGACAAGAAACCAGACATGTTGTTACGATTGGAGGGATCTGGTCTGTCGCACAGAACAATCGTTCAAGAGCCAGCATCCAAATACATTCCAACATAAACGACTACATTACAAGCCTAGACGTTCACGTTTTACAGAAAATAGTTTCGCCACAACCATCTCAACACATTGAGAAAACATCTTGGCCCATTCCCGGTAACATAAGGTTGGCTGACCTGCAATTTTATCGTCCTGGGCCCATCGACATTCTTATTGTAGCCGAGCTGTTCTATTCAATGCTTTCTGTTGGTCAAATCAAATTGGGAGCGCAACTTCCCACGCTTCAGAATACGGTTTTCGGTTGGACCGTGCCAAGCCGAATCGCCGCACCCACCTCAATGACTAACCACGCACACTGCGGAATATGCAGCGAGGACGAAACTTTGGACTCCCACATTCAAAAATTTTGGCAGCTTGAAGAAACCGAACAAGTCTCAAATAATTATACGGCTGCTGAAAACAAGTGTGAATAATTTTTCCAGACTACGAAAAGGGACAACAGCGGCCGTTTCATCGTTCGACTTCCTTTCCGGTGCGATCCACATGGATTAGACGAATCCAGTGATACGGCCCTTCGACGCTTCGACTTGGAAAGGAGATTAGCCAGGGACCAGACTTTAGGGCAGCAATATAACGCGCTCATGAAGGAGTACATAGATTTGGGCCACATAAGGGAAATCTGTTTCACCACGGTGGAAGAACCATATTACTTTCTTCCACATCATTGTGTCCTCAGACCCGAAAGCATGACTACAAAACTACGGGTAGTCTTCGATAGCTCGGCCAAAAAAACTAGCAACCTGTCACTGAATAATGTTTTAGCAGTCGGCCCAGCCATTCAGGGCGATTTATTCATAATACTACTGCGCTTGCGTCTTCCCCGATACGTTTTCACTGCGGACATCGAGAAAATGTACCGACAAATCCAAGTCGACCCAGTTGATCAAAAATACCAACTATTTGGTGGAGAGATAATGCTAACAAACCTTTGAAGTGCTACCAGCTTTGCACTGTCATTTATGGCACCGCTCCAGCTTCGTAGAGCGTCACACGCACGTTACATATGTTGTCCGACAATGTAAAGCACCAGTATCCACTTGCCGCGCAATCCCTCACAAATGATTTTCATGTGGATGACGTCTTATATGGATCAGATCACTTGCCCACCTGCCTACTAAATCAAACTGAATTGATGTCGTCTCTAAAAACTGCAGGCATCAAACTCCGTAAATGGTGCGCAAATCATCCGCACCTACTCAAGGAAATACCAGCAGAAGATCAGACAATTGGGCTAGACTTCAGTAACCAGTAACCAGGGTAGGCGGACGCCTTGAATCATCGAATCTCGACTATCGAGCCAAGCACCCTGCTTTGCTCCCGAATTCTCATCCTATCACCAAAATGCTACTCAACACGATACACACCGAGAACATGCATGCGGGTTCTCAAGCTGTGCTCGCCATAGCACGACAAAAGTTCTGGCCACTCGGTGGCAGGAATTTACCTCGCGCCGTCGTGCAACACTGTGTTCGTTGTTCCAACGTCAAGCCCAAACTCTTATCACAACTTATGGGCAATTTGCCACCTGACCGCGTTCAACCTGCGCGACCATTCATCAATTCCGGCGTGGACTTTTGCGGTCCGGTATATGTCCATTGCAAGATCCGGGGTAAACATTATTGACTTCCATTATATCCCTCCTCGAGCTCCTCATTTCGGCGGGCTCTGGAATGCAGCATAGTCCTGGTTAAGCTTCGTTAACGTATGAAGAAATGGAGACAATTGCCTTGGGAGTAGAAGCTATATGGAACTCCCGTCCCATCACGCCGATGTCTGATAACGCCAATGATCTCGCCGCTCTCACACCAGGTCATTTCTTGATTGGGGAGCCACTAAAAGCACTCGTCGATACTCAGGCTCAATCAAACAAGGCTAATTTACTAACCCGGTGGAAGCTCGTCACGTACGTCAAGAACGAGTTCTGGGCCCAGATTCCGCAAACTGTGTTTGGAAGTGTTCACCGATTTCGGTGATCACCGGTGATTTGCGCGTCCGCAACGGTGTGGATGAATTTTTCTGACTGATAAAGTGTTCACTGAGTGAATAGTTTTGCATCGAGGAAAATAGCGTGAATTTCAACTTTGAGGTGTGAATATTGAAGTATAATCAGTGATAACAATAAATTTTTCAGCGTTTTCAATAAAAACAAGAGGTAAGATTATGAAAAATGAAACTTTTGAATTTTTAATATATATATTTTTATTTTTTGTTATATTATTTTTGCAGATAATAATGGATTGATCAACAAAACGTAGCGAGGAGCAAAATGGGTCATTATTGGACTCTTGTTAAAAAATAGAAGATTATGTTCAATGGAGAGGGTATTAGAATTAAGACAAAGAGAATTGTATAGAAAAAGATTTAATTTGTAATTGAGATTATTATAAATTATGTCTCTTATTTCTAACAATTTTAAACAATTTTGAAAATAAAGTCAATCGATAAAGAATTAAGGTGTGTAGGTAATATTTTTGCGAATGAAAAGCCCTTTTCGATATCCAGTATCCCTTAGGTTCCGTCTTGTCAGTAGAAGTCACCTCCTAAAAATTAAATAATATTTTCATACTTTACACAAAAAATCCCTTTCACACCAAAAATACTATGTTCACCTTCTATTCCAATCCACTCTTCTGCGAATCATATTTTTATATAACGATCCATATCGTATTAAACTCTCCCGTTTGTTCGAAATATTATTATTGAATAATTCACCTCCACAATAATATTTTTAACTATTATTATTATTATACGAAAAGTATTATATTTATAGAACACGCAAACAATGAAAATTATGTCAAATTTGACAACTCAGTACATCATTCAGCTCAATCGAAAATACATTCAGCACAGTAAATTCATTCACTCTTGCGGAATCGCTATTTAGAGAAAAGTGAACACCATGTCTGTGGGTGAGTTTTGTCTTTTGGTGTTCACCGGAAAAAACTCATCGTTGCGGAATCTGGGCCCTGGAAATGGTGGACGACTGAATACCTAAATCAACTTCAGCATCGAGTCAAGTGGAAACATACAGCCCAAAACGTCACACCAAGAACCGTGGTTATTATGAAGGAGGACAATCTTCCTCCAATGAAGTGGCCTTTGGGACGCGTAACTAACGTCATTAAGGGAGAAGATAGACTCGTCAGACGTTCAAACTGCTAACAACATTTTGCGTTGACCAATACGCCGACTAGCACCACTTCCTATCGAGACTGAAGACCTTAGCGAAATGGAACCAACCTTGGAGCAACCAAAAAAGAGATCAATGTAACAACCATCAGTGGACCAAGACCCCACGCCAGTTAAACACGCTCGTTCCGCTCTTTTCACCATATTACTGATATGTCTCTTCCTGTCCCCAGTCATGGCATCTCGGGCAATGACAAATCCCTTCACTACAAACCCAGGCATCTTTTTCATAACATGTTTTTCATAACAATATCATAACATGTTATGACATGCAATCATTTTGGACGGAGTTCGTGTCCAAACGAATCAGGGAAACCAGGGATGAAACTAACGCGAAGGGGCACTGTCGTCGCACCTCCGAAAGATAGACCGGGCACTAGTGCATCCCACTGCAGCCTGGAGAAGAGGCACAGCACCATTGTAAGCTCTGAGTATTCGAGTGACGGATTCCATCATGCCAAAGTCCGCGCGGTGGTAAGCATGGGCAAAAGGTACATTTGACCTTAGGTCTCTACCACAGGGTCCAAAAGCAATCTTTTTGCGGATGTCAGGGGCGACAATATCTCCCTGGACAATACCGTGTATGAAAGAAAGATCAGCTAAGACGCGGCGCCCAGAAAGAGATTGTAGGTTAAGGAGTTTAAAGCGATCTGTGTAAGGGGGAAGGTGGACGGGATCGAACCAAGGAAGGTGACGGAGAGCGAACCTAAGGAAGCGTTTTTGAATGGCCTCAACTCGCCCAATATGAGATTTGTGGTAAGGAGACCAGACTTGTGAAGCGTATTCCAATATAGGGCGGACAAGGGAGGTGAACAGCCTTTTGTAGACGTATAGGTCGGCGAATTCCCTAGACCATCTAGTGATAAACTCCAACGTTGCGCCAGCTCTCCGCAGCGCGTAATTAAGATGATCAAGGAAAGAGAGTTTGGAGTTAAGATAGACGTCCAGATCAAGGACGCAATTCGTAGACCTAACCGCGGAGCCATTCAGAGAGAAAGTGTGGGGGATATGGTTGCGTTTACGGCAGAAACATATGTGCTGACACTTTGATACATTCAAAATAAGGTTGCTTTTAGAGCACCATTCAGAGAAGCGATTCAGATCAAGCTGTAGCTTAAGATAGTCAGAGGGGTGAGCAATGTTTTTGTATATCTTGGTGTCATCAGCATACGAAAGTATGTTTGAGTGCAACACAACCTTAGAAAAGTCATTTGTGGTGGTTATGAATAGCAGATGGCCGATGTGACTACCCTGAGGAACACCGGAGGATGCAGTAAAACTGTAGGAGAGGGAGGATCGAAAACGAACACGGTATGGGCGGTTACATAGATAAGACCTGATCCACCTAAGGAAGGAATCAGGACAACCAGCTAGTTTAAGCTTTAAAATGATGAGGATTTGAGGGATGCTGTTTTGAAGGCCTTGCTCATGTCTGTAAAAATGGCTTCAACAACTTCCCCACGCTCAAGCGCATTTAAGGAGAAGGAGACAAACTGGACTAGGTTGGTAGTGGTGGACCTGCCTTTAAGGATACCGTGCTGGTGGGGAGATATAGTGGAAGCAAGGAAGGGATACAGTTTGTTAACGAGGATTTTCTCAAAGATTTAAGGGATTGCAGAGATTTTAGCAATGGGCCTATAGTTCGAAACCTCGTCCTTAGACCCCTTATTGTGGACCGGAACCAAGAAACCAGCCTTCCAACAGTCAGGAAACAAGCCAGACTGAAGGGAAAGGTTAAAAAGTCCCGACAGGGGTCCAGGAAGGAGAGTCGCGCATCTTTTTAGAACTGCACGGGGAATTCCGTTTGGGCCAGGGGAGAATTCGTCCTTTAGACGATGGAGCTCGAAGAAGACATCGTCTTCCGAGATATGGAGATCAGGGAAGGTAGAGGGTAAGGGGGGCGGGACGGGGTTCAGTGAGGAGAAGTAATCAGCATCTGGCGTGAAGTGACCATCCATAAAGGTGGACGAGAAGAAGTTGGCAAAGAAGTTTAAAATTGTTAGGGGGTCATCGCTCGTCGTACCGAGGAAGGAGAAAGATGGCGGGTAGTTATCCCCTTTGCGCTTCCGTTTTTAATTCACAAAGGAGAAGAATAGACGGGGTTAGGAGATGATATCACATTTAACAGAGGAAAAGTATGCCTTGTAGTGGGAGTCGACAAGAGAGGCAAAATCGTCGTAAGAAGTGGAAAATTTATCGTAATTTTCACGTGAACCAGAGTGAAGATATATTTCCCAGAGGGAGATTGGTCTAGTCTTTAGAGACTTCAATTCTGAAGAGTACCAACAGGGGGAAAGGTCAACTGGGGGAGGTGAATAGAAGGGTGTCGAGGAGCAGATGGAGTGGCGCAGAGCATCATAGATAATGGAAGTGCCGACAAGGGGGCAGTGCGCCGCAAATTGCCATTCACGGAGGGACTCACTAAGACTATCCAACAGAATATCAAAGTTGGTTCTGCGGAAGTGGAATCTAGGCGGAGGAGGGGTAGAGGAGGAGGAGTCGGTGTTAGTATAAAAATATATACAAATAGAGAGGGGAGGGTGGTGTTGGTCAATGTTGCAAAGTGTTGTAGGACAGGGGAAAACAAGCACATTAAGAGGATCATTGGAGAGGACTAGGTCAAGCAGACGCTGGTTCTGGTTTTTAACGCTATTGAGTTGGGATAGGGAGTAAAAGTTAGAGATGTCTATAAACGTGACTTCAGGAGGCGAGGTGGGGTTCAAGGCAGTAAAACAGTTAGATTCAGAATCAAAAGTCCAATCAATGTGGAGGATGTTAAAGTCCCCTAAGAGCATCAAGTGGTCTTTATCAGCTGTGGATTTAACTATAGATTCAAGTGGTACTGAAAGGCGGGTGAACGAGCCAACGTCAGGAGAGGGGGGAATGTAGCATGTCACGAGGATGAGGTTATGGGTGTGTAATTGGATCCGTACGGAGAGGAGTTCAAGTGATTCTACAGGAGGATAAGACATGAGAGAGGCGTTTAGAGAAGAACGAACTGCGATAAGTACACCGCCGTTCCGTCGATTGGGGTCACCGTGGCAGCGGTCATAGCGGAAGATGGTCAAGTCCTGATCGAGGATCTCAAGGTCACCGATATTGGAGAAGAGCCAAGTTTCTGTCAGGGAAAGAACATCGTGGGGCAAGGAGTGAGAGGGGAGGAAGGTTGAGTGGGTTTTGGTTTTGAGACCCCTCACGTTTTGATAGTATATGGAGAGGGATTGGAGTTTTTTCTCGGTGAGGATGAGGCAGCAGTGGAAACCGGGGGAGCAGGCGTAGCTCTACCTGAGCTTACGGTAGTGGGTCCTCTTGGCGCGAACTCCTTAATGAAGACGGCCTTTGGCCAATTATGTTTGTTGATTTCGAGGTCGAAGAGGGATGGGGGGACGATAATCTTAAATAAGGAACATTGCCCTCTGAGAGCTTAAGCACCTTAATGTTGCTTGTGACAACATCCACGCCAATGACGTTAGCGATATGATGAATCATGTCATCGGTGGACGTCGAAGGTACAAGCTCTTTAACAAATATTGATATAGATTAAGGAACTGTCCTCAGAATGCAGACAGGATTGTGCGTTGAATCGAGCACATTGCGAGAGGAGGGAGCAGGAACAAACAGTGAGTCTGGCAAACCAGTGGGCGCGGTGGAGATAGAAAGACCGCCGGAAGGATTCATCGGACGCAGGGCTTGAGTGGATGTCGAAGGAGGATTAGATAGGACGGGGGCATGTGGCGGTTGCCTTGCGGGGTCTGGGGTGATATTGTTGATGGGGTTTAAGGAGTAGCCAGGTTGCGAACGAATCGCATTGTAGGATGATTGGGTTAGGAAGGGTATGTTGCTACTATTTGGACAAGGGGGGAGAGGCTATTGGCAAAGGATCACCAGGCTATTGACATGGAGTTTCAGAGAGTTGAGTCTCATTTAAATGATTGATACACACAGATAAGTGCAATACACAACGACGCGCAACAAGAAGCTCGGTCTTGGTCTTTCATCCTATTGTCGCTACCACTCAATCAGGATGATATACTCCATTTTTACAATCTAATTACACTTGAAGGAAGAATGACGGACAAACATTTCATTTTCAAGCTTAGAGTACCCTTAATCTCGGTTGAAGACTTCGACCTCTTTCGAGTGGTTCCACTTCCAGTCAAGATGCACGATAGTTTCGTGGTTATTAGACCATCCTTTCCCTACTTGCTGGTTAACTTACATCGGGACCACTATTATCCGGTAACGGAATCTCAACTCCGCATCTGCACTACGATGAACGGGAGGCATTTATGCAGTCAACATTACCCGTTGTTCATAATTGGATCATCTATCTCTGCCTGTGAAATCAGCCTCCTGAATCAGTTAACTCCACACCACTGCCAGTTGATGAGAGTAGATACCCATTCTAGTTGGACTCAACTTCACACACCAAACCAGTGGATCTTCTTGCCAGATAAAACCACAATCAACATTGTTTGAGGAGATGACATGGCACAGCTGACCCTCCAACAGACGGGTATCTTAACACTTGATAGCAATTGCGTCATTAAGCAGCCTCTCATCACAATTCGAGGGCACAAGAGCTACTCCACAGTGAGGCACGCTTCCTACCTTCCGGCCTTTAACTTGACTGACCTCATTGAACCGCTCAACAGGACATCAGTATTGCACTATCAACACCACTTCGCCCCACACATTCAGGAATTGGAAACAGTCAAGCGCAGGCTTTCAGAAATGGACAACCAAATTCCAACCTCAATACAGAGACAATCTAACCATCATCAAACTTTGGCCTATGGAACCCTGTCCATCGTAATTATAATCATTTTTGGGGTAATCTGGATGACGACAAGAACAAATTGCACTCACCGGACAGCACCACCACCATCAGTTACAACTACTGAAGATGGTCTAGAGAGCCAAAACGCTGAAGAACCCACCGAGCCCTTCACAATAACACTTGTGGTATGATTCTCATTCAACGCCGGGGAGGATGTTCACTAAGAGATTTGCGTCCCATTTGTACCGTCCCATGAACGTATTCGTATTTTTGACCGAAATGTACCACACTTACTTTCATCATCGCACCTTGACCGATGGGATCGTTTTACTACAGGTGCCATCGCCCAAGCCTCGTCAGCGTCTTTCACAACAAATGAATCGAGCACCTTTTCATTCAAAGTCGAAATGGCTGACTCAATTTTGTTTATCATTTGTATTCAACCATTTCGACGATGAAGTAAGTACTCGAGTTACTGCTTACCTGTGGCAAATTGCGTACAAACAAACCACTAACTAAGGAGCCAATTTGCCCACGTAAGCATTTTTTATATATACAAATCTAACGAAATTAAATAAATGCCTCAGTTGTTAATCAAGTTATCGGTCTTAGACCCTTGCGCACACTATAATAAGTCTTGGTGTAACACCTCGATTTAGCCTTCAATTTTATCCCTGAAAGGAGTCTCAAAGGATTACTTAGTGGGGATACACCCTGGCTAGTTCCATCAAAGCACGGACAAAGGAGTCTACGCTCAACAATATGATAAATCAACAGTATTAATAACAAGAATAATAATAACACGCAAGAATAAAAATGTACAAATATTGCACGATTACTACCCTGGGGCCTAAAGGACCCCAAAAACGCGATAGCTGTATTTAACTTATATAAGCGCAAGCATGTGTTTAATGGAAGAGGAGACAGGCGACATAATTATGGATGAGACCAAGTTCCGCGGTGTTACATTTAGTCATTTTCAAATTGTTAACAAAAATTCATCGACTGAAGTCTAAAGGAGGGTAGGGTAGGGTTTAAGGGTTAAATTGTATTGTGACATATCGACACCATTCGTATTTGTTACTAAACCATTAAGAAGAATAGTTTTTAATTTAATCCACAGTTTGTCACATCCTGAAACTAGAAGCACAACAAAAAATTAACAAAACGTTTTGTCTGGCCATCAACCAGAAGAGATAGCATTAAATGGGTTAAAGAATGCATTCAATGCCACAAATCAATTGTTATGTCACATCTCCAATAAGAACATTTCTACCACCTTCGTCAAGGTTTTCACATGTTCACATGTTCAGAAAACTGCCGATCCTGTCTAACATGCATAAACATATTCATTTGCTGGCCTCAAGCTTTTTCAATTCCTGATCAAGAGACCGAGACAATTCCTAGGGCTCTATACTTTGGGTGGATTTGCCGATTCGGTTCGCCTGTAAAAATAACAACAGATCGAGGACGTCAGTTTGAATTTCATTCGTTCAAATCTTTAAACCACCTCATAGGTTCGAAGCATGTGAAAACATTTTCATATCGTCCTTAATACAATGGGATAATTGAACGACTTCCTCGTCAACTAAAAGAAGCAATATGCTGCCATGAAACGAATAAATGGACAAGCACCCTTCCTTCAGTTCTTCTAGGAAGTAGAGCAGCTTGGAAGGAAGATCTAAAAACAACCTCAACAGAACAAACAAACCTGACGAACAAATCCGTCTACGGGGAGAATTTCTTTCCTCAAATTTCGAACCGAGCGATAATCCTTCAACATTTATTAAGAAACTACGCAGCACTTTCAAAGAAATGCAACCCAGTTTGGTCAAAAGACATTTCAAAGACAAAATTTTTATATTCAAACATGTTTCCGTTCGCAATGATCAAATTTAAACCTTCTTACAAATGCCTCATCATGTGGCCTCTATGATATTATTCGTCGGATATCTAAAATTTTTTTAGTATAAGAGGTAAAATATAAATATAAGAGGTAAACCAACGACAATTTCTATTGATAGACTCATGCCGGCTTATGTTCTTAGTGAATTACAAGATTTTACTATTGATAATAAATCGGGTCTTGTTTCTGCATTTGAAGAACAAAAATCTAAGAAAGAATGCTGTCAAATTTAACGTTCGGGTTTCTTCACTGATAGGAAAGTGTTGCGACTCTCTACTTTGCTTCAAATACATACATTTTAGTTCAAATACTAAAAAAACTATACTTTATAGCGTAAGTTCATTGAGGTAAACAGTCAATATAGTCTATGGCATAAAAAAAGGTTTTCCCGCAGAGTCAGCGGTGTTTTAAAAATTAATAAATAAACTTGCATTGATATTAATTTGATATAATAAAACTAAAATATGGAGTGTCATATGTTTTTGGAATTAAATTTTCTGATTTGATGTTAATTAATTTTAATTTGATGATTTACATAAAAAAGAAATAGAAGAATGTAGTATGCCGCATAATGTATTGAGTTAAAGAAATCTTTGTTGGTAACATTAAACTTCGAATATCTAATTAACGGTTATTGTCTTTTTGTTGAAACCAAAAATCGTTTACTGTTTTTATATAGTTCTATATAGTTTGATGAATTTAGAAGCGCATATCTCACGAACTATTAGCGCAAATGAAAAAAGTTAATCATAACATCTTTTTTCGTTTTTGAAGACCTATCCAAAAATACCCCACTCGCGTATGTCCACTCAAAATTCAAAAATTTTGTCCCACAGATAGATGTATGGAGTGCAACTCTTAATAAAACTTTTTTCGGTACTTTTACTACTGCATTGTCTAGCGGTTTACAGGAGACACCCCACTTCGAAATTTCATCCATGCAGCCCCAATAGTCTCCGAATAAAATGGCTTTGACATAAGGACAGATAGACGGACATGACGAAACTATAAGGGTTCCGTTTTTTGCCATTCGGCTACGGAACCCTAAAAATAAAGAATATTTAATGTCACAGTTTTAGTGAGTTTAATTTTTCTACTTACATATTTACGTGGATAAAGGAGACCCATATTTATACAACACAACTAGTTAAAGAATATGTAATATAATTCCATTTGCAAATTATTTTCTCTTGTAATATTTTGTTAATCTTATCGATTTGAATTTTTCTGATCGCTTTCATAAGTTTCATACTCTTCGTTACCACAGATTTATTTCCAGCTTTATTTTTTCTTGACTCTTCTGGGTTGTTGTCTACCATTTGTTACGCAGTTTACCTAAATATATCCATGTTCTGGGCCAACCTTCCCATCAATTTAAACATTACATGATACTTCAACATGTTTTTGTCATAGGAAATATGTTCTGCACGCCTGTTCTTCGTTATCATATCCCACAAGGGTTCCCTTCATTATTTTCTCGTCTAATTTCTGCCGTAGATAATCAGGTACCCAGGTGTAGCATTGGCACCCAAAACTCTTCGGAGATTTCAAATTTATTTGGTGGCCAAATTACTATTCGATTATTTTTCCTCTCATTCCCAGGTGCTCAAATATTGCTTTACTTCTGATATTTTTGATTTATTTTCGGCTATCTGACCAAAACTTTCATTCTTCCTACAAACTGATTTTCTATTAAATTGAGATACCCGTTGACCCGATAAAGTGCTTCAGACTTTTGTTTTATGAAATAAATGCATCTAAGACAACTGAATCATCTTTTAAGAACCAAAATATTTTGCACCACCCAGCGAACGAACATCCTTTTCACCGAGATCCTCGTGCACCTTGTTTAAACATGCTTTGGCTAATGTTTAATTTCATCTACCTCAATTTCGACAATGTGTTGCACCCCATATGAACAGCCTTGCCAGGTTGTATCTTTCTAGGCGTCAATTTATAAAATATTGTTTTTCTTCCAAATATCGTTCAACTGTCTTGGGTTCTGGTGCGCCAGTCGTTCGTGCCAAAATTTCCAATCAACATTTGTCAAACTGTGAAGTTCTATTTGCGACGAAACATCATTTCAAAAAGTCCATTGTGTCTTTTAGCAACTAAAGCTAATTGATATGCTTCCATAATTAATAATTCTTCAATTGTACCTTGCTGAGTACACTCTCTATCGGACACCACTGTATGCCGTCAAATGGTAGAAGATAGACATTTCCGAACTAATCAGCTTTTAGTTTGGTTTAACATTTTATTTCAACTGTTACAGAACGTTCCGAGTGATGACATGAACCGCTATCTTGAATCAATAATTCCTGTTTATTGATTAGCTTGTTTTGTAGTATAGATGACAGAGCTACAGATATTCTCTGCTGAATCGCATTTGCACAATGACCCTTTTCGTGACATGCGTGGCATTTGTAGTTCCCTTTGCAGTACTCAAAATAATCACTGAAAAGTTTATCTCCGCATTCTCGCTTTAAATGAAAATTTATGAACCATATTCTGATAAAAGGTTGACTGGTCTTTATTTGTGAAGTGAACACTTCTTTAGCACCGTTGTGATTTGAAACTCGATGAAACGAAAAAACGACACTTAAAAGAAAATAAACGTAAAGGTACATCTATAGTATATAGCCTGCGAGAGAATGAGATGGAATACAGATATACAGTGTTTCCCATTGTCTTCGCAAAATAAAAAATAAATAAAAAAAAATTAAGAGAAAAATAAAAACAGAAAAAATTAAATAATAAAAGCTAAATTTAACCCTAGATTCATAAACATTCGTCTCACAGACCGCGCAAATCACGTAAACCGTTATAACTTTCAGAGTGAAAGAGATAGAAAATTCACCTTACTAGATGACTTATTGACTCATTTTGCGCCGGTTGCATGCGAGAGCGCGCATATGCAAAAGGAGTTGTAGAAATAAGGTCGTCTGACAGACGAATGTTCATGAATGGTGATACGATTGCAGGCACTTTGTTACTTTTTTGGAATTCTGAATATGGCTTTAGTCAACTTATACATATATTTAATATGTACAAAATATAATACAATGAATAACAACAAGCAAGATCCCGAAGATCGTATATGAAAGAAGTATCCACAAAACTGTGCGATGCTTGGTTACTTCAGCGTCGTGAAATGCCCACTTTGAAGCAATGCCTAAAAGAGAAGATTGCTGAAGTACTGAGCGAAACTTTGTCCACTGCTCGAGTACAACCCACAGGATCACAGAAAAAAATTAGGGTTTCTATGATTATAAAAACACATGTTGTTCTTTTTATTGACATATTTTCACCTGTATTGTATTGATCTCGATTTTTCAAACAACATGGGCTTTTGGTTAAGATCACTCGTCCCCTTTTGGTTAGTATAAATTTAAAAATCCTGATTTTCAGATTAATATTTTTACTTCAAACTGAATTTATACCATAATTTAGACTTGAATAATTCCTTAAGTTCATTACTTTATTAAGTCTTCATTTCATTATTTTCAAAAAGGATTTTTCACTTTTATTTAGTCTTCATTAGTTTCTCAATTTAATTTATTTTTTCACAATTTCATCAGTTTTACACCTTAGAATTTAAAAATTCCGTAATTTTTTCCAAAAAAAGAATGCTGAACATCAAATTTTTCACTTGAATTGAGTGTTTAGTAGTTTCTAAATTGATTTTATTTTTCAATAATTTCGCCAATTTGTCACCTTAGACTTTAACAATTTCTTTGATAATTTAATTTTTTTTTTTCACTTTTTTAAAAAAGAAAGTTGAACATCAAAATTCTCCCGTTAATTTAGTATGTAGTAACTCACCACCCTGTCAAACCAATCGACGCGCCGACATGAACACATGCGGCGAACACCACAACCACGTGACAGGTTGGTGGTACTACCGCAAGAGAGGAACAACCAGTGTTTGATCACCAGTCGTCCAGATGAGTCATCGAACGGATGGTATCTGCAGGCGGGCAGGAGGCAGGCAGAGGAACTTCGACAAATAAATATTTTAAATAACCGTAAGTTAAGTGAGTGTATGTAAAATGTCCATTGATTTTGATAAGGTGTCAATATCCAAATGAAAATGAATTTTTCACTTTTTATGAAGTATGAATTTTCGTCAAGATTTGATTATAAAGTGAAATATATTATTGAGCCACAAATGTTTCTCATAAGTCACGCGAAAGAAAGTTGAATGTTTAACCATGTTTAAGTTGATTAATATTTGTAAATATAAAAGAATATTATTAAAATAATATTTAAAATTTTTCCTGTAAAAGTGAATTAACTAACAAATACATATGTGGAAAATGAAATTTAATTTAATTATGGAAAAAACAAGAACTGCCATTAACATGTCGAGCGAAGACAATACAACTCCGACACATTCAGCATCTCCTACGCTTTCCCCGTCATTTAAATTAAATACCACACAACCGACGTCTCTGCCATGGCCCCAAAACGCTTGCCAACATTTTGCACCAACTCTCCGACCTTATGGTTCGTGCTAGTAGAAGCCCAATTTTTCATTGGACGAATCATATCGGATACGAACCGTTACAGCTACGTGATTGCAGCTCTCCCTTCACACATAATAGAAATAATCTTGGATTTCGTCGAAAATCCTCCACGAATGAACCTGTATGATGAATTAAAGAAAATTTTTATCGAAAGGCATTCCATCAGCGAGGAACGAATAATTGCACACCTATTTTCGAACAGCGAGATGGATGACATTCGTACTTCCGACGTCTACCGATCACTTCAGAAACTAGGAGGTTCATCCGGCATCATAAACAGCTAACTAGTGAAAAAACTATGGATACGAAAGATACCTCGAGTGATTAACCTGGCTCTCATCCCACAACAAGACAAGGACTTAACCATAACGGATATAGCTGACAAATTATGGGTGGCACCTCAAAATCTGGACATACCAGCAATCTACAATCTTAATAAAAATCCAACAACAATAAAAACGGGGCGTATGTATCAGCCAGTCGCAGCTTCAGGACAGCCGAGATTAAAAAAAAAATAGAACAGAAACTTAGAAAGTGAAAAGGTCGCATAGCTATGCGTGGTCGTTGTAACTATCGTACCAGAGATCGCAGCAGAGGCAGGTCACCCAACAGACGCTGCCCCACTCCAGTTATACCACATGCTGGTACCATTCTAAGTACGAGAACAACACAAAAAAAGTAATCGAACCTTGTGCATTCAACAAACAGCCGACAGTAACGATAAGTCAACAACACAAGCACACCGATCACCCAAACTATTAAACTTTACAGTTGCGGCGGCAAATGAAGGGCAACTAAACGGATCCAGTCGCCTATTCATATTCGACAGAAATAACGAAATAACATTTCTGTTCGACACTGGAGCAGATTTGTCCGTTATACCATACTCAAATCACGGTACAGTCAACAAAACTCCAAACTTCTTTCTTTCAGCTGCAAATGGTTCAGTCATCAATACATTCGGATCAAAATTATTAGCAGTCAATTTGGGACTTAGAAGAGACTTCACACATCAATTCATAAGAGCGACCGTGAAATGACCAATAATTGGAGCAGACTATCTATGTAAACACGGACTTTCACGGATTTAAAACAACAGACGATTAATCGATACAGTCACTAAGCTCACGGTCAGAGCAAATCTCGCGCAAGTGGACACTCCAGCACCAAAACAGTATATGGTAACAGATAAAGACCCTTATTCTAGAAGTCACGTCACTTGTGAAAATGACGTGGCTCTTTTGTCACGTTACGAGTGAGTCGGAATTCTAACGGTCACCTCACGTGACGTGACAAACAAAATGAATTTTACTTTAAAATTCATTGGGGCCGTATTCCAGTGTCACGAAAAATTCAATAAATTAGACTTCAATTTGACTTTACATTGTTTCAAAATTTTACATTTTTATTTTAAATAAATCATAAATGATAAACAATATGATTATAATAATCAGGGTGATTCCACAGAACGTAACCGCGAAAAAAAAGTACGTTTGGGGAACTTCATATTCTCGAGAACGCTACCGCGACCGCACCCACGGAACTGCGTTTCTGACCGTGAACACGGAAATCAGTTACCATGGGGACCGTAACGGGGCTAGCTCTTTTAAGTATAAGAAATACGGATCGGTATTGCAGTTTTCCGTACGTTCATGAGAATACCTAAAAAATGCCTTGCGGACGGGCAAGGAAACGCGTTGCGGTTACGTTGCGTTCTGTGGAATAACCCTGATTATAAAATAATAGTTTGTTTTGATGGTTTCCATAGTTTTTTTCATGAAATAAAATAAAAATGACATAAAAGTAATTAATGCTAATTAGTAATACTAACGTAATCCATATTGACGTGTTTTTTGTATTTTTTTGGCCATTTCAATAATCGTCAGTTTCTGTTTTGAAGTGAGTTTCAAAATGGAATGACGTGGAAATATTTCCCGGCGTGGCTCATTCCGTGACGTGAGTCAAATTCATCCTAAACTGACATTTTAGTCACTGGGTGACTGTGACAATACCGATTCTCGAAACTCACGTCACTCAGCAAATCACGTAACTGCTAGAACATGGGCCATAGTGTTTCGCTAAAGAAAAACCAACAACTGACGCAGGGACCCAATTTCAACCTCCCGGTAAAACACTCTGTAGTACATCACATCCTGACAGAAGGACAACTACCAGTATCCCGTCCACGCAGACACGATCCCAGGCGCGAAAATGCACCCAGAATGGAATTCAAACACATGTTACAATTAGGCATTATCGCCTATAGCATCACCACTGCATATGATGACGAAGAAAGCAAGTGAAGATTGGTGGCCGTTCTGCCAATTCTATTTATTCCCTGGGAACGAACAACCATCTATTGTTCCCAGAGACATTCGCCCCCTAAAAACGCACGAAAGATCAATTCTGTATTCTCTACAAATCAAAAGAATTGGTCTTTCGTGCGTTGCTCAAAATCTCTATTGATTCCCTGGGAATTATGTAGTCATTTGTTATGCAAAAGATCCATAAAAGATCAATTGCAGACAAGGCAATGAAATTGAAAAATTGGTTTTTCATGGATTTGGATACCGGTGCGGAACACTCTCTTAAAAACCGATTAATTATTGAATCACGGTATAAACGGGCGATTTTCGCTCAAGAGGGCAGTCGGTTTTGAGAAGAAGGTCGTGCTGCTGGATTACAAATTATTCAAAGGTGAACTTCACTTAAGATATGAATGAGAAACCTAAATTTGAACCAAATTGAACTTAATTTAAAAGGATCAAGTCGGAGTAACGATTCATGGGTATGGTAAATTATTACCACAGATTTATTCGGAACCTAGCAACAACGCTAGCACTAATCAACACTCACCTGTAAAAACACCAAAATTCATCCAAACGCAAAAAGGAATTTCCTTGGCCAGACGACAGTTAAGAAGCATTCAACTCGGTCAAACAACTACTATCGCACAACGCACGACTGGCTCACCCTCTAGAAAATGGAACCTTATGCATAATGACAGATGCATCAGAAATCGCTGTAGGTGCAGTACTACAACAACTTAATAAAGGCAAATGAGAACTACTATCATTGTTTTCAAGGAAGCTCACGGAAACTCAAACAACAAACTCCGTCTTCGATCGCGAACTGCTTGGAATTTATTTAGCGATCAAGCATTTTCGCTACTTTGTGGAAGGTCAGCAATTTACGATATACACAGACCACATGCCACTCACACGAGCCCTGACAAAGGAATCAAGCACATCGAAGGAATGGACAACGTAGTGGCAGATGCTTTATCCCGAATCGAAATCAACAACGTAGAAAACATTTGCACGGTACATCTCCAGAAATTCGCAGAACTACAAAGATGACGAACTTCACAGCTACTCTCCGAGCCGAAGAATAAAAATTCCAAATTCAAACTTCAACTGTTAGAAATCCCTGGTGAAAACGTGAACCTATTGTGCGAAACGTCGTTGGGTATATACAGATCTTTTGTCCCCGAGTCCATCAGAAGATCAGCGTTCGAAGCAGTACACAAAATAGCGCATCCGAGACACACTCAAACTCCTACAGAGCAAATATTTCAGGCCGAACCTTAGCAAGGAGTCAAATCACTGGTCGAGAGCGTGCATTAATTGCCAGAAAAGCAAGATTCATATACATACGAAGTCACCACTGGCAACGTTCAACAACAACCGAACAGATTCGAACACATAAACATGCACTTAATTGGCCCCTTGCCACTATTAAATGAACCAGGCCATATATTGACAATCATCGACAGATTCACACGATTATCTGAAGCTTATCCACTAATCCATCAATCAATAAACCCTTGATTCATAAATATTACTTGGAAAAATTCATCTGTCAGGCGAATATATTTTTTTGATGATTTCTGCGTCATAATATACAACAAAATACATTTGAATTTTAAATGTTATTTATTAATAAATAATTAAACTAAATAGACATGAGAAAAAAGCTTTGTTAAGCACAAATCAGTTGTTGATCACTAGCCGTCACGACAAATCATCGAAATGAAAGACCTGGAGATGGGCAGGTGACAGGAATGAGGCAGGCAGAGGAACTTCGACAAATAAAGGTAAGGTAAGTCAGTGTATCTAAAATATACATTGATTTTAATAAAGTTTCAATATTCAAATAACTTCCGCGCGTTTTACATTTACCACGCTTTGTACATTTACGTCCACCACAAGTCTGTAGTAGTTTCTAAATTTAATTTATTTTTAAACAACTTCTTCCATCTTTCAATTTTAAAGTACTCGACTAAGGACTTCCGCACGACCTTTAACTTTATGCCCAAATCGGTACTAGTACCTCCTTTTGCCTTGGACGGACGGGACGGTATGAACTGATTCCTGACGTCATTATGAAGTAACTAGTTCAAATTTGCATGGGAGAACCAGTTCAAGACTGAATCAAAGATCCCAAAATTGAACCAGTTCAAACGTATTGAACGATTTCAAAGTGAGTTTTGCATTATGTTACCGCCATCTTCCAGAAAAGCGAGAAGTGCAAAAATCAAATTGTACCAGAATCGTAATAGAAATTTGAATGAAAATGACATTTGAAACCAGATAATTGACTTAATAATAATCCTAATAATTTGGGTTTTCTTTTCCAAATTTTTCCTAATAAACACAGTAATTTTAATTCTCGCGAAGTTTCCATTTTACTTGGCAAATCAGTAATGACACTTGTCACTAACTACATGTAAAAATAGAAACGAACCACAGTAACTCACTTTAAAATTAGTCGTATGTCGCAGGCGTTGAACTGGTTCAACGTGACGTCAGGAACCAGTTCAAACTAGAGATGAATGTGATATCACGTCACAATGATTAAATCACCGTGATTTGAGGTTCTGGAATGTCACTGTGACTTTTGAATCGCAATCTAAGTGACAAAATCAATTGTTTTTGTTAAAATTTTCGACAAACCGCATGCACTCGGCAACTACTTACGCTCAGCCTCACGTTTGTACTGAAATTGAAAAACTTGGTTGATTATTGTTACCTTCGTTTCGTTTCGTGCTTCGGCCTCTCTCTTGAAGCACGCACACACATCCAACAGCTGTGATTAGCCGCATGTGTTCGCCAGCAAGTCCGTTGTGGTTGTCATGTTCAACCGAACTCTCGCTCTCTTCTCACATTTACTATGGTAATTGAGAGTTGAGGCAAACAACGATTCTGGTTGTCACGGATTAAAAATCCGGAGAACTGAAAATTGCGAAACTTTCCCGCGAATTCCCCTCAATGGAAACTCAGCACATGATTACAGCGATGAACGTTCATCTCCGCGATCGATGTTCATCAATGGAAATCAAACAGCTAACTTCCATTGATGGGAATCAAATCGGAATCAAAATTAAGTCGTTTGGCAATCGAAGGTCGCATGGGAAAGGCTTAACCACACCCACGCACCATCATCCCGGAGATAAACTAGGATGATTGCGCGTGGGTGAGGTAGGTCAAGAAAATACGGGAGGGTCGATCGAGAACACAACTTTTGATCGAGGTTTCAATCAAGATTGTGCGCTCGATTGATACGCCCGAGGATCGATTGGCCGAACAAACGAACGGAGTCAGACTATCGATCCTCTACTTCATGAATGACTCCCCTTTGGTTCTTTTGTTCATATGATTTGTGTCTTTTGTTTTGAAGGATCCCAAAAGTATCCTTCGAAACTCATTGCACAATGGAATAATGAAGTCCAGGTTGTTGAACCCAAAAATTGTGCAACGAGCTCTGAAGGAAATGCAATTTTTGGACCAAAATGGAAAATTAAAAAACCCAATTGCACAGATTAGTTAAATTTGCAACAAGGAAAGCGATTTGGAACATTGGAAAGTACGTTACCTTCTTCGATCTTTCAACCCTGGACGATGGGTTGAATGACCGAAAAAGGAACCAAGGACAGCGCGTTCGTGGGATATATAAAGCGCGCGTCAGGCTAGTTGAGTCTCTGTTGTTTTTGCGATTGTTCTGGTGGAAGCTGGGGATCGTTGGCTGTCTTGTGAATATTTTGAAAAAAAAAAAATAGAAAACAAAAGAAAGTGAAGACGAGAAATCCAATCGCGTTCATATTGGTTCGTTTTAGGAGATTCAAGAAATGGTAGTTGAAAGTGCCAACTTGCACGGAATATTTTTGGGGGTATCTTGGCAAGGTCCGAGAACGGTTTAGAGGACCAACAGAGCCAGACATTGTGATGTGAACTAATAAACTATTAACTAATTGAAAAAGGAAAGAGAATTACTTTAGAGAGTTAAAGAGCGCGGGTGGGAACGTTTTAAACTTAACAATAAGGTGAACTATTAGAATAAGAACAGTGATTTCCTTTAGAGATGAATTTAAAGAGGTGCAGTTCAAAGAACACTAATAAACTATTAACTAATTGAAAAAGAAAAGAGCATTAATTTAGAGAGTTAAAGAGCGCGGGTCTGAACGTTTCAAACTTAATTATAAGGTGAACTATTAAAATAAAAACAGTGATTTCCGTTAAAGATGTATTTAAAGAGGTGCAGGTCAAAAAACCAAAAGAAGTTGACTGATCGTGCGAACTGATAAACTGAAATTAATTGATTATGTTTAGGGAACCAATGGAAGAAAATGTGGCGATGTTGTGAACAAATAGTGCCAAATTAGTGAATTGGAAAAGAAGAGAGCATTAATCTAGAGTTAAGGAGCGCGATTGGAGAAGAAAATATTGTGATGTTGTGAACTAATAGACCAATAATGCGAACTAGTAAAATAAAAAGAAAGAAAATTACTCTAAACAATTAAAGGATTGGAAGCGTTTTTGGACTTAATAGCGGTAGTCAACCAAAAGATTAGTAGCAAAGTGAGCCAACACAGTGAAGATAGCAACATCAGCATCGGTCGACATTGCGGCGGAGGAGACAAGAAGCCTGATCGAAACCGGAATATTTTGGATAAGTACTAGTTAATAAGCCAATAAACTTGTAAAATACACATAAGCATAGTAATAGTAACAAATTTAGGAATATTGGTAGGGCACAGGTAATAGGTATAATTTAAGAACAAACCGTGTGAATCAAGTTGGCACTTCCGAATAAATCAAAAATAAAAAAAAATAGTTAAGTTAGAGCAATTCTTCCTCATACGACTCCATTCCACATTGATGATTATCGTGACGCGTCGCGGGGTTTCTCGTTTTCACCGTGACAGACGTATCGGGTAACTCGTACTAAAACGAGTAGCGCCCACCCACGACCTTCTTCGCGGGCCGGGTGAGTTACCCAACCTCTGGAGGGGCCGGAGGCCGATGTCGCAACCAAATTTTGCAAGTGACACGGTGCTTGTGATTGTTTCTAACAGACTCTAACTGATATAAAGCGCTGTTTTAAACCCTTTTTTATAATTTTTCCCCAAAAAACAAATTTTTTTCTCTTCCTAAGACAATTTTTGAATGAATCAATAATTGAATTGGATGAATTTTTGATTTTATTATTATTTGATCAGTGCGGAAGGTACTAATAAGTAAGTACGGGCAGTTTTGATTCCTGTGTCTGTCCAAAAAGTTCAACGTTCTAAAATCACGGTGATTTGTCACTGAGAGTTTTGAATCACAGTCACTGCTCCCGCTGTGACTGGAAAATCACACTTTCTCCCATCTCTAGTTCGAACTGTCTCAAGGCTTAGACCAAATAGATAAGGACAAGCCATCATTGGTCGAAAAGCGACTCGATTTAAGAAATCGCACTACACGATTCGTAAGATATTACAACCACCCGCGAAACAGACAATGTCGCCGTTTTATTTATAAAATTCACAACTTTTTGTAAATTTACTAACATACACGATATTTAAAATTTATGTAATTCATGTATTTGGAGCGATGTGTATTGTATAATGTTACATTTTATTAGTAATAATGTCATATATATTATTAAATACAGCAATAATCAAAGCACACTTATTTATATAATTTACGTACTTTTTATTGCACTTTTTACTAAACAATACACTACAATATAACAATTAATGTATGAATATGATTGAAAAACGTTATATATTTATAATATATGTATAATACGATATAATATAATATTAAATACAATAATATGTATAAGCAAACAATTATAATATAGAAAACAATAACATTTAATATATAAATATATTAATATTATTCAAAACAATAGCATCTTATTCAAAAATATTAAATATTTACAAAACAATATCATCTTATTCAAAAATATTATATATGTACATATATAGAACACATGGAAAAATGCGCGCACATAGGCTGGGAATCGAATGCTTTCCGGGCAGATGCTCTGACCACTGAGCTACAGTGAGCGCTACATTTGTCCAAGTGTTCCATGATCTCTACATATAGTATATTTACAAAAGAATAAGTTCTAATTCTAATTCGATCTGTTGTCGGCGATCCTAGAGTGAGCACACGCGTTTGATATCCTCCGCAAATAGTTATCCACACCAGTGAAAAAGTCTTTTTTGAAGGTTTCTCGCCACTAAAACCGCAAGATTAGATAGCGAAAGTGCCAATTAGTAAGTGACTGGAGTGCAAAGCAAGGCCTTTTGCAATAGAAACTGCTGTAATCTCCACTCAACATCATAACCTAGAAGTGCACTTCACATTTCACATCAACCAGCAGCGACAACAACCTAACCAACGAAGTACAAAGCGACAGGAGAAAAACAACAACAACGTCATTTTGGCATCGACAGCCACAGAACCTTATAGGGGAATAGACAACCAATTTGTATTGCCGTAATAGAAAACAGTACTGTCAAAACACAAAAATATGGAAAGTATGGATCTGCTGTTGTTAAAACTGGAAGAAAAATTAAAGGAACAAACCAAAACAGTCACTGTGTCAGTGACAAATTGCGTTATGGAAGCATTAGACGAACGGCTAAAAACAATATCAGAAGAAAATACTCAACTTAAACCTAAAATAGCTACACTCGAGCGAAAAATCAGTGAGCTGGATAAGGAGCAGCGGAATTACAATCGTGTGTTTTTCGGAATAGAGGGGAATGGGAAATCAAAGGCAGAATTGGTAGGCCATTACCATGACATCCATTACATCTAAGTGGGAAAGAACATACTATTCTAAGAAACAAAAGCAGGCTCCCGCCAGGAACACACGTGAAAGAAGACTTCCCTAAAGAAATTCTAGAAAAGCGGAAGCAGCTACAAACCCAAGTGGAAGAAGAAAGGAAGAAGGGAAATCTGGCCTTCCTTAAAATATGACCAAGTAATAGTGAAGAAACCATCAGACAAGTTCAGAGACAAAAGACGGAGGGAAGAGAAAGATTTACCCACCATGTCTTCCCAGAAAAAAGCAAACACGAAAGACATCTCAACACTCCGAAATACCAATGGAACCTCAAAAGAAAGTTCAAAAACAAACATCCTAAACTATATCGAACGAGGCAGATCAGCTTCACTATCCGAGACCCAAAAAAATTTGTGAAGACAGTCGGCACCAGAAGCCAAACCAAACCAAACACCACAACCGTATACAAACCAACTTTGGAAAAATACACCCCAAGCCGGCTGGTCACCGTGGGAGAAGCTGACCATCACCCTCCAATAAAAATAAATATAACAAAAGAATCAAAACAGAAAAGGTCGAAACGAAACGTCTGCTGTCTATATACATATATGGACACTAAACGCACGAATGCTAAGAACACCAGAAAGTCTGCAAGAACTTGAGCTAGCTATCGAAAATATCAAATGGGACATCTTGGGTATAAGCGAGATGCGAAGAATAGGCGAAGGTATTGAAGTACCACAATATATTATGTATCACAAAGGAGAAGTTGCTGGACAAAGAGGAGTAGGGTTCTTAATAAAGCCAAGACTCAAAAGTTATATTATCGGGTTTGAAGGCATATCGGATCGAATAGCAGCAATTCACATTAACATACCAGAGTACACAAAACATTGGACGATTATTCAAATCTATTCACCTACGGAGCAAGCCACCAAAGCAGAAATAGACGAGTTCTACAACAAATTTAGTGAAGTAACTGGAAAATACACCGAAAACAATTTAGTAGTCATGGAAGACTTCAATGCAAGAATTCAAGTGAGTGCCCAAATAGCCGGAGAGGAGGATGCAAAAGGGAAATTTGGAAGCAGCAAAAGAAGCAAAAATGGCGAAAAACTGGTTGAGTTTCTGCTCGAACATAACTTAACGCTGCTCAATTCCATATTCCGTAAAAAACACAAAACTAAATGGACTTGGATATCTCCAGATGGAAAGGTACGAAACGAGATAGACTACATCACGACAAACAAAGCAAGGTTGTTCAGCGACACGAGTATAATAAAAAACCTAAACTTCAGTACTAACCACCGTGTGGTGCGTTGTTGTTTATCCGAACGCGGTCAAAAAGTATCTAGGCCGAAAGCAATCCAAACGAACTACCCACAAAGGTTTAGTAACAAGCGGGTCCCAAACGACTCTACAGAAGACTTGCCGGAAGTTGTCACTTCGAATAGGAATCTGAACGAAAATTATGTCAGGTAGGTGAGCAAGCTCAAGGAACAGATAGGAACACTAACAAATAAAAGCATGGAATCATATCTAAGCCAAGAAACCATTAAATAATTGAATATAGAAGGAACATAATATCACAAAAGAACAGGAAGGAAAATTTTAGAGATATATCGAGCCTAAGCAAGCGCATCAGGGAAAATATGAGAAAAGACAGGAAAAGTAGGAGAATCAGCACCTTAAAGAACCGCATTATCAAAACAGGAGGCACACGAAAATCGTTCAAGGAACTTTGTGAGAAAGGAAATGAATGGATACCAAGGTTGAGGGGCAAAGAGTGACCAACAACTTCTCGTAGAGAAATCCTGAACATAGCAACGGATTACTATCGCTTGCTATACTCAAAGCCGCCAAACGTACCGTCGCCTGTGGGAGGACCTAGACTGGAAAATATGGCAGAAGCTATCAATGAATGTACCAGAAATACTACAATCGGAAGTAGAAAAGGCTATAAAAAGTCAAAAAATGGAGAAATCACCGGGCCCAGACAAAATTCCAAATGAACTCATGAGGGGAACACTTGAAGACTTAAGCCCGATTCTAACAATGATCTTCAATGAGATACTAGCGACTGGTAACATCCTAAGCCAATGGGCTGAATCCCACATTATACTGCTATACAAGAAAGGTTCAAAGGAAGATATTGGAAATTTCAGACCAATGTCTCTTATTTCAAACGTATACAAGGTTTTTGCAAAAATCATCCTGGAAAGAATATTCAACAAGCTCGACGAAAATCCACCGATTAAACAGGCAGGTTTTAGGAAATACAAAAATACAATGAGTATAACAAACCCATCTATATAGCCTCCATAGATTATTCCAAAGCCTTCGACAGCCTCAAACTTGAATTCGTATGGCAAAGTCTTACGGAGCAGGGGATTGAAAATGCTTATGTAAACATCATTAGAAATATTTACATCGAAAGTAAAGCTAGGATCAAGCTGGAATCTATAGGGGATACTTTTCCAATCGAAAGGGGTGTCAGACAAGGCGGCCCACTCTCACCAAAGCTATTCTCAGCAGTACTGGAGCAAATGTTTAGGAAACCAGAATGGGATCATCTAGGTCTGAACCATCTAAGATTCGCTGATGAACTGGTTGTATTAGAAGAGTAACCAAGAGTACTGGAATCCATGTTACAAAATCTAGCGAACCGAAGCCGAGAAGTAGGACTGACACTGAACTCCAGCAAGACCAAAATAATGACAAACTCTGTGGCTGTAGACATAATCATCAATGGGCAGAAACTCAATTATGTAATGGAATATGTATACCTAGACCAGATTATATCACCGAATGATCAAATGTCCAAGGAAATTGACAAAATAATTGCCACTTGGTGGAAAAAATTTTGGGCTTTGATAGAAGTCATGAAAAGCAAGGAACTAGTATCAGGACAAAGAAAAAGACTTTTGATACTTTTATCCTCCCTTGCATCACATATGGTTGTGAAACCTGGGCGTTGACCAAATATCATAGGGACAAACTTGCAAAATGTCAGAGGGCCATGGAAAGGAGCATACTAGAGATAAAGATAAAAGATAGAGTCAGAAATATAGACATCAGGCTCAAAACAAAACTTACGGACATACTATCACATATCGACCAACTAAAATGGAGATGGACTAGACATTTGCTCCGTAGTAAGGAAGAGGTCGCAAGGTGAGAAGATGGGAGGACGAGTTGAAAATGACCTTAGGTCCCCTCTGGCAAAGAGTGGCGGCAGACAGAAGAAAATGGAAGATATTGGAGAAGGCCTATGCCTTAAGGCACACCGAGCGGAGAGGCGTACTGGGAATAGAGCCAACATAGCAACACGCAAGCTAGACAAGCACAAAAGCTCGGAAGCAAGGGCTGTATTATTATTATTATTATTAAGTTCTAATTCAAAAATACTAAATATTTTGTTGAAATATATTTCATTATAATTAAAATAGTGGTGCGTCCAGAAACTTCTGGCTAAAAAAGTAAACATTAGTAATGTATTAAAAGCAGTAATAAATCATAATAAAAAACTTCCTCGCTGGTAGCTGAAAAAAATTAGTAATTTATGTAACTTGCGAAGTTTTCATAGAAGGTCGCCTGAGGGTACGAAGAATATGACTTACAGTCGGTGGCGTAAAAGGGTTAATATATGTAATAAAGAAATAAAAAAAAAAACTAAACAAAACAAAAAAAAACATTTTCCTCTCTGGTTCAAATCACATGGAAACCTAAAAACATGAATTGATAATTAATGCAATATTGAAAACAAAATTACAAATTCCACGCGAAAAATATATTTTCCAACTCTAAACACCGTAAATTAAAACTTACTGACGTGATATTTTTTGATCATCATTACTTACCGAAAGAAGGAAATTCGCCGCTTTTTCGCATTCGAATACTCAAAACAAGAAGATAACGCACACTTCATATTTCCTTCTTGATTTGAGTAAATATGTCACTGAAAACGTACAAAAACATTTAATTTACATTCCACTTCAACTGAAATTGTTTGACGTTTACTTTTAAGCGTTAATTTTATATATTTCACGAGTTGAATAATAAAAATGTTATTACTTCATCACAAAACCACTGTTCATTCAATTTACTTTTATAAATGTCACTTGCTGAAAATGTAAACAAAAGATCTTTGAGGCATATGCAAATGTTTTCAATTGCTGCCACCGGTGGCGTACTGTCGCGGTTTAGACTGAACTGAACAGACTGAAGAGGTTTGGGAATTTGCTACGCTAATATTGTGGACGTCATTTCTGAATAACTAAACCATTTTCGGTCAATAACAATGTTTAGAAAGTCATATAAATTTACAATGTAGGTTTTCTAAGCATTTTCGTTTTTCGAATAAACGTGTTATGCGATTTAAAAAAAAACTTTTTGGTCTATGTTAGGTCGAACTTAGACCAAATCACTAATATTTCCAGGACCCAAACCTACGCTTATGTAGGGAATAGCCAGTGTCGCAGTTAAATTCACAACATTTTAACAATTTGAATTAGTAAAAAATAAATTATTATTATATTTTATAAATAGTAAGAGGGTATGAAAATCAAAACTAAAAGTCCCGGCAATTCAATCGGTTTAGTATTTGGAATGAATAATTCAAAAGAACAGAAAAAATAGCAATAAACTATGATATTAAGGTAAACAATTCATAAAAAACTATTTTATTATGTTAAGACCGAAAATTACAAAGGAATCAAGAATGGAATTGAGAATTTTTTCTCAAATAAAAATTTCAAAAATTAAAATTTGCCGACGACTCTGGCTCTTATTTGAACGTCACTTACTGAAAATGTCAACAAAAGATCTTTGAGGCATAGGGAAATGTAGTCTCTTCGCGAGTGAATTTACTATTTCCACATTCACCCGTTGAAAACACTCACGCTGTCCGATGGAAAAATCCACTACTTCTATCCTCGATAGGGTGGTGAAAAGCGGAGTTTTCGATCGGGGTATGAGAAAAAATTTATTTTTAATTTTGTCGATCAAATTATAGTGTTTACACAAATTGTCGGGTAACTTATAAAATTTTAAATATTCCACAGTTGTATCATTAAATCAAATTTGAAAAACCCGCGCTAAAAGTAAAAATTATACCCCGTGGTTTTGTCTGGATTCTGGAATTACCAACAGATGTAAGCGTACAAAAACAACTAAACGAAATTTGCACATTTTGCTAATTCTGTTTATTTCCTTTAATAAACTTTTTTGTTTATTTTCCCTTCCTTATCCCTTATTTTGTTATTATTTCAATGGGGTAAGCACAAAGTGAAAGCTGATTATCAGCGCTTATGAGTGAGCTCCGATAAGTTCCGATAGGCAAAAGGGAATGAATACATGTATTTAAATGACTATGTTCACGATGGACGCTCATCAGCACTTATAGTTGCTGATCAGAATTCAGAAACTTCAAACATACTGATCGGCGCTTAGTCAGTTATGCTCTGGGAAAAATGGCTGTTGGTTGATGCAAGTTGCAGCAAATTTTCGATAACTTTTGGCGGTATATTCTGTAATGGAAAATTTTGATGGGAAAATAAGAAAGTCCCGTACTGCCAGACGCCAGCAGAGAACAGCAAAAAAAAAAAGATAGATCGAACGAGAGCCTGCATGCCAGCGTGAACGCCTTAGTGTTCGGCATGCTTCAGTGTTCTTTTTGATCTACTTATCTACATTTCCTTCAACAACCAATGGTTTTGGAGTCTCTCCAGCGGCTACACTTAACATGCTCTTTACTTTCAATAAGAGATTTACTTTGAATCTTCATGAGACATAGCTGCCTTTGGTCATCTTCTATGAATTTCTGCAAATTCACCTTGGCGTGCATCTTGTCCTATGGGTTTTGTACTTCTCTTTTATTCTCCTGATCTGGATCTTCTGGTCTGGTATTCTTTTTTTAAGTTTATTGTTTTAGTCAATAGTCTATTGTCCTATAACCTATGGAAAATTATTTTTGTTTACAAAATTTTACTCCTGACTACTGAGTATTTGATGAAGACTATTTCACCTTAACACTAACAATTTGAGACTGACTATTTTGAATGCAGAAACTATGCATTAACAGTCGAACCTGGATAAGTGAGAACTGGGGAAGCAAGGAAAATCTTAAAGTGAGAGTAATTGCCTGGTCCCGTCATTATTCATCTCTATAAGCTAGAAACTCGGATTAGTGAGAAACCTCCATAAGTGAAAAAGATATCTCACTTATCTAGGTTCGACTGTATATGTCTAGTAATTTAACTGAACACTTGCTTAGATTAGATGAGTTCAACCGCCTGCTAAGATAATATGAGCTCCAATGCCTTGTAAATCTTATTTCCCAGCAACAGCTACTTACATCTTTATAATAATTAGTGATCAAAAGGGTGTTGGTCACAAAAACTATATACTAGTTGGTTACGTTGTTGCTATGGTGCTCATTTTGTGCAATAGGTAGCATCAATTATGTTGTGATTTTAAATGTAGAATTAATTAGCGAGTTTTGGTTCAAATAAAAGTTGAAGATCAAATTAAACACATAACGAATTGAGATTTATTTACATATATAACGAAACAAAAAAAAACTGTCTTCTTATTTATAATCGATGCCCAGATGAATTTTAGAGTTAAGCCGGCTACACGACATGTAAAAAGCCACATATGTATATGGCTCTAAAGTCATGAAACATGTCAACATATCATCACATATTTGAAACACATTTGATATGCGGCGCAGTGGTTACATGCCGATAAATTGTACTGGTACACGGCATGTGGCTTTGTGCCAAAATTCATATGTACATATGGTACCACGGTGACCGCATATGATGTGGTTAGCTTTGACGTAAAAAAAGTTACAGTTCAGGATCTAGATTCAATTTAATTTCGCTGTGTGCAATGTGTCGAAAAGAAAATGGGCCGCTATTGCTATTTTGGCCGCATATGCTTTTGACAGCGAAGAAAAGTGCCGTGAAGAGCTCATAGTGCTGCGGAAGCGTAGATGCTGGACCAAAAATTGGTTGAAGAATCGCGATACCGATGGCTATTGCGTGAAATTGATGGGCGAAGTGCGTGCCGAAGAGCCTGAACTATATCGTGGATTTGTACGTTTGACTGCCGACCAATTTGATTATTTACTGAGTTTGGTGGGGCCGCACATTGAAAAACAGGACACGAATATGCGATCGAGCATTTCAGCAACAAATAGTTTGAGACTGACACTGCGCTACCTGAACACCGGCGAAAATTTTACTTCGCTGCAGACAATCTCGGGGATCATCCCAGAAGTACTCGATGCAATCTACAAAGTGCTTGTAGATGATTATCTCAAACTGAGTTTTTGCTGGTGAGTTCAAAGTGAGACAATGGGGGCGATTCTGGCCACTTTAGTTAAGGTAAAAGGTTTCTGTTAAGAACTTTAACAGATTTGGTTTCTAACAGAAATTTTTAAGTTGGTATTTCGTAACAGATGAAACAGAAATCCAACAACAAAAGGAATGGGATGTCAAATTAACAGAATCTGTCACGTGCAACCAGAATCGCCTCGAATATATAATTTCTGTTGATAGTGACCGAAAACCGAAGGCGAATGGGAAGCAGTGGCGCAGAAATTCAGCAAAGAGTGGTATTTTCCCAACTGCTTTGGCGCAGTACACGGGAAGCACGTTAAAATGGTCAAACCCCACAACGCTGGAAGCATATTATATAATTACAAAGGTGCGCGAGAAGTCGGTCAGCGAAATTTCAGGCAACAAATCGACATTGATGTCTTCTTGAAACTACATAATCAAATTATTTACCTGTTATTTCTCCGATGTCCAAAACAAAACTGAATAAACTGAATAATTTGACAGCTACATCGCTACATGCATGGCATATGCGATGTCCCAACTTCGCGCTGGCACATATTATTGCCTGCCACATGCGGATGCAGCTACTCGCATATGGTGACAAATCGCATGTGGCAGGTAAGTCGACGGCATGTCAAGAAGCCACATGTGCGCATGTGCCACGAGTGCTAAATATTGTATAAATGCATTTGTGCACCATATGTACTGATCTAACCATATGTACTGGTAGCCCTGTACTACCGCCTTTATGATTTTCTTCGCGGAAAGTACGAACGATTATGTATTTGTGTATGCACCGGAGATAACTGACTTGTTCCATGTGCCAGGACGAAACAATTTATACACATCATATTAACCAGCAGAGTATCATCCGCTGAAAGAATGCGTTGATCACTTCATGTACCATAGATAAAAGAACATAATTATCAACATGTATCAAAATTACACCGCAATTCTAATTTTTCAAATGTATAAGTTATATTTTTACCTGAAGTATAATTGTGAATTAATTAGAGTATTCCACAAATACGTATATGCAATTTTTTTGTAGTCTAATTCTATTTAATTGGTTATTTTCTATAAGACGCGTCAAAAGTAAAATTTTACAAAATTTTCTCACCTGACGTTTCTGATTTAATTCGCATTTATTTCCTAATAGCATTTTTTCTACATCAGCCGACGCATTTTCTTCAATGTTTCTTATCCAATTCTTAATGTTCTCGAAAGACTTCTCTTGAGTAATATCATAAACTAGCATTATACCCATAGCTCCTCTATAATAGGCTGTAGTTATTGTCCTGAAACGTTCTTGGCCTGCCGTGTCCCTGAAAAAGCATTGACACTTGATACATATTTGTAAACCTATGAAAAAGTAACAACTAGTGAACACATTGCTATATTGAACCCTGCAGTGGGCTACTGTTGCAGTCCGGCGATTTTAAAAATAATGTTCTAGCTTTTAAACTTTATTTTTTATTGGTTTTTTTCTACAACTGTACATAAATACAACCCAATGTTACAAAGTGATACGCACCAATTTTCGAGAATGAAAGACGAAACGATGTTAGACTGTATATATTACGGAAATGTTCAGACACATTTACGACGGTACATCCAGTGATCCGCAAGCCAATACCGACTAGAGATGTAAGAAATGAGTAGTATTCGTTACCGAGTACCGGATACTCACTATGATTCCGAGTATCCAATGAGTACTCGCGAATACTACTCGTTACCGAATACTCTCTCTCTTACGAGAAAGAGAGATGAGTGACGGTAAGTATTCGAGTGAGCGATTCGCTATCAGTGTGTGTTGATAGCAAATCGCTCTCTCGTCTCACGTCTAGGAATGATTGGGAATGAATGTACATTCATGAACGACGGTTTCGTGTGCGAGAGAGTGTGTGAATGGGAATGTGAGAATGGGAATGGGAAAATACGAATGTGAGAATGTGAGAGGGACAGGAACGGGTTGAAATGAAACGAGTACTCGCGGATACTCGCGGATACTTTTATATGGGAATTTCCATATAAAGATTCGGCTGCTCAAGTAACGAATAGTGATCCGGATACTCATTGGGTACTATTAGTTTAATTTTTTCGAGTACTTTTGTATGAAAATTTTCATACAAAGATTCGACTGCTCTGGTAACGAATAGTGATCCGGATACTCATTGGGTAGTATTCGTTTCTTTGGGTATTTTTGGATTTTTGCATAGAAGTTATATAAAAAGAAGCGGGAATTTTGAAATAAAGAATTTTTTAATGAAATAAATTATGACAATGGACTTATACTCCCCTTCTTTACATACAAAATTTGTTTATATTGAAATTCGAAATAGTTTCACATTGGCAAATGGAATTCAAATTGGAAAATTTTTTTTTTTTTTTTTTTGCTCGCTTTGTATAGCCCAAGGAATCAGTAACGATGATGCGGATACAACGAATACTCGGTCATCAAGTAACGAATACATTCGATTACTCAGTTTTGAGTAGTTTTTACACCCCTAATACCGACTATATATTATCGATTTATGGTGAGTGTTTAGTATGATTAAGATCATTTGGTTAGGTTTAGTTAGATTATTTGTTTAGGATGATCTTAGGTTCATATTTGTTAGTATTTGTTTAGGTTCATATGATAAAGATTGGTTAGGTTTCATATGATCAGGATAGTTTGTTTGTTGGTTTAGGTGTCATAGTTTGATAAGGTAGGATTCGCCGTAGGTCAAATATGTACAGGTAGATTAAGGGTTAAGACAGAATGTTAAATTTGATAAGAAATTTAGGATACATGCATATTTGAGGATTTGATAAAGAGTTTTGTAATCATTTGATAAAGAGTTTTTGAGTAGTATACAAGAGAAAAATTTTGGAAAATAAAATCAGTGTTAAGCAGAACTTCAAGCCTTTCACTTCCATCATGAAAGAATCTGGATTAGTGTTTCCAAAGCCAGTTTTCAAGGATCAAGACGAACTACGAACACTCAAAAAGATATTTCTCCACCAAAATGGAAAACTCGTAGAATTCTGGATTAGCGCTTCCTAAGCCAGTCTACGCAGCCACCCTTCCAAAAGTATAATATTTTATGCCAGGCCCATCGAAGATTCATCTGACGATTCCGGCGTATATACAGTAAGAAAGCAGCATGATATTATACTGCCATGTTTACAATAGTCCAGAGATCACATTCGTGCGTCGAAGTATAGACATCGTTCACGTTGGAGTAAAATTTTGTGTTTGAAAAAATTTTGACAAAGTGCAAAATTTCAACAACAACAAGGCAAAACCAAGCAACGGTGAGGAGAAAACAAAAACTGAAGTGGAGGCATTTAATGCCGTCACTGAGGTAAAACTAACAATTAACACCGAAAGAAAGGTAAAACGGCGTGGCACCAAAAGGTGAGCCACAACAATAAACACGACACAAAAACGAAAAGGTAAGTGGAAAATTATCTCTGCTCTTACAAGTGGTAAAAATTAAAAATAAAAGAAACAAAAATAAACAAAACAACAAATCCCAAAAAATCATTATACACACAAAACCGGGAAACAAAACTATAAAAGGTGACGAAAATATTGAAAGTCGAATAGAACGCGGTTCTGACACGGCTTCCAATATGACGGTGAACATAAACGACGGACCACAATCTAACCCAATGAAAGACGAAGCACAGAAGGCGAACGGAGAAGCGCCTCAACGCCAATATTGTAATGAATTTTACCACATAGCAAGTATATGTTTTGCAGCTCCGCGCTGCCTCAAATGCGCAGGTACCCACCACTTTAAGGAATGTAAAAAACCAAAAGATACGAACCCGAAATTATTCATCTGTAACGGAGAACACAGTGCAAATTATGGTGGTTGCCCAAGAAACCCCAAAAACTTCAAAATAGCACAAACCTCCAGACCTAAACCCGCACCCCCAGCCCAGATCGAGGCCCCAGGCCAAACCAACTTCCCACCATTATTTTCCCATCCTACTCCACAAAGCCAAAGTACAAAGCCTAATGCTCCATGGAGAGCTGCCCAAAATAGCCAGAAAACATCGACAACAGTCCCTAACCCAAAAACAATACAAGAGTTGTTTGCAAATATGAAGGGGCAATTTAATGCCATGATGCAAAATATGGCAACGGCCATGATCTCGGTCATGCTCCCTGTATATAATTTTTAAAATAATAGACATCCCAAAACATTTGTCAATCCTCACGTGGAACGCAAATTCCCTCAGAAATAAGAAAGACGAACTGGTTCAGGAAACATTCCTAAAACCAGGAATTAACTTCCAGCTCCCAAACTACTCTCTATAAAGAAATGATAGAGAGCGGCGGCATGGAGGAGGAACTGCTATCCTCGTGAAGAAAGACATCCCTCACTTCCAAATTCCTACTCCTACCTTAAACGAACTGGAAGCTACAGTGATCCAGGTTAAAACTCCAGAATTTCACTTCTCCATAACATCGCTAGATATCCCTGTTAGAGTGAAAAATTTCACGGGCGATCTCCAAGTACTCACAAATATTAGCGGTCCAATATTTATAACTGGAGATTTCAATGCTCAGCACAGAGCATGCGGATCAGGATCAACAGATCAAAAAGGCAGAAAAATCAATGAATTCATAATTAAACAACAAATGAATCTTCTGGTTCCTCAAGAACCAACTCATTATTCGCACGGCAGAGCGACAATCATTGATTATGGACTTACGAAAGATTTTCATCACAACGTGAGGCTAAAGGTCTTAATCGAATTAAGTTCTGATCACAATCCGATTCTTTTCTTGGTAGAGGATGTCTTCATAGACGAACCGCTGCCACCAAGGAAAATAACGAACTGGTGCGCCTTTCGCCAAGCCCTCGCCAACGATGTCATAGATACATCGTCATTAATGGCAGAGGGCATAAATTCTACCATCGAATTGCTGTCTGACAGAATTTCAGAGACCATTAAACGGTACTCCAGGATTTCTCTGATTTACCAGATGAAATCAAAAAACTAATCAGACATAAAAACAGAGTCAGCCGGCGAGCTGGGCATACACGAGATCCCAGCCTTAGGCGAGAGGCAAACCAGCTCACTCAAGTCGTACGTGACAGAATTTATGAGTTTAAGAAAGAAAGATGGGGGGAATTCCCTTCCAATATAGATCCAGGAGCGAAAAAACTCTGGCAAATACCAAATACTTTCGTTCCCAAAACATACAAGTTATGTCCCCAATAGAGGGATCAAATGGAACCCAATTCAGTCAGGAACGTAAGACTGAGGCTTTCGCAGAAACCTTCGAACAACAGTTCACTGAAAATCCTGCTGAAAATAACTATAAGGAGCACGAAAACTCAGTGAACGACGCGACACAAAATATTCTAATAACCCCAATACTTTCCCTTAACAAAACTGCGTGCGAAATCCGACAAACATATGTCGAGGAAATTCAAACCATCGTCCGGAAACTCGTCAATAGGAAATCGCCTGGGCACGATGGTATAACGAATTTCAGCCTCAAACATCTGCCAGAAAATATCCTCAAAACTATCTCTGCAATCATCAACAACATCCTAAAAACCAGAATTTATCCTGAGTTCTGGAAGATGGCAATCGTTTCAGCAGTCCCGAAACCTAACAAAAACTTAAGCCATCCAGAAAATTGGAGGCCAATAAGTCTCTTACCGTCAATTGCCAAGATTGCAGAACAGGTAATATTGACTCGCCTGAATGAGCAAGTTGAAGCGAAAAACATTATTCCAGACGAACAATTCGGCTTTAGAGCCAATCACTCCACAATTCTCCAGCTAGCAAGAGTTGTCAAACACATTAAAACAGGCTTCAACCACAAAAGATTAACTGGTATGGTTCTTTTCGATGTGGCAAAAGCGTTCGTTAAAGTCTGGCATGCAGGACTTGCCTGCAAAATGCAGCAATTCCAAATATCCCCCCCAATTACACAACTGATCTGATCCTTCCTTTTCAACAGATGCTTTCGGACGAGAGTCGGGAACCATCTGTCCACAAAACGCCCAAAGGAAGCTGGAGTTCCACAAGGATCACCTTTCTCCTCTGTTGTACTCCCTGTACACAGCTGATATCCCAAAGACTCTTACTCTATTTATATTTATTAATTAAAACGGTTGAAATTTAATTCAAAACGGATGACAATCGCGTAAACGCAAGTATTATGAAAGGATAAAAACAACACTATCCAAGACACGACGCTTGGAACCATGTCTGAAGATACAGACGATGCAATGGACTTTCTTGGATATCCTCCGAAGAAGTTACACCGGCAAGAACGAACAAGTGGCAGATGGCCCAGAAAAGGTCAAAAGAAAATGCACCAATCCATCAACGGATCTATTCCCAATTCTGCCACATAAAGATGCCAACCTTTACACCCCATTGTCAGGAACTTCCAGGGAGAGAAACTTTTAGTAAATATTTTTGGTTTGATAATGGCTGGCTAGGCTCTAATCAAAAAATCTATTGTTATATAATTAGAGCGAAGCGGGAAGGAAGAGAGAAGAGAAATCAGCTCCCTCCTTCATAGGATCCGGAATACGAATGTAGAGAGGCCCTTTTGGGGCGTAGAAATGGGGACGAGCTGACCGGGGCAGCTCAGGTGCCATGCAGGAGGTAGGATTCGTAAAACCCAGAAACGTCGCCTGATCAGTCTTTGAGTAGCGCACGTGTTCTTGTAGGCCATTGTTAGCTAGTTCGGCGTGGGATGGGATCTTGCTCGAAGCTGATCTCCGGTTCAAACTACAGAAGAAAACTAACACGTCCTGAAGTTCGTGGTGACGTGCAGTCAAAAGGCTTCCTTCACAGTTCATAAGCAGCTAGATGAAGCGGAAAAGACGGAAATTGAGGGACCTCCACGAGCTTCTAACTCCGACCGTTCAAGAGAAGGAAAAAGGCAAAAGGGCAAACATCTCGCGATGGAGGAAAAAAGAAAAGAGAGAAAAGAAGAAAAAACCGACGAAACGCCCAAAAGGATGAAAGGAAACGAAGGAAAACGAGAAAAAAAACGGAAAGGGGTAGGAAGATAAGGGCGGGAGAGAAGGTAGAGGGATTATGAAGAAGGGGAGGAAGGGAAAGAAAAAGGGTGGCGAGGAAGGGTACTAGGGGGATAGGGGTTCGTCGACAGGGAAAACTGGAGGGGGAGACAGAAAAGGAAAAGTAAATCAAAGAAAAATCTAAAGGAAGAGACGTACGGGAAAGGGAACCGACGCGTTTCGTTGGGGCGTTACCACCCTCTCCTCAATGAGTCCAGATGTTATGGACCCATCGCCCTCCCAACCATGGAAAGTACAGTCCCGCGTGATATGTACTTTCCCTTTTATTCCGCCCGAGTCCCCGCGGATCAGCTCAGACGCGAAGGAGAAGGACACCTACCATATGTTAACTTATTAGTTCATCCTGGACCGTGTTTTACTCATTCGGTATTTTCCATGTTAATTAATGTTCAGATGTTTCATTAAAAACACAAACAGTAAACACGCATGTTCGTACAGTGTATGTATATCCCTATGGTTAGAAATCCGAGAATATTGACGGCGATTTCATAATTATAAAAAAAGGGAATTTATTTGTTGGTAGTTTTATATTGAATTGTCAGCTTAGGTGTCCCTATTTTTCGTAAATTTCCTGCACGCACTCATGGTTACAGGAGTACTAATGATATCTGTACAATTTTATTCAAAGATTTCTAGTTTTGAATCAGTTAAAAATCAATTATACGTTAAAAATATTATTTTTACGTGAAATTTAATAGGTTCAAAGTTTGGTAGAACGTATAGTTACTAGATTTTTATTTAACGTTGAAACTGTCTTTGAAAAAAAATATAAAGTAAAGTTTCATGAACATTTACCTGCTATAGGTAAGGAGGTAAACCTTTATTATCGCGCGTGTAAAGGTATTCTCACCCCAATCGGTTATATGTACTTCTTTATCAATATCACAGTAATAATAGTAATAACAATACTTTAAATGTTTCTAAGTTCAATGTTTTTAGTTCATTTTTTGGCTCCTATTATTTGTTAATAACACTGGTCTACATGAAAAAAGTATTCACAATATTTTGAACTATTTTATGCTTGTCTACCCATGCTAAACACGAGTTGATAAGTCAAATTAGTTTAATTTTCCACGATACGTAATATCTTCCAAATTTAACGAGTCTACCCTCATTGAGCAAGATAGTGCCGATATTTACGTAGTTAGTTGGCATCAAACGATAAAAATATTGCGTTTTAGTGCTCTGTTTTAAATTTAAGCAGTTAAAAATTAATAAAAGTTTTCAAAATAAATATATTTTATAACAAAATGTCTCGAAAATGTGTGAATAATTGCGACAATTTTTGTTACATTTGTGGTGAGGTGATATTTGGTAAACAAAGGTTCTCTTTATCGCCTACAATAAAAAAAGCATATTTTTACTTCTTTACTATCTCATTTCTGCTGTAATCCGTGTGCTACAGGTTTGAGAATTGGCTGAGTGGCAAAAACGAATCATTTCGTTTCGCAGTGCCAATGCAATGGCGAGAATCAACAAGCCATGTAACTGATTGTTATTTCTGCCTGACAACTCATATATTTGGAAAAGGCAAGGGTATTTCCAAAAAAAAAGAATAATCCCATAGTGTATCCAAATATACCATCGACTATACGCGTCCTCTGCCACACAGCAATCTTCACACGATTCCGAAACATCCTAACATTGACGGCAAGGAAGATAAAATCAAACACTTCGCCATCAATCTCGTCAATGTCAGAATATAAAGTACCTAATACGTCATCACATGGCAAATGATAACGCAAGCTAAGTTAAATGATCTCGTAAGGGACTTATACTTGCCAAAGAACAAAGCAGAACTTCTGGGCTCGAGACTGCAACAATGGAACCTGTTAGAAAATGATGTAAATATAACTTATTTTCGCACTAGAAGTATAACGAATTTTTGCACTAGACAAAAGGAGTTGACACAATATTTTGAAATGGCTAAAAGTTTAACTTTCCGCAAAGATATCAGTGGTTTGATGGGAGCCCTTGACATTATACATATATAAAGAGAACGAATGGAGACTTTTCATTGACAGCTCTACGTTAAGCTTAAAAGCCATTTTATTAAATAAGGGAAATATTTTACCTTCGATTCCTATTGGTCACGCAGTCCACATGAAAGAGTCTTATGAAAATATGAAAACCCTGCTGATATATATTAAGTACGATGAACAACAATGGCAAATCTGCGGAGATTTGAAAGTCGTAGCCATTCTGCTTGGCTTACAATTAGGCTATACGAAATTTTGTTGCTTTCTTTGCCAATGGGATGGGATAGTCATGATGGAAAAGAGCATTATAAAAAAAGCTTTGTCCTCATCGTCATCGCATTATTATTTTTGTTATCAGCATACGAAAACTAATAAACAAAGCTAATTTACATGAAGAATACTTTTTTTTTTTTTTTTTTTTTCAGGGTTGGTGGACTATATTTTTTCGTATTTAATGTTAAAGAACAAATAATAAAACAAAAACATCATAATATACAACATAACTTATTGTTTAATGCTTGGTTTTGCTTTTTTGCAACATTAACCTTATTTAATTATGTTATTGATTGATGTTTGGTTTGTCTTGCTCACATTTTACGCAAAATTCAAATGTCAAAACATCGACATGTTAGCCAATCTTTGACAATTGAACTTTGTGCGTTCCTTTCGTCATGAGCAATGATCGTGAGCAGAGCAATGCGAAAGGAACGCGACTATTGCTTTGGGGTGCGGATTTATGTATTATGTTTTAGTAAATATATATTTATTTCCATTACTAAAATAAACAGAATGTAAATTCCATCATGTCTAACACATTAACCAACGAACGATTGAACAAAAGAAATACATCATATAAACTAATGAACCAACTATAACTGTTAAGAAATATTTGGTTTGTAAATGTACTATTTTATGTTGTGCGATTTTCTATAAATGTATTCGTATAATCATCCCACTTTATTATGTTAGGATTATATTTTTCTTTTTCTATAAAAATCAAAGTTTATTTGTTAATTCCATAAAATCTTCTCGTGGCATAGTATATTTATCATCAAATGGCAATATCTTTAATATATAAATAGATATCTTTTTGAAAATGTTTGTCGCGGCTAAACTCGGAATCTGCCGAGTCGATTTCAATAAAATTTGGCATGAAGATTACTGTCCGGTAGGTGAGTGTTTATGTAAAAGTTAAAAAAAATTGGTTTTAAACTTTAGGAAATACTTAAGATTTAAATTTTTCACGTTTTACTTTTCAAGAGAAAGTCGACTTTAGCGCTTAAGCTTAAGATCAATAAATGAAGAGAGATCGTGCAATTATCGCATCGTTAGCGGTTACTCCCTCTCTCTTAAATATGAGACGTATTCGAGAGAACGTTTCGGTATTTTGCTGATTGCACGATCTCTCTTCATTTATTTTTCTTAAGGAGCAAAGTACACTTTCTCTTGATATGAAATCCATCCATGGATTCATACTAGAGATGGATGCGACTTCATGTCATGTGGTTTTCGATTAGGAAATGGGGATTGATTTATTTTTGGATCTTCTTATGCCCATTTAGAATACGAAAACGTCAACCTTTACTTGCGTATTAGGGAACCGTTACTTTTCGCTTTTGCAAATCGGAACAAAAGCTCTCTCTCTAGAATTCTCTATGATTTGACACTCTGTATTTCCGCAAAGGCGGTTTTAATTGCTTTCTACAAATTTTACTCGGGTTATTCAATACAATTTTGGTTCATTAAACCCGTAGCAGATAGATTTGTTCAAATTGGTAGAAAATGGTAAATATTTTTTTGAATTTCAGATCGTAGGACATCATAGTTTCCGGGAATCCCAAGTTGACTAATTTTCCTCCGGTTTGAAGGGTTCTTTTTCGGTAAAAATTTGAATTTTTAACGGTTTTTTGCCCGTAGCGGCTAAACGAAGCGTCCTACGGGATGCATATGTATAACCAACCCCCACTGTTTTGACATTCCCTTCCTTCCTTTCATACATCATTTTTCTCTAAATTGAGGTTTTAAAGGTGTGCATTCAAAGGATCGGAAAATTGATAAAATTCAGTTTTTGAATTTTTAACGATTTTTTGTTCCTAGCGGCTAAACGAAGCGTCCTACAGAGTTCATACGTATGACCCAACCCCATTTTGTTAAATTTCCTAACTTTGAATCCCAAGTTAACCAATTTTCTTCCGGTTTGAAGGGTTCTTTTCCGGCAAAATTTGAATTTGATATGGTTTTTTGCCTGTAGCGGCTTAACGAAGCGTCCCACGGGGCTCATATGTATGACCGACCCCCACTATTTTGACATTTCCTACCTTCCTGTTGTAAGTCATTTTTCTCTAAATTGAGGTTTTAAAGGTGTGCATTCAAAAGATCGGAAAATTGATAAAATTCAGATTTTGATTTTTTAACGATTTTTTGTTCCTAGCGGCTAAACGAAGCGTCCTACGGGATTCATGCGTATGACCGACCCCCATTTTTTTTAAATTTCCTAAATTTTTCAATACATCTTTTTTCTCTGAATTGAGTTTTTAAAAGTGTGTCCAAACAAAAATTATGATATATGATAAAATTCAGATTAAAATTCGTAAACGCAAAATCTCGCGTTTTTCGGAAAAATTTTCTAATTTTTTATATATTGGAAACTGAATTTGTATATTTTTTCTTTGAATCAATAGAAAATACTATTACACAGAAAACAGAAATTTTTGAGAAAATTTTACTCTCCAATGGTACACATTTTTGTTTGTGTTTGTTTTGTGCAAATTTCAGAACATCAAAATTGTGTACATGTACATTGTGTTCCATCCGCGAAATTTTGTTTCAGCCACCTTTCCTATTATTGTGATCACTCATTCCCTATTTGACAATCAAACATCAACATCAATTCGCGCACTGTCTGTTCTTTAAACGTTAAAGACGGTCAAAAGCGCATACGGCCCATGGATCTTTTGTCTGCTGTTACGTGTGTGATGTTGGAAAAAAAATGGGTAGAGAGTCACATGGGATCGCGACATCTGGTAAATTATTTTGTCTGTGATTAAACCTTAACTTTTTTTGTAAGTAGAAGAAAGCAATATTTTTCAACAAATTCGCCGAAAATAAATTTACACGGCTAACGTGGGCGTATTGTTGATGTGGCCGATCGGATCGGATTAACCTCTCAAATATTACTGTGCCATAAAAAATTTACATTCGGTACTAATCGAAGTTTAAGTAAAAGGTTAACCAGTTGTGTTTGAGTTTCAACCGGCAATCTATAAATCCTTATTTGTTTCATTGTTGTCACCGAACATAGGATAAATTTCGATTTCTTATAACTACTATATTTCAATGTTTTTGTAAATTTAAAATTAATAGGTGTTGTAAGGTTTAGTAATAATTCCAAAATTGGCTCTTTTTGAAAGAGTGCTTGAATAGTTGTTTTAAGTTTATTTCTCATTTTTTTATTAAGCACTCTCAATCTATTATCCATTTTACAACGAAAATTTGTAGCCAAAAGTTAATAAAAACATTGTTGAAAAAGTCAAAGACTTTTTGGAAGTTTTTGAACTTATGTTACAATCAAAAGATAACTGCTAAGAATCAAAAATCTGTAACTAAAGAAACACAAAACATATATAGTATCAACATATACAGTATACAAAAAATATGCAGTATTACGTAATGCCCAGCAAAGGGGGCGGGTACAGCTAGTAGATATCATAAAAATTAACTTACTCGGGCTGTCCACTCCATTTTTGTTTTGTGAAAAATGAAATTATTTTGTACAAAATTAAAAAAAGTTTTTATTTACTACAACTAAAACGTAAGAGAGCAAAAAAAATCACAAAAAATTAATATTGTAAACTTACTCCTTTTAAAATATACATACATTTAAAATAATAGTCTACAACTACGATCATGTAGGGTTCATCGATTTAATTTCATTTATAATTCTCAGTTTATAAGCGTTTAAAGCTTAGGACAAATCTTTTTCTTTTATTGTAACTTATTATAATTTCTCGATTGATCAAGGAGTAAGTACAATACAAAAATAAAATTTGTGCTTTTACAATTTATATTTAAACATTTTATTTTAATTTTTTGCTTATTATTTTATATACAAACCAAAAAATAGCAATAATAACGTGATGTGTAGGTATTATTTTCAAACAAAGGAACACTTCACACTTCCGTCTATGGTTCGATTGAGCTTTATATAGGGTGTTCCAATAAGACGTGTGGTATTATGATTCTGAATAAAACGCAAACGGTTCGGATTTTTTCCAAATATTTTATTTCATTCGAAAGGCCACACAATAGGATTATGTTTGGCAAATTATTTTGCGGATATGTTCACCGCGACTATTCCATAGATATCTCTCTTTCGGCCATATTTTCGACGATGTTTGCAGTATGGGCTCCGGAATAGCCCGAATCACCGATGTAATTGTGCGTTTCAAGGCTAGAATCGTCTCCGGATCATTCACAAAGGCTTTGTCCTTTGCGTAAACCCACAGAAAAAAGTCTAACGGCGTCAAATTGCATGATCTGGGCGGCCAATACACCGCGACGAGAAATTACACGGTTTGGGCATTTGCGACGCAAAAAATCCAAATTGAGGCGAGTTATGTGTGGTGTGGCGCCATCCTGTTGTAACCACATATATATCCATATATATATAGTATAGCTACCGAGGTGGAAATGAGCCTCGTCCGAAAAGACGATTTTTTGGAAAAAATCATCATCTTCAGCAATCATTTGCAGGGCCCAATCGGCGAATGTACGGCGTTGTGCATGGTCACGAGGCAACAGCTGCTGCGACAATTGGACTTTAAATGGGTGTAACTTCAAGTCCAAGTGCAAAATTTGATGCATGGAGGCCGCAGATATGTCCAATTGTGGTGAACGACGCCGAATAGACATTTCGGGGGACTCGACGACACTTTCACTCACGGCAGCACTATTCTCAGCACTGCGCACATTCCGTACTCTAATTGCAGAACACCAAATAAGGACCCAGTTTGATAAAATTTATTCACAATGTTGCGCACAGTTGTTTCACTAATGTGGTGATTGCGACCCCACTTTTGGTGAATCGATCTTAGCGTTCACCATCGACTTGGAATGTAAAATCCAAAATTCGACGATTTCAATGCGTTGTTCTGTGGCGTAGCGATTCATAACTAAAATCCTATACCATTACGATGACAATGACACATAATATGTCTGGAGAGGGTCGATAATGCAGATTTTATTCGATAACCAAGCACCACCTACTATTGGAAAACCCTTTATATTTTCTCAAAAATTATTTCAAGTGCATTAAGGTGTGTAGAACAACTTTCAACGTAAGTATTAAATTATTTGCAAAAAAAAAAAAATAGTCGGAACTAATGTGTTGAAAATTACTTGAAGTGCTGGCTGCACGTGGTCTCCAGGCTGCTCCTTGCTTCAACCATTTTCCTTTCGTCACCAAAAATCTAATCAAGTATCACTACTATTCGGATTACGTCCGTTCACTCCGGCGTAGAGGTGGCGGTGATTTCACGTCACAGTTATTAAATCACCGTCATTAGAGCTTCCGGGATGTCACGGTGACTTTTGAATAGGAATCTACGTGACAAAATCACACCAATTGTTTTTGGTAAAATTTTCACTGCGACAAACCAAATACATTTAACAACTGCATATGCTCTCACGACTGTTCTGAACCGACCGAAATCGAAAATTAAAAATCTGCTTGTTTTTTGTAACCTTCGTTTCGTTTCGTTCTTCGGCCTCTCATTTCTAGCACATCCACACCCAACAAACCAAAACCCCCTGGATGTAGTGGTTTAACAAGCCATGAACTACATTTTGTCTATATGTGCATTTAGTCCTACGTTTCTCGATATTCCCCGTTGTGAAGGGAAATTTATCGCGTTAGTTGTTTTGTCCGCGAATTTAGTGTAATTGAAGTGTTAAAAATGTTTTTTTTATATGAAATTTATGATAAGTGTTATCACTAAAGTTTTTGTTATTGGCGTAGGATAAATTTAATTTCGGAAAATCCGCCAAACGCGCATAAAATCGAATTTTGTCGGTGGTATTAATTTTGACGTTTGTCGTTTGGCGGTAAACAAACGTAAAAATTTATTTAATCTAGTGTTTGTGATTATAAAACAGTGAATGATTATTATTATTAAAAACCACATAATAATAAATAATAAAATAATAATTTATTGTGAAGTTTTTCAGATTAAATAAATTATAGCAATATGTAAATTGCTAATAAGAAAATATGTTTATATTTGGAAATTGTGAAAATATGTACCAATTTGTATAAAATGTTTATAATTGTAAATTGTCAAAAATAATTTGTATAAATTTAAATTTTTAATAATAAAGAAAACTTGAAAAATATTAAAGTGTTTTTATATTCAATTTTTTCAGGTACAAAATTTGTTCAAATTTTATTTTTATACCTTGTAATTTTATTTTGTATTTCGGTTGCTTTTTGTTATTAATTTGTTAATAACGTAATTTGCTTGTTAAATTTTGATATATATAAATTCATTTTCCTATATAATTTAATTTTATTTCACTTTTCTGTATATAAATATATATTAATACTTATTTCTATGCAAGTGTAATAATTTTTGTATACAATAGAATTTATATAATAATAAAAAAGTGATTTTTGTTAGAAAATATTTGTATTTTTCAAAACTCCCGCGACGAAAATTTCATTTTTCGTATGAAATTTCTCATTCTTCGATGGGACAGCCGAACTACTAAGCCATGTATGTGGTAGTAAAATAGTATGAGTTTATGGCTTGATACCACATACATAACCGCATGTGTTCACCTCGCGTATATTGATATTCCTTCGTCATTTCTTTTCATGTTCTCATCTGACATATATCATGGCGATTAAGGCTCACGACGATTCTGGTGACCGAAACCATTCCGGTGGTCGAAATGATTCCGGTGATCGAAACGATTCCGGTGACAGAAACGATTCCGGTGACCGAAACGATACTGGTGACCGAAGCGATTCCGGTGATCGGTGTGATTGTTTCCGGCGGAAAAATTACGGTGTTTTATGCCATTCATTTTACGCGTGCTCAAAAAGGAGAGTTCCATGAACCACACACACCAGTTCAAGCAGGAACGAGCATATTGAGTGGTGTTAAGGTCATTTCATCCATCGGTCCCCACGAACGAAATAAAAGCAGCGACGACACAAAGTCAGAAATGTTTTGAACATATATTGCAGGGGCACCCGCTAGCCCCTTGCACTATTCTTGGTTGACCTGGAACCGAACCCAATCAACAAAAACATATGCAAAGTCTACCTGTTGTTGAACAGAAAAATCATGATCATGAACCGCCAAACACATCCATAGTTCATTCAATGGAATAGATGTCAACGCTATGGACACATCAAAACCTACTGTAATAGACCGTTCAAATGCGTCAAATGCGGAAAGGATCACGATACAAGCACATGGACTTAAAAATATAGATTCGCCAGCTTCGTGTGCACTAGGCGAGGGCTCTCACACAACCAACTACAAACGCTGTGAAGAGTATAAAAAACTACAAAACATAAGAAACAAACAAACCAACCACACCAGCTCCCACAATCCTCACCATAACCTGTTCCAATTAGCACGGGAAACGCAGGAACTAAAATGACAAAACATGCGGAAATTTCTAGCAACTCTAATCGAGCTTCAAATAACGTAACTAACTAAAGTCATAGAAGCTTCGTTTGACTACTTACAGTAAAGCTTCGTTTGACTTACAGTCAATGCTAGCACGTCAAATTAGCCTGCTAATAAATACTATACTAAATCTGCTGACAATAATCATAACCGCTCTACAGAACCAAAAAATGCGCCGGTTTTACCAAATAGTCCTCTGGAATATCGACGGATTGGCCCAACAGCGCCACGAAGTACGAGTCTTCCTAGAAATCAACAAAATATAGTGATGATATCCGAGACACTTTTCGCATGCAAAGCATACTTCAACATACCAGGATACACCACCTACGATACCAAACACCGGGACAGCACAACAAATAACCATGTCATAAACTTTCCTCGGACCATACATACACCAGTAGGGTGCATTTTTTAAACTCTTCGCCATAAAAAATAAAATACTGTAGTTATGAAAATTAATTTTATTCAGTTTTGTAGCTTCATCATTTGGTAACAAAAATTGTCTCAGTTTTATTGATTCATACATCTGCGCAAGGCCGTCGTCGAGGACAGTTATGATAAAGAGCCGCATGTAACCTTTAAAATAACACCTTCATGAAAATATGTCCCGTTTTTGGACGAACCTTTTTTTTATCATTTTAGTGTTGTCCTCTTCTTTGTTGTAAGGATTTTCGTAGTTACTGCACAATTGCTCGCACATTTTCACAAAAGAACAGAATGTGCAATCAATTGTAAGTCCTTTCCATTCGTTTGACCCTGAATTTCCCGAACGTTTCAAATTCAGGAACATTTTGAAATTCGAGCGCGTTAGGTGAAGATAGACAAAACCCCGTGATAGAAGATTTTGTTAATTTTTTAAAGTTCAATAGGGATATAAGAATGTTTTTTGGTGAGTATTTTGTATCGACCCTGCACTTTGAGAAATAAAAAACATCTGTTAACATTGATTTCAAATAATATGTATTTATGTTTACTAAACAAATCTTTGGTTTTAAAGGTAGTACAACGAGAAAAAAGCTGACGAAGGAAGCTGTGACAGCGATGAGCCAGCGAAAAAAATTCAAAAGGTATGCAAAATAGAAACCGCGTTGTATTCCACCTCATCCTGAACAACGGAAGATGCCGGTGCAAGGTCTTCTTATGATTGTGATTGTGTTCATCGAAAGATTATTAATGAAGACCTAGAAGACTTGATTAATAAAGTAGTCGAGAGATTCACAAGTAACCACAGGAGAATATGGTTTAATTAAAGCAAAGGGACGATGGCGGCACATTCGCGCTTGCTTATATCATGAGAGGAACATCTGTACATCTGTTTTTTTTCCTAGTAAAAACTTAAAACATTATAAATTGTATTTATTTTATCAACAGATGATAATATTCTGCCATCTATCATCTAACCCCCCTGTCCCATTGGTCGGTGATGTCCTTGCATCTGCGCTGTCAAAATCCCTGGCCTAGTAGTTTGTAGTTAATATTTTTTTTGTAGATCCGAAAATTCCATACAAAATCACAAAATTTGATTTCTACGGTAAATTTTGTAACACATTTCTGGGAGGTAAGACTATCTTTTCAAATAACATGAAGGTTGACATTTTTTTTCTCACACCAGCATCGAAAAATCCGCTTCTCGCTTCGATATTGTGGCCCGAAGTAACGGATTTTTACATCGAGCAATGAATATTTTTAGCGGATGAGTGAGTAAATAGTACACTCACTCGCGGGAGAAAATAGATGACATTCTCATCCGTTTGCCCCACGAGCCGGGTGGCGAGGGGAATTTACACTGGATGAAAATGTTATCTGTTTTCTCTTCCGCGAGTGAATGCTCCTCGATAACGAAGCGTAAACTAGTTTTTTCAACGGGAGTGTGATTGAAAAAGAAGTATTTTCACCTCGCGAGAATATATACAACATATCCACTCGAGTGTAAGTTGCCTCGCGAGCCGTAGCCGAGTTGTATTTTACTCATTGGTGAGCAATATACTATTTATTCATTCGTTGATAGCAAAGTTTTGCGCTTTTCGTCGTAAATTATGCCTGCTTCCGAAAATAGCCGCTCACTATACACACTGCTACTGGGCGAAAATAAATAAATCTTAGCAAATTCTGCTAGACTCGGAAACTGTTTAGCGTTTGCTGACCACCACTTGAAAGGATCTGCTGTCCGATCTAGACGTACAGTTTTGATGTAAAAATCAATTTCATTTGCAATTGCACTTTTCTGTTCCACATCTTTATCTGTGTGCATATTTTCTGTAGCGACGTGCTCAAAACATTTCCAGAAACTATCGTGTATTTCAATGCTTTTATCCTTTTCTTTTCTCTCGAAGTGGAGATGAATTATCATCGGTGCTATTAGAGTCATCAGAACTCTTTCTCAATGCTTCTAAAGCTGCTAGATGAGTTTTTACCGATAATGGTGGTCCTAGACTGCCACTTATTGATTAGGGGAGCCGGCCAGAAACGCACTCAATGAGCTTTTAACGATCAAATTATCAAGAACCCTTCAAAAACTCATTGAGTTATTTTAATGTTCGACGACCCCGGCCAAATACAATTTTATTTGCGACGGAAATTTTTCGTTCGCGGCGCAAATCTTTTTGATCTTTTTGAAAAACCGTGTTATATTTTATTTTTATAAGTAACCAGTTGTTATGTATTATGGTTTCTTGGTTGTAATGTAACAGTTGTGTGTAACAGTTAGATTTATTAAAATTTTTATAGAAAAGTTTGAAGTCAATTTAATCAGCTCAATCCAACTCAATCCAACTCAATCGAAAATTTATCCTTTAAAAAAAAATTTAATACAAATAAAATCAAAAAAAAATAAATTGAAACTGATAAAATTTAGGTTAGGTTTTGCCATTTTACATTCCTTTGTATCAAAAAGTTCGTTCCATTTCCGAAATTTCGGTTAAATGGAGCACTACAAATATTGTCGAAATTCCCTACGAATTCGGAAAACCAAACATATGGCGGTTTCGCCAATTTTTATTGGAACGTAGTGGTTTGCTAGAAATTTCCGCATGTGTTGTCATTTTAGTTCCTGCGTTTCCCGTGCTAATTGGAACAGGTTATGGTGAGGATTGTGGGAGCTGGTGTGGTTGGTTTGTTTGTTTCTTATGTTTTGTAATTTTTTATACTCTTCACAGCGTTTGTAGTTGGTTGTGTGAGAGCCCTCGCCTAGTGCACACGAAGCTGGCGAATCTATATTTTTAAGTGCATGTGCTTGTATCGTGATCCTTTCCGCATTTGACGCATTTGAACGGTCTATTACAGTAGGTTTTGATGTGTCCATAGCGTTGACATCTATTCCATTGAATGAACTATGGATGTGTTTGGCGGCTCATGATCATGATTTTTGCGTTCAACAACAGGTAGACTTTGTATATGTTTTTGTTGATTGGGTTCGGTTCCAGGTCAACCAAGAATAGTGCAAGGGGCTAGCGTGTGCCCCTGCAATATATGTTCAAAACATTTATCTAAATTAGACGTAAGTTATATTTTTCCGCCCATCACAAAAAACTACGCGTAACTAGTAACACAATTTGATGTAGCAATTCACCCGCAAAATGTAGTATGTGTCGCCGAATATTCGACGCTTCGGCCGAGAGCCTAGCCGAATATTCGGTATTTGGTATTCGGCAAAATCACGATTCGAGGCATCCCTACTCTAAACGGAACTTCAAACCACTCAAATAGGTAGACCACCACTCACATATGTAGTAGATAACGTGTTATGTAAAATTCACATATCTAACGTGCTCTGGTCTACTTCGTTTTCCAAGATATACTCTACGTTAAAATACGCACTGTTTTCTCACATCAAAATTCTGTAGTACATAGTTCGAACAATTTAAAATGTATAAATAAATTCCAAAACCCATCAAAACCTGTTGACGCAAAGTATCATGTTTCAATAGGTCATATGTCTTATGCCATGTTGCACAGTATGAGTTTCAACGCCCATTTACCATGTATCCGAAGGAAATCATTTGAGTCAACAACACATTAAAAACTTAAATTGGAAGATACTTTTGATTTTGAAATGCAAAAATAATTGATATATGACAGAATAAAGATGTAAATTATATATTTACTGTTTGTTTATCATAAAGTTTTCATAGCGCATCGTAACGAAATTCTTTAATGTTTTACAAGATACTGTGTCTCTCAGAATTTTCAACAACAGGCGTGATGTCTTGTAAAATATACGCGTTCCAAAACAAAACCGGCATTATTTTTGGACGCTGCTTTATTTATTCCTTAACTAATAGAAGCAACTTTATCTAGGAGACTTAGAAAAAATAGAAATATTACCTGAAAAAAGAAACATAGCTCTGAAACTATTCCGCCATTATATTTAATATACTAAAAGCTATTTGCAACAGGTACATTTTATGAAGGCCAAATCATGTCTCACGGAAAACAACTTTATGTTTTTACATATCACAATGATTGAATAGTATATTTAACATATAAAATTGGTCGGAATATATCGGAGAAAAGTCTTCATAGCAGAGAGAGCAATAAATATCCTATGAAAATACAAGGAATCGTAGCGCCCCTTAGAGCTTAAAATCTACAAAAACTATCAAGGGGTCATCCATAAACCACGCAACGCATTTTTTTAACTTTTTCCACCCATCCCTCCCCACATGTAACGCGATGTAGATATTTTGAAGACCCCCCCTTGTCCTAAATATGTTGAACTATTGTTGCGTCGCATATGGCACGCTACTACCTGCGTCTGTCCTTTTTTTATATAGTTGTTGAATGTCCTTTTTTCGAATATTTTGAATGTCAATTGTTTATTTTGTCTTTCAAAATTAGTCTTTATTGTCCGGTCCTTATCATGCAGCATGCACATGATTGTGAGGTTTGTAACATGTGCATGCCACTTAAAATAGTTTAGGTACAGTAATCCCTCAACATTCGCGAGGGTTGCGTACCAGGGAAACTACGCGAATGTCAAATTCGCGGATGTTGAATCTCTATCCTCTTGCAATTAGGGGGGTTACGTTCCATGGTCAATAAAGTCACAAAATAATAAATTTTTAAAAGTATATATTAATGTACGTAAGGTTTGTTTGTGGTTTGTGTACAAAAATTATTTTGTACTGGTTGATGGCAAAAAATATTTTGTTATTTTGCCCTGCGTGGCTGATTCCGCCTGTATTTTTTGAAGTTCCACGTAAGGGGCGGATGCAGCTTCGATTTCCCTCTTGAACATCAAACTCCGGACAAGGGATGGGTCCAATTCTACAGCTTTTTCGATGAGTTGTTGTTGAAGATGTAAAATTTGTTTGAGATTTTGTGAAGAGAACTTTTTGTCTGGTAAAACAAAATCATGAACAAAACAAGATGAATTAAGGAAAGTTTTTTACACCTACCTAAATTTTCATTCTCATTTTCGCCTTCACTTTCTTCAGAGTGCTGATTTGTCTCATCCATCATGTCCACTAGTTCTTCTTCGGTTAGCTCGTTTCTGTGTGATTCTATTAGATCACGAATTTCATCAACCCTGGCATCCTCAAATCCTTCACCACCGATTTGATGTGCAAGGTTCACGATGTCTTCCTCTTGATCTGTTATAGGAGGAAGTTGGCTCTCATGAACCACCACTTCTGGCCAAAGATTCTTCCAACATGCATTGATGGAACTTGGTTTTATTTCCATCAGTGAAGCGTCAATATCTGCGATACAATCGGCTATGTTGAATTTTTTCCAACTCGAATTCAAAATTCGTTGAAAACATCGCCTTGTATAATAAGCTTTAAATGCTGCGAAAATCCCCTCATCTAGAGGTTGAATTAATGAAGTGGTATTGGGGGGTAAAAATTTCACTTCAACACTTGGGTGAGCTCCCACCAGAGTAGAAGGATGTCCAGGTGCATTGTCGATTAGTAGGAGAGCTTTCCAGTCGAGGTTTGCCGAGGCTAAATATTTTTGTACCTCCGGGATAAAGCAACTGTTGAACCCCTCCATGGGTTCCGGTGACCCATGATTTTTTGTTCGCCCGCCAGAAAACGGGTAACTGGTTTTTATTTTTTCCTTTTAATGCTCGCGGATTAAGGGACCGATATATCATCATCGGCTTTATCTTAAAATCACCTGTAGAATTGGCACAGCAGAGAAGAGAAATCCTGTCTTTTGCCGCCTTGAAACCTGGAGCTGACCGTTCTGTTTTGGAAAGGAACGTCCTACTTGGCATTTTCTTCCAGAACAATCCCGTCTCATCCGCATTGAAGACCTGCTGTGGTAAATATCCTCCATCTTGAATTATTTTTTTGAGTTCTTCCGGAAATATTTTTGCTGCCTCGTGATCTGCAGACGCTGATTCGCCGATTTATATTATGCAAATTATGCCTCTTTTTAAAGTTTTCTAGCCAACCTTTGCTCGTCATCGAAATCAAACGATGACTCAGAATCTGTGTTCATTTGGTCGTAAATTTTCTTGGCCTTAGCTCTTATAAGGGCAGAACTAATTGGAACACGCTTCTGAGACATATCTTCCAACCAAATACTTAATGCGTTTTCCGTTTTTTCCAAATTTTTATTCCGAACTTGGGACACCACTTTTGTACTGACGGGAGCACTTGCTGCCACACTTTCTCTAATGATTCCTTCGTTTTTTTTAATAGAACGAACTGTTGATTCGTTGATGTTGAATCGTCGGCCGACAGCTGAAGCACTTTCCCCGGTACGTAAAGCATCCAAAACTTTAATTTTTTCCCCGAGGTTCATAACTTTTTTCTTTCGTTTTGGTAAGGATGCCATACTGTAATTATTAATCAGTTGGGAACCAAGCAAAGGCTATAAGATACATAATATATTTTCTCTTCACTTGTTTATTCACACAACTTATATTCCTTTACATCAGTAATTACTTACCAATTTTGAGTTTGATTTGATGGGAAGAATATTATAACTTTATTTAAACTTCTACTTTATTTGATTTTCGTTTCTTTTAAGACACAATTTACTGGCACTTTTTTTAACTGGAGGTCAACTGGAGACTGTATCTGTCCCCAGCAAAGTATTGATCCCTTCCCAATTTTTGAAATGAGATTCATGCTCATTCTTGAAGGATCGTGAAAGAAAGAAATGCATCAAAACAAACTGGAGTGTTAAAATCACAATCCTTTATTAAATAAACATTCGCGTCTTTCACGCAAACGCATTCTCCTTATATTGCGGTTAACCAAACGCATTTTTATTGTTTTTAACGTCTCGGAACGAAGAAAATTGACCAAAATAAAATCTAAAATTAAAAATGCGCACACTATCCACTTACCCAAAAATACTTTTTACTAGAATGTAATAATTGTGAACAGGAAGCATAGAAAGGACCTAGACGGAAGTAAAATAAAACCGATAAGAATGGTAACAAAAACACAAAAAGAGGCTCTAAAGATACGACATTGGACGTAGTACTCAGAAGAAGATAAAAGAAGGACTGACAAGAATCGTGAACAAGGAACAAAAGCCGAACAGTGATAATATGCTTACACAACTGAATATTTTTCTCCTCGCCTGTTAGCGAATGATCAAATCCATGGGTCGCGAATGTGAAATTTCACCGCATTTTTATGATCGCGAATAATCAAAATTCGCGGATGTCAAATCCGCGAGTGTTGAGGGATTACTGTACTTACAATAATAAAATAGGATAAGAAATATGTTAATTTACCGCTAAGAATTCATAAATCATAGACACTTGTGCTGATTTATGAATTCTAAGAAATCTATAGCCCACCCAACTACAAATGCTAGGGTAAGGAATCAGCGTAGTGACGTTAATGAAATCAGTCTCACCAGAAACGCAGTTTAAGAAAGTCGCACATAAGTTTTATCCCTTTTTAGTCAGTCGCAATTTAATAGTGGTTCTTGTTCGGAATTAATACATATATAGTTATAATATAGTAACAAATGTACATTAAAAATAAAGTTGCCTTTCTTTTAAAAACCTTTATAAAATAAAAACACGCGTCGTTAAGGTCAACGCGTGTATGGACATTTAAGAACGTTATCGTTCACCTTGTCTAAAGGTTTTTCTTTGTCCAAGTAACTAAACAACTATTAAAATAAATATGCACAGTTTCCAATTAATCAAATTTCTTTACATACATAAGTTTTACTCAATGAAATAATAAATAATGAAATAATTATAAATAATAGAGCATTTCCACCATACTATTTTCCCTTTTTCCTAATATACAGTTTTGTGACATGCTTGAATATGGAATCTCTCCACGAATTTATTGTAAGAGAAGAGTCACAATACAATAGCCCTAACATTACCCTAACACATCGTTTCTCAAGCGGGGGGTTGCGACCCTTGGGGGGGTCGAGTTTGTTTTTAAAGGGGGTCGCTGTCTGTTGAAAAATATTAAATACAAACTACATGTAGGTTAAAAAGATTCGTTATTAAAGGTATGAATTTTAGTGTAGTGTTATAAAACTAAATATTAAGATGTAATATATAACATAAAAAAATAAACTAATAGCTTACTTTATTTCAATAAATAATCAATAATAATCATCAACATTAATTAATTAATGCGATATTTGTGTTCAGATTTCTATATTTAGTTTTCAAAGCCACCATAGACGAGAAACCTTTTTCGCATAAGTAAGAAGTAGCAAAGTGTATCCATGTTTTCAAAGCTTCCGTTACTAGGCTTCCGTACTCACGTCGTCCTGCAAGCCAAAATTTATCTAAATCTTGAGATAAAAATTCCAGTTCTAAAGTTTTATCAGCCGATAGTTCAATGAGTTGATTGTGAGTGTCATTTCGGAATTCGGCAGCTGCAACAATATTGTCATCAAACGGATTGAGAACCCATCTTTTCGATAAATCATTATCATTTGGAAAATATTCTAGTAAATGTATCTTCAATCCACCTAAACGCGTTTTCATGCTCTCCAACAGGCGGTTAATAACTGAATTTTTTATATTCGAATTTTTGTTAATATGTATAATCAGAAGTTGCAGTAAATGCATCAAAATTTCGTTTTTCAAGGCGTATAATCCAAATAGTAAGCTTTTTGATAAAGGCATTAACTTTATTTTTCATAAGTAAAATATATTTGTTACGGCCTTGTAAACTCGTATTTAAGTCATTCAAATGTGAAAATATGTCACTAAAGTAAGCCAATAGTAATAAAGATTCTTTGTCTTGTAAAAATTCTAAAAACGAAGTATTTTTATCCGTAAAAAAGATTTGTAATTCATCTCGTAATTCAAAAAGCCTTGTAAGAATTTTTCCACGCAATGAAATGAAAAGCAATGAATGGTTCTTGACGCCCATTTCTTCGCAGAGTGTGGAAAACAATCTAGTTTGTAACGGTCGGCTTTTAATAAAATTAACAATTTGAACAGCTTGTGATAAAACATTTTGTACATTGTTCGGCATCTTTTTTGTGGCAAGCGCATATCTGTGACGAAAGCAGGGCGTCCATTCCACATGCGGCATAATATCGTTTAATTTTACTGTCACGCCACTGTTCTTCCTTGTTATCGCTTTCGTGCCATCAGTACATACCGCAATGCATTTATTCCAGTCCAAGCTTTCGTTTTGTGTTGCTTCAATAAATGCGTTAAAAAGTCCTTCGCCTGTTGCTCGACCAGGAATTGGTTTACAAAAAAGCATATTTTCTTTAACAGACTCCTCACATTCATATCGAAGAAAACATAAAAATTGCAAGTTCGATATGTGTGTTGACGCGTCAAACTGAATAGCAAAAAATTCACTTAATTTAACTTTTTCAATTATTTGGTTGTGAATATCGACAGCCATTGCATTAATACGCCTAAATATTGTATCATTTGAAAGGGGTATAGTTTTTAATTTTTTAGCTTCTTCCGGACCTATAATAATATTGACCATATCAATGGCAGCAGGTAAAATGAGTCTTTCCGCAATTGTATGGGGCGTAGATTCCCTCGCGACTCGCAGTGCTACTAAGTAGGTTGCATGAAGTGCTGCAGTCACATTGCGGCTGGATTTTTTTATAGCAATTTGTTGATTTTTCAAAACAAGTGACTTACGCTCGAAGAATTCTAACGGTTTGCCTTGTAAAGACGGGTGTCTGGTTTCCAAATGCCGGAGTAGTTTTGAAGGCTTCATGCTTTCCGCAGATAGCACTTGAAAACAAACAACAAATTGTGGTTTGTCATCCAATGCAATAAATCCATATTTCAAATGTGTCGTAGTATAACCTGCTCTTTTTCATCACCATTTCATCAGACGCAGAAGGAGCATTTCGTTTTGTCTCCTATTTGTCCATTTTAATTCAACTTTTTAACCCACTTATTACTGTTTTCTATTTATAAAAAATAAACACTGAGTGAGTGAGAAAAGATAGTTGTAGTATGTGCTTGCTTCCCTATACTACTTCCCTAAAAATGTTAATAACAATGAAGCTCGGCCTCGCGCCCTTTTGTTTTTATAACTAAGGCAATTAGTATGTACGAACCTGTCCTAGCGTATGTGCCATGGAATGCGTAAGCGCCTTATTTGACAAGTTCGTGCAAGTACACCGCAGGTTAAATCCAGTGAAGGCTAATGTAACGTATAGCTTATAAAAATAGCGCGCTATGTACATATTATTATAATTTTATAGTGACGGCGTCCCAAGGCTTCTTAGTCAACTTTTCGGCTTTTTCGTGGGTCGCGACATCAAAATGGTTGAGAAACGATGCCCCCACATATATTCGATGTAGGCGACCCACGTCGAACCCTATAAATCTTTTCTCTTAAGAAGAAATTAGAATTCATGAAAACTAATGAAATTTCCAAACTATCGAATCTAAAAGTGTTTTCAGATTGCATGCACATAATGACATTTTACATACCTACTATTTTTTTCTTACAAATGAAACAATATATAATAAAAACTGTGTATCAGCGATACGTGATATCAGATTGAACCGAACCTCCTCCCCCCCGTAACAGCATATAACATGTGAGCATACCTCTCCCGCCCTGCAGGGAGAGTTACGTGGTTTGTGGATGACCCCCAAAAATAAAAGTGTTCATAATAATTTGGCACCCCACCGTAGTATATACACATATATATTTCAAAAATTGGGCGACATGTTTAAAAGTTTTGGTGTTCATAAAGAAAACAAAAACATTACATTGAAGTTTTTGACATCTCTTCTCATTATATCATTATCTCATTATATCATTATCTCATTAGTATATCGCTGCTTAAAATTTTTAATTTGGAACTATATCGTCATAGTATATTATTTACAAATAAGACCAATAGAACATTTCCGTTCAGAGGAAATCTTCTTTTTTTTGTCCCGTGAGGGAATATACAATTTTCTTACACACACCCCTTGGAAATTTTACTTTTAACTGCGATATCGAGCAGGCAGGAAGTGAATTGAGTAATTTGAGTGTTTTCGATGGGTCAGTGTGTGGAAAAAATATATTTTTGCTCGCGGAAGCGAATATAAAGAGCATTTCCGTTGAGTGTAAATTATGTACATATATTAAACATATACTATTTTCACTCAGTGATCCGTTGAAAACACTCAAAGTACTCAATGGAAAATCCACTACTGCGCTCCTCGATAACAAAGCGGAAAGCAGAATTTTCGACGGGGGTGTCAGAAAAAATAATTAACGGAAAGTCAAATCGTGCCGTTCTAATTTTCTTCCAAATAAATTGAGTTGAAAAATCTTACCATATTTGTAGTTTAATTTTTTTTCCGTTTAAATCAATAGTCCTTATTTTGAAATCAATACCTGAAATCAAATTGATTTTATTAGTCAAAACATAATGCGATTGTTTTATTCAAGATATACTGGTACCTGGTAAAATATTATATATGAAACTGTATTCTATTGAATTTGTATACCGTTTTTTTTTAGAGTGTGGAGCAAAAGACAGACCCTGGCGAATATGTAAGTATAAAGAATTTTCGCGACCCGATTAAAGAAACTAATATAAATTTAGTAAACGTAGGTTTAATCCAGGGAATTTGAAAGATTTGGACTGACCACAGATAAATAGTCAAATATCGCATTACTGTACAACGTGCTGGCACAGTTTTGTTTTGACACCATTTAAACGTACTTGTTCAATGGCAGCTTGGAGTGGAGTTTCCTTTTATTCACCAGCACTCGTTCGTTAATAAAAGCGCTTTTAAAATGATGAGTGATTGAAGATATGTTATTTCATGTTATTAGGAACTCATAGTAAAAAAAAGTTATCTTAATAAATAAAATCCTAATGGTCGTGAAGCAGAAAATGAATTTTATTCACCGGAGAATGGGATTAACTCTCTGAAAGTGGGAAAAATTCATTTTATGTAGATCAAACACAGTGAATTTCATTCACCGGAGAATGGGATTCACTTAAAAAAAGATATCTTAATAAATAAAATCCTCATGGTCGTGAAGCAGAAAATGAATTTTATTCACCGGAGAATGGGATTAACTCTCTGAAAGCGGGGAAAATTCATTTTATGTAGATCAAACACAGTGAATTTCATTCACCGGAGTACAGTGAATTTCATTCACGGGACAAATTAATTTTCTACATGACGTCTTTTCGTCTAGTTGTTAATAATTCGTTATTTTGATTCCGAATTTCCGAATTGAAGTGTGTTTTCAATGACAACGTGGAGTAGAGTGAAATGGATTGTATGTTGTGTTCATTTCACACCCATGCACCCCGGCATATGTATATATATCTCATGGAATCTGTAGTTCAGATATTTCGGCGTGGTATGAAAATAGAATCTATCTGATTAAATGAAACTTTATATCGATTTCGTTGTCGTTGTCACAATGCACTCCGAAGAACGAAGAGCTTTCACTTTTCACTTTCACTTGAGGATGTAAACGTCCCTTTAGGGTTTTAACGCATTAGAACTTTTTTCCCATTTTTACCTACTTTTACCAAAAAGAAGAAGAATACAAAAATTCGCATATGTCGACTGATATCGTTGAAGCCGTTTTTGGGACTGATATCGTTACGAAAAGATTTCGACCACTTGTTGGGAATTTCGGCGTAAACGAGGAATATAATCAAACTTTTCTTTCTTCTTAAACAAAATACATTTTTCTTTATTAAAGATCCTTAAACTATTCTACCAACAGAGGATTATACATTAAATTCTTGGTACTGATTCTATTCTTTCAGAAGTATGGTACCTTACAATATACATGGTACCATACTGTTAAAATTGGAAGCTGCTTTACAATATTTCTTACTCTAGTCTCTAACCCTAACGCTACTCACTTATTCCTAGCTGCCTTCTTTGCTCGACGATAGTTCCTTCTAGCCTGCTTAATTTTATTAATCTCCTGCTGAGCTTTCACCCTCTCTTCTTTTCCCTGTGCCAGCACCCAGGATTGAACTGCTGCGTCTATCTTCCTTTTAAATTGAGCTTCCGCTCCAGTACGTACTCGCTTCTTCGGCGTCTGAGCTGTAGTTGTTGGAGGAGTCGTGGTTGCTTTTGCTCCTCGCTGTCTTCTCCGGTATTCTGCAATTGTGAGTGGTCTGGGTCCGACCTTTGAGTCTTTGAGGGCCTCCTCTAAGGTGTGTGGTGCCGACATCTGCTATTGAATCAAAATGGTCGTGTTAGTTTTGCCCACCTGACTTAAAGAAGCCTGGTTGGGACTCATGTAATGGGTAGTCTATTCAACTAGCCCACCGTAGGTTATTTTGGCAGTAGTCTTCCTTCACTATTGTGGTTGGCTTCTGTCTTCCTTCTGAGCTGTTGTCTTCCTTCACTGTTGTGGTTGGTTCTGTCTTCCTTCTGAGCTTGGTGTCTTCCTTCTTGGTTGAGTAGTTGTGGGTGGACTTCCTTCTGTGCTTGACTCCGACTTGATTTTGACTAACTATTCCTTCATTTTTGGCGTTAATTTATAGGGATGTTTTCGCCTATTCAGCGCTTATCCCCAATCCAGATTCAGTTGACATCATCCCAGAATCGGATGTTCTTTCCTCCAAGGCCACGCATTGTGGACATATTCTGCAGCCTCAGCAGCTTCTGTTGCCATGATCCCACTGTTCCATGATATCATTCTTGTTGAAGGCCATTTGTTCCCAATGTGATATGAAGACCTATGTATGTTCTCGCGATCCCGCACAATTTGATGGTGACATCACCCACGTTCCATGATCCAGCATCATGATCCATGTGCAAGGTCTTTTTCCTCCCTTTCTGCGTGATCATCACAACGTCGTGGTGACATCACCCATGATCCATGATCTCGCGTCATGATCCATCATTATGTTTATTCTCTAGCCAAGGTCACTTGACCATGCTACGAGAAGGCGCGTCACGACGAATGTCGCGAAATCGCAGCGTCAGCAATTTTGGTTGACACTCATAAAATTCTGCCTTCGATGGGAGTGAAAATTGAGATGGTCGGGGTGGGGCAGGGGCATTCGAGAATTTGATGGAATGCTGCTCTCATGGTCATTCTGATCGTCTGGTTTCGCTGCGTCAGCAATTTCTGCTGACCGTGACAAATGTTTTTGGTCCAAACGAATAATGGTGGTGAAGGGCTTTGGGGGCAAAGGGGCATTTGCGCATTTGATCATATTTGTCGTATCACGACATTCCTCCCTCCTTTAGAATAGTCCTATCGTTTTTTTTTTTTTTTTTTTTTCTACCCTATTCGTATTTCTATTATTCCTATTAATATGTTTAAATACCCTAAAATTCCTAACCATTACCTAAAATTCTTCTCATTCATTTTCACCTATCCTATAATATTTGTATTTGTCTGTTTTTTTTTCGATTTCATCGTAATTTCATCCTATAATTATACATCCCTTTATTCCTTCTTATGTTCTACGAGCAGCTTCCGCTTGTCCATTAACATATTATTTCTTTCAAATCTTATATGTACTAAAAAGTATGAGCAACTTCCATATCTACATTAATATTAGTTCCTACGTGAAATTTTATTCCATTCTTTACAATTTCTTTTTTACAATTAAATTTTAAACCTTAAATTCCATAACTTGTTTATTTGTCGCAAATACTATCTTTAACATTCCTTACTGTTTAATTACTTAAAAATTTTCTTTTTATATTCAAACTGATACATTTTTATGATATATATATTCTTGTTTTTTTTTTTTTTTTTTTTACATTTTACATTTACATTTTCCCAATTACAAACTGGTGATACAAATTTTAGATAACTTACAAAAATCTCTTACAACATAAAATTTTTTTTCTTTTTTCTTTTATTATATGATTTTTTTTAATTTTGTGCGCTTCTATATGCTTCAATGCGTTTTTTCATTTTATATTGATTGCGGTTTGACTTGAGATGGCTTTGCTGTTTTTTCTGGTTATTGGAGTTAGTATGTGTCTCATACTCCTTGGTCTTTAGTTTCCTGGGATCTTCTGTTGGCCCAATGTAGTTACCATTGCGATCGTAATTCTCAAATTTAAAAAACTCTGAATCCCAAAGGATTGGGAAACCATTGAACATTGTATATGGTGGTCCATTTTCCTCTGTTGGTGTGACATCTGTATTATCTTTGCTGTTGTCGACGTCAAGTTGTCTTATCATAATGGCTATCTCGTCTGACGCTTTGAAAAAGTCAGCTGTATCTCTGCATTCATCTTCTGTATCCTCTTCGGGATCATCGATTCCCAATTCTTCAATCATTTTTGCTGCTGCCTCAAGGATTTCATCCAATTCGAATTCCTCATCTGGTAAGGCCCCTCTTTCTCCAGCCATTTTCTCACGTGTTTGTTTTCTGTTAATTATGTTGGATTGTATCTATTAGCATCTTATTTGTTTTAATTAGCTTATCTCTATGCATCCTTATTCTAAATTTAACATTTATTGCTATTTGGTTCTTATGGATAGAAAAGTTTAAGACGGTTATTATGTACTTTGCGTTTTTTATTCCCAATCTGTATGGTTGTATTCACTGGACTATTCAGTGTTATTACTTTAAAGGGTCCTACCCAAAATTGAGTCAATTTATTTTTCCTGGCGGCATTTTGCAAAAGTACCATATCTCCTACGTGAATTTTGATTGGGTTGACTTTACGGTCGTAATACTCCTTCGAGTGCATTTTGCTTTCCTCTGTATTGCGTTTCGCTATTTGATACGCTCTTCGAAGTTTATACCTTAACTTAAGGTAATAATTTTCCTGATCATATACAGGTTGAGGTTCCTTCTTTAAATTATTTGGCAGAGGTGCTGAAAATCCATATAAACAATCCATTGGAGTCAATTTCGTCGTTGTATGGATACTATTATTTCTTACGAACATTGCAGCTCGCAAGTGGTCATCCCAATTAGTGTAGTTTTCATCAACAAAACTCCTCAGGTAATCTGCTAACGGTCTGTGGGATCTCTCCAATGAACCATTTGCTTGTGGATGGTATGCTGTTGTTTCTATCTTGCGAATTTTAAAGAGTTTGCATACCTGTCGAAACATCTCGGATGTGAAATTTGTTCCCTGATCGGTAATCAATTTCTTAGGGATTCTGTACCTACTTATTATTTCATCCACAAATGCCTGAGCTACTGTTGAAGCCTCCATATTTTCTAAGGGTACCACATCCATAAACCTTGTCAAATCATCCTCAAAACTGAGTATATATTTATTTCCCTTGGTTGTTTCAGGTAATGGTCCAACGATATCCATGTACACTTTATCGAAAGGCATTCCAGCAGTGTCCGTTAGAACCATGGGTTCTTTATGCTCTCTTGTACGCTTATTGATTTGACATTTTTTGCATTGTTTCACGTAATTCACAACATCTCTTATCATACCCTTCCAGTAAAACTCGCGTTTAAGTCGCTGGTAAGTTTTATATACTCCTTGGTGTCCTCCAAATGGAGCGTCATGGGAATCTGCCAATATGGTTTTGATTTCTTGTGGATCTGTTAGCACTTTTACTTGTCTATGTTTTAAAATTTCATCCGATAAGTGGTCACTTATTGGTGATTCTATTGTTTTGGGTTCCTTCACCGATTCTTGATTTTCGGTGTTATCCTCACTCTTTTTTCCCTTAGCTTGTTGACGCGTTATCACCAGGACTTCATAAGGTATCCTACTAAGGGCGTCCGCATTATTATTCTTTCTCCCTTCTTTGTATTGGATTTCGAAGGTATAGTCAGATAACTTGTGCCAAAGTCGTAGAATTCTGCTGGTTGGATCCTTTATCCGTATGGCACCTCGTAGCGGTTTGTGATCGGTAAACACTGTAAACGGTCTTCCATATAGATAACTCCTATAATTCTTTACCGCCCATACTATAGCTAGCAATTCCCTTTCTATTGTGGAATAATTCTTTTCGGCGGAATTTAACGTTCGGCTAGCATATGCGATCGGTCTTTCTTCGTTATCTGGACCTTGTGCTAACACTGCTCCCAAAGCATCTCCGCTTGCGTCCGTATATAATTTAAATGGCTCCTTGAAATTGGGATACCGCAGTACTGGTGGTGTAACTAATTTTTCTTTTAAAGTGTTGAAAGCTTTCATGCATTGATCATCCCACTTAAATTTAATGTCTTTTCCTAGTAGTTTATTTATCGGCGACGCAATTTTTGAAAAACCTTTAATAAATTTTCGATAATAATTTGCCAGACCCAAAAAAGATTGTACCTGCCTAACTGTTTTTGGTACTGGAAAATCTTTAACGCATTGTACTAAATTTGGATCTGGTGCCACTCCTTCGGTGCTACATTTGTGTCCTAGATATACTATCTCCCTTTTCAAAAAGTTGCATTTCTCCGGGTTTAACTTTAAATGGTGCTCCCTTAATCTTGAAAGTATTGTACACAATTTACTTTGATGGTCACTTAGATTTTTGCCATAAATGACTATGTCATCCAAATAGACGAAACATTGCAATCCTTGTAACCCGGTTAAAACGTGATTCATAAGCCTTTGAAATGTCGCAGGTGCTCCTTTTAATCCAAAAGGCATTCTCTTAAAAGCGTAATGTCCATAGGGAGTACTAAACGCCGTCTTGTCACGATCCTCAGGCTTCATCGCTATCTGATGGTAGCCGCTTGCGAGGTCTAGTACAGAAAAATACCGAGAATTCCCCAACTGGTCGAGAATATCTTCTATCCTAGGCAGTGGGTAGGCATCTCCCTCGGTTATTTCATTTAATTTTCTATAGTCGACCACTATTCGCCAACGTTTCTCGCCATCAGGTCCTGGTTTTTTCGAAACTACAAGCAATGGGGCGTTCCATTCACTCCAACTAGGTTCCACTATACCTTCATCCAATAATCTCTCTATTTCTTTTGTGATAATCTCCTTTTGTGTTTCAGGAAGTCGAAACATTTTACATTTTACTGGCACCTGATTTTCCTTTGTCCTTATTTCATGTTGCACTGTTGTGGTGTGTCCCAACTTTTCTCCTGGTAAATGGAATACATCTTGAAATTCCTTAATCATACCCCGTATTGATTTTTTCTCTTCAGTGTTTAAATTTTGTTCCACATTAATTACTTTCCAAATTTCCGCAATTCTTTTTTCATCATATTTGGCATTTAATTCCGTGTCTCTCTCGGTTTGTATAGTGTAATTATTTTTTATACTATCTTCATCCTTATTTATAGCTGCCATTATTTTGTCATTATTCCTTTCCAATTTTACCTTTACTTTATTTAATTCAACTTCATGATTATTAACATTCATAATACTTATTTTTATTTTTCCTTTTACTGGGGTGACTAATGCATTACTTATGTACACCCCCGGGAATATTTCTTCTCCCACTGTTATATATTCACCTTTAATCACTGTTGATATTTCCAAAAATTTCACTGTTCTTCTTGGAATTTTCATCATTCTTTGATCCTCTATGATGACACAATCATCTTCTTCCTCATTCTTCTCTAATGACTCTGGGACACTGCCCATGCGTTTTTCCGATTTGAGTCTATTTATCCCATTCGTAACATTCGAGTAACAGTTGCCGTGATAAATGTCATATTTGCGAAAATGACTTTTGTAAGTGGCATTACTCTCTTCGATTGATACAGTTTGCGATTCTGAATCGAAAAGTGCTGCCAAATCTTGCAATATCTCCGTGTCATCTGTTAAATGTAAAGAGACCTTGTTTTGTCCTCCGTGCCCTTCCAAGTGCGTCGCTAAGGTACACTTTCTGGTTTGCGAACCATCTTTAAAGTGTCCTTCTTGGGTGGAGTATTCACGTTGGTCAACTTCTGCGTCTTTTGCTATTACATCTACAAATCGGACCTTCCTATTTCGTGGTTGCTTATCCTCGAATGATATAGCAATTATTTCGTTTTCCTTTTTCGATGGAAAGGTTAATCTTTTGGCTGGACCTTCCACATTACAATATTTTGTAAGGAAGTCATTTCCTATTAATCCAGCTACATTGGATGGGTATATTGACTTTACCACTTGGAACTCGCAGGGATACTGTTGTAATAATACCACTTGTGCCCTTATTGTTCCTTCAGATAGTATGCTTCCTGAAATTGTGTTTAGTGTAACTATGTCCGTTTTATTTATTGTTTTTAGTTTATCTTCTTTTATTTCTTCTTCCCTTATCAGACTTATTTCCGATCCTGTGTCAATTATGAATTCTGCCTTCCTATTCTTGATTATATCCACCGGTAATGTTACTATAGGCAGCTTCGGTGGTTTGTTGCACCTTTTCTTATTATCTTCTACTGACGACTCGCGGTGCGTGCGGCCGTCTCCGTCGAGTTTCCCTCATCTCTTACTTTCTCCTCCTGCTGTAGTCTTTCCCACCTTTGCCGAAGAAAACATGCAGTCTCGACGTGATCATTAGCTAGACAAAAGTTGCATCTGTTCATATTACTTCGGGTCGTTGTCTGATTAACCTGTCGTTTTCGTTGTTCGTTATTATTTCCCTGGCTTTGTTGGTTTTGTGACCTTCGTACAGAGCAGTTTTGGATAGTATGACCATATATTCTACATATGGAGCAGAAAGGTGTCATTTGCCTTGTTCGACACTCTGCCATTATGTGACCCATCCTGTTGCAAAAATTGCATCTCATTTGTCGGTGATCCTGTCTGCCTCGCGGTAAATTGAAATTATTATTTGTTGCATAGTTTCTCTGTGGTCCATTGTATGGTTTTTCGGAATGATACTGGGGTTGATTCAAATTCCTACCGAATGATGTTGAATATGAAACATTATTATTGCGGGGTTGGTTTCTTCGCCATTGGTGATTGTCTGTGTTAAATCCTGATTGAAATGTACGATCCCTTGAGTTGTACTGGTTTATAGATCCTTGCTGCATGCATTGCTCCGTCTGTTCTAATTTTGATATTTTCGATCCCAATCCCTCTAGTGTATTATCCGCGTCTTGGAGCAAATAAAACTTATGGTTGGGATTTATAATTCCCATCTTAAAACAATGCAGACCCACTTCTTCTATCTCAGCTTTCAATCCATCTCCGCCAGTAGTATATTGTTCCTCTGCTGCATTTTTGCAAGAATTTATTAGATTCTTCACACGGTTGAAGTAAGCAAATAGTGTTTCAGTGGGTAGTTGCTGCACGCTTCTTAGTTGGGTATTTAGTTGAATATAAGATGCATTTTGAATTAGATTAGCTCTCAGTGTTGCAAATATTTTTTCAAGTGTATCATTTGAACCTGTTTGAACAATTTCGAGAGCGCGACCTCTTAATCGTGTTGGCAGGAGTTTTATAAAAAGTGCTTTGTCCTGTGCCTCCGTAAGTGTTTCATATCCAAGACGAGCGCAGTTTACAAATTCGTTTATTTCATTTTGTTTTCGAGGACTTTCTTCCCCTGTTAAAATTGGCACATTATTGTACAATATGTTGTTGACTAACTGTACGTCCGCCATTTTCTTACTTTCGGATTCTACCCTGTTTTGGTTATCAATATCCTGTATATTTGCTTCTCTGCTTGTTGCTGATTGTTGGTGATCTTTACCACCAATATTTCTGCCTGCGTCTGAGTTGGTCCTGCAATATGTCCTCCCGCGTCTAAGTTGAACTCTCTCAGCGTCTTCAGGATTCTGCGTGTGACAGGTGCTTTCAATTTTCAATCTTTGTGCGTTGTTTAACGTTTCCTCTGTATCTTCCTCGTTTGTACCGAACAACTCGTTACTATTATTTTCTTCCCTAACACTAGAAATTTGTTCGTCTGGATTTTCACATGGGATAGAGTCTACTATTCCCGTACGATTTTCATTCAATAATGACTCAGAGTCTGCCATATATCTCCATTACATTCACTAATTCAAATTTTATTTTTCTATCTTTGACTTATTGATATGTCGCTCCTAGTGTGTCGTAAATTCGTAATTGCGGCTGCGCCAAATTTATGTTGGGAATTTCGGCGTAAACGAGGAATATAATCAAACTTTTCTTTCTTCTTAAACAAAATACATTTTTCTTTATTAAAGATCCTTAAACTATTCTACCAACAGAGGATTATACATTAAATTCTTGGTACTGATTCTATTCTTTCAGAAGTATGGTACCTTACAATATACATGGTACCATACTGTTAAAATTGGAAGCTGCTTTACAATATTTCTTACTCTAGTCTCTAACCCTAACGCTACTCACTTATTCCTAGCTGCCTTCTTTGCTCGACGATAGTTCCTTCTAGCCTGCTTAATTTTATTAATCTCCTGCTGAGCTTTCACCCTCTCTTCTTTTCCCTGTGCCAGCACCCAGGATTGAACTGCTGCGTCTATCTTCCTTTTAAATTGAGCTTCCGCTCCAGTACGTACTCGCTTCTTCGGCGTCTGAGCTGTAGTTGTTGGAGGAGTCGTGGTTGCTTTTGCTCCTCGCTGTCTTCTCCGGTATTCTGCAATTGTGAGTGGTCTGGGTCCGACCTTTGAGTCTTTGAGGGCCTCCTCTAAGGTGTGTGGTGCCGACATCTGCTATTGAATCAAAATGGTCGTGTTAGTTTTGCCCACCTGACTTAAAGAAGCCTGGTTGGGACTCATGTAATGGGTAGTCTATTCAACTAGCCCACCGTAGGTTATTTTGGCAGTAGTCTTCCTTCACTATTGTGGTTGGCTTCTGTCTTCCTTCTGAGCTGTTGTCTTCCTTCACTGTTGTGGTTGGTTCTGTCTTCCTTCTGAGCTTGGTGTCTTCCTTCTTGGTTGAGTAGTTGTGGGTGGACTTCCTTCTGTGCTTGACTCCGACTTGATTTTGACTAACTATTCCTTCATTTTTGGCGTTAATTTATAGGGATGTTTTCGCCTATTCAGCGCTTATCCCCAATCCAGATTCAGTTGACATCATCCCAGAATCGGATGTTCTTTCCTCCAAGGCCACGCATTGTGGACATATTCTGCAGCCTCAGCAGCTTCTGTTGCCATGATCCCACTGTTCCATGATATCATTCTTGTTGAAGGCCATTTGTTCCCAATGTGATATGAAGACCTATGTATGTTCTCGCGATCCCGCACAATTTGATGGTGACATCACCCACGTTCCATGATCCAGCATCATGATCCATGTGCAAGGTCTTTTTCCTCCCTTTCTGCGTGATCATCACAACGTCGTGGTGACATCACCCATGATCCATGATCTCGCGTCATGATCCATCATTATGTTTATTCTCTAGCCAAGGTCACTTGACCATGCTACGAGAAGGCGCGTCACGACGAATGTCGCGAAATCGCAGCGTCAGCAATTTTGGTTGACACTCATAAAATTCTGCCTTCGATGGGAGTGAAAATTGAGATGGTCGGGGTGGGGCAGGGGCATTCGAGAATTTGATGGAATGCTGCTCTCATGGTCATTCTGATCGTCTGGTTTCGCTGCGTCAGCAATTTCTGCTGACCGTGACAAATGTTTTTGGTCCAAACGAATAATGGTGGTGAAGGGCTTTGGGGGCAAAGGGGCATTTGCGCATTTGATCATATTTGTCGTATCACGACACACTCCAGAAACACAAACAAGTAAACAGATTTCGAATTACCATATGTGTTGGGACAATATTTTCCTACTAGGGGACATAAAGCTTTCGCTACGTGTACGTTTTGCTTTTACGTTCATTGTCCGTCAAAAAATTGTCTGCAAGTTGATGTCAGTTTTCATGCAATTCATGAAAAGGAGTGAATTTTTCAGTCCCAAAAATTTCCTTGGCTTATCAAGCAAAAATGATTTGAACGGTTGGAGTTCCGGTTGGAGTTTCATTCTGATCACCGAGGAGTAAGGACGTGCTGGTTGAAGTTTGGAAAGTTGAGTTGTAGTCTAGAGTGAACGGATTAGGGCTGATTCTATTAAAAACTGGAACAGTGATTGACCCTTTGACAGAACATTGAAGTTGGAAAGAAAATTATTTACACTTTCGAAATTTGCTTAGAGAATCAAATTCCTTGTATATTTTATGTACACTTTAATTACGATTTAGTTCTGATGTTAATAATAATTTGGAGTTTCTGTTGAACAGTTATTGTTTAAAATTGTTTGTAAAAGTTTTGGTGATAGTGGTGCTCGAAGTCATTCCGGTTTGAGGAACTAGTTTTGGAGTAAAAGAATTAGCTGCCGTGAATGTAGGAAGGTTGAAAAATTTTAAAATTGTAGTGGTATGAATTTATTGTCGGAGAGTACATGAAACTCTTGAGTTGCAACAGGAAAGCGTGCAGTTAATTTTTGATTTTTAATTATATAGCACAAATTGAAAATTTTTATATTCTAGTAAGTAGTTGTTTAGTTTACATTGAGAAATTGTTAAGAAATAGAATAAGTAGTTGTTCGACATTGAGAAATATGGAGGCAACAAACGTTAAATAAGATGCTGGAAATTAAGAAGAAAAAAATGAACCCGATGGTGGACAGGAGAGGATTGAAATCAACGGAGGAGGAGATAGAGCGAGTGAAAAAACAGGAGGCACCGCTTATTCCGAATAAGTCGGGGAAGGTGGCCAGGACACCGCCGGGAGAGAAGAGTGCAGACGATAAAAAACTCGAGGAGCTGATAGTCATAGAGAACCCAAAATTGGTGGAAGGAGCAAGGATAGATACGAGGGGGAGCGGGGAGGGGGTGTCTTTGGAAAAGATCATGAAGATGATTGACGCATTGGGGGAGGATAGGGTGATGGAAGCAGCTGAAAGGCGAAAGTTTTATGAGAGGGTGCGAATAGAGGACGAGAAGTGAGGGAAAGCGGAAAAAGAATTAAGAAAGGCAGTGAAGCTCTCGCTGGAAGAGATAGAAAAGGAGAGGAAAGAAAGAATTAAGGCAGTAGAGGAGGCGAGAACTGAGGCTAAAGAGGGGGACAGGAGGATAAGAGAAGACGTGGCAGTAGTAAAGGAAGAGCTGCGAACGGCGATGCAGGAATTCAAAAGGTGTAATGAAATGGTAGAAGGGGGGTATACCGGGGAGGGGGTAAAGAAGGAAGAGATTAAAACAAAAATAAAAGAAAATGAAGAAAAGGAAAGGGAAAGGGAGATGAGAGAGAATTGGTTAGAGTGGAATTGGAGTTAGTGAGGAGAAGGGATAGGAGGAAGAATATTGTAATTACAGGTTTGAGAGGGATAGTGAGGGGGGATGAATTCAATTTAGGGAGCTGGTTTAAGGAGAAGTTGGGTTTAGAAATAAATAAAAGTAGAGAGGATTCAAATCATGAGAGGAGTAGAACACAAGTTGATAATGGAGTTTAAAAGTGCAGGAGATCCCTATCAAGGTTTTGGCCTCGAAATGGAAACTTAAGGGCTCGAATATTTTCTTAGACAGAGACCTCACATGGAGGGAAAGTCAAGTTCGAACGAGACTAAGGGAGATGGCAAGGAAAGGAAGGGAAAAGTGTTTCAGTAAAAGGAAACTAGGTGAGAATATGGGAAGAGGAGTTTACGTGAGACGAAAGGAAAATGGGGTTTTTAAAAAGGGTGGCAACAAAATAAGAGGTGGTAGCAGTGAAGGAAGGGGGAGAGTTGAGTCGCAGTTGGGAAAAGTACTTAGGGAGAAGGGGGAGAAGAGCCAGGACAAGGAAGGGGGGGGAACTAAGAGGGGAAAGGGCGAGAAGATGTTAGTGTGGAATTGTGCAGGGGTGGAAAAGAAGCAAGAGGGTCTTGGGATTATGCCAGAAGGTTTATAACATAATATGCCTGGTTGAAGCTTGGGCGGAGGAAGGAGGAAGAGGGAAGGAGCGGAGTGAAAACGAACTGAGCAATTATAAGATCATTTTGAAAGAAGCACGAAGAAAGGGGGAGGGCGAAGGGAGGTTAAGTGATGGCTGTGAAGAAAGATGTAGGGAATTGGGAGGAAGTGTTTAATGAGAGGGGAAGAAATGAAGTAATAGGAGGAATACTAGACTTGAGGAGTCGGAAATGGCGGCTAGTGACTACGTATATTTGGGAGGAGCGGCTTGGGAACTGGGAAGCGATAGAGCAGATTATGAGGAGAGGGGTAAGTCCGAGTCTGATTGTGGGTGACTTTAACGCAAGAACAGGGGCTGAAGGAGGGGAATGGAATGAGGAGGAAGGTGTACGGGAATCTAAGGACAGGATCGTTACTAAAGAAGGGCGAAATATGCTTGAGAATTTAGGAGAGCAGCGCATGAAGATTTTAAGTGGGGGAGGTTGAAGGAGATCAGGACGGAGAGTGCACTTATATAGGCCCGATGGGGAGCTCGGTAATAGTCTATGTAATCGTGAACGAAAAGGGATTGGAGGAGGTTGAAAGAATCGACATAAAGCATAGCATAGATCCTGATCATGCACCGATAGAGGTTAGCTTTCGGGGCAAGAGGAAAGTGGTGGAGGTAAGTTAGGAAGAATTGGATGCAATTAGAGTATATATGAAAAGGCTAGGGAACTTGGAGGGGATTGCTAGCTGGGGAGAATTGGCAGAAAGAATAAAAGGTTCTTGGGTGAGAGTGCTGACGAGGAAGAAAAGGAGGGACAATACGTGGTGGGATAGGGAATGCCCAATAAGCAGAAGGAGTTTGCAGAGAAGTCTCAGAAATTTAGTCTGGATGGGGAAGGGAAGAGAGGAGTATTTCGCACAAAAATCTAAGCATAGGAGGTTCCTGGAAGGGAAGAAAAAGTGGGTCGACGAAAGACACATTCTGGAAGGAAATAAATAAGAACAGAAAAAGTAGAGAAGGAGTAGATGAAGGCATTAAAGAAGCAGAGTGGAAGGCACACTTTGAAACTGAATTAGGTGGAAGGCAGGAGAGATGTGATGTGGGCTTGGTGTTGATGGAGGGTAAGGAAGAGGAGGAGGATAGCGATCAGGGTCAAATAACGCTGAGGGAAGTACAGGCAGCAGTGAGAAAGCTAAGGAAAAGGAAGGCGCCAGGCCCAGACGAAGTTCCGAACGAGGCCTGGTTTTATGGAGGACCGGAATTGGAGAAAGCTTTAACCAGGATCCTGAACAAAATCGTTTTGGAGAGGGATTTCCCCATACAATGGAGGATGGGCTTAACGAAGCCGATATTTAAAAAGGGGAGCAAATGGTTGGCGGAAAATTATAGGCCGATTACGATTATGCATTCTGGCTACAAGTTATATGCGGATATATTGAGAGATATAATGGAGAGGGCTCTGGAGGGGGAGGGTAAACTGGGAGAGACGCAAATGGGCTTCAGAAAAGGGAGAGGCACAATAGACGCGGTTTACTTGCTGAAAGCGCTGGTCGATTATAATTGAAGAAGGGAAGGAGATCAATAGTGAATGAGCCGGGGGTGGTTTACGTATATTTCGCGGATCTGAAAACGGCATTCGGCAGACGAGGTTGGAAAAAATAAGGGTTTCAAGATACGCGGAGGTAGGGACTTTGTTATTGGCCAGGAACAGAAGGAAAGGGGAGATGGCTAGAATTGCATCTAGGGCATGCAAGTATTGGTTACAGGAGGAGGAGAGGAGGTTGTGCCATAGAGATAGGGAATCCTTGAGACACGTGTTGGAGGAATGCGTCGTGACAGTGGTCAAAGAATTAAAGTGGAGGGAGGTATTAGGGAAAGGGGTGAGGGATAATCTGCCTACTCTGCAAGGGATAGTGTATAAAAGAAGACTTCATTTATCGAGCTGCAATAAGTGAAGCCTTCTTTTAGATTTTGGTTTTTTTACAGTTGATACCCTCCTTCTAGCTTTCTATCTATTAGATTTAGAGGTGCGTTTGTTAAGTACAATTTTGTTAACCACTCAGTTTTCGTTCCTTTAAGTTTGATTTTAAGTTGTAGTGTAATTTAATTCCGTATGGAAGATTAATTTTTTGTAAATCACTTTGTTGATCATTTTCTTCCTTTTATCTCATTCAATATATTAGGGAAGTATGTTTAGACACAGCGAGTCTACACCGTACATTGTATATCTAATATGTTTGTTTGAATAAATTATTATTATTATTATTATCATTATTATAATTATAAAATTCCGGATGTTCCGGCACACCTATAAAATTCACCCACCAAAAAACTGCGGTTTTAGTGTGTTGGTAGTTTTGGTTAATTTGATTGAAATACAGTAGGCACTCGCTTATCCGGCACATCAAGTTAGTCCGGCGTTTCGAGAGCACATGCGCATTTTTAAAGACAGAACACAAAATAGTTATGTTCGATGCATATTTTTCTCAAGTGTCGCACCGAATTAATTTTACGTCCTATGTTGTTGTATATGTGTATACTTATAAGCAAAACTGTGTAATAAGACCTACTTTTAAATTCTTTTGCTGTGAAAAGTTTTTGATAGAATTTATTTCCCATATAAATCCAGTAAACTGGCAGTTCCATTAATCCGGTATAGGGGACAACTTTCGGGTGCCGGATTATCGAGCGCCTACTGTATATGCAAATATAATTTTAAAAAATATAACAAAAAAAGCTTGTTGCAAACTTTTCCAAAAAGCACGAGATTTCTCTTGCAATTTGTGTAGATATTTTGAGATTTTATATGTTTATACATATATTTATTATTTTATATTATAATAGGGCCTATTCTGGCGAAAATCGTAAAATAGTAGATTTTTCTGCTTTGGACGATAAAAGATTTTGTTCGTATCAGAGTTTCGATATGTTGATATTATGGCTACCAACTATTTTCGAATCTGCTACGATTTCAATTTCACAAATAACTTTATGCCAAATCTGCTATGTTTGACGGCTGAAAGTGTAACCAAACACTTAAAATGGAATGCACTATAAGTTTAAGTGCCTTTTCATGTGTAAAATGTGTTAATAATTATAATAGTTGTTAACTTAATAAATTGAGTTACGATATTGATAAATATTTAATGAACACACCAGTTTTCTGGTGTCTAAAAAATAATACCCAAAAACAAGTTTGCTTGGTGGTGCAACAAAATATTTAAGAAACTTTTTAAACTTTTTTAGAAATACTTAGGGCACCAACTCAAGGAATTCGATCGATTAAATAGTCAGAGTTCCAAAATGAGCCAGAAGATATTTAATTTGAGTGCATTGAGTGAAGGAAAAGCTTCACATTACCATCAGAAAAACCTTACCATTGATTTCGCTTTTTATGTTGATGATCTTGATCCGTATGTTACGAACTAGTTTCACTCTGATGGCTATCCTGAATAAGTCAGGAGTAACCGCTGAGAAAACTGGGAGCTTCCGTCTATAAGAAGACATGGTCTTATGAACATACTAGCCGCCTCCGAGCAAGGTGAGACAATGGTTCTTCAATTTTGTTAGAATTGACAATTCAAACATGTACAACAGAATCATCGCTCGCTAAAGAAGGCACAACAAATTCCGCAGGACTCAACGTTGTTCAGAAGATATGACTATCTATCTTCTCATAGACTCATGCACTCCGATCTGTCCTGATGTCGATGATTCTGATTATGTTTTTGGAATGGAAGAATCATAAACTGAGTCGGGTTGCAACATGTTATTGCACTAAATGACCACCTCAAACTAGAACCAGAAGAAGAAGAAAAGACTAATTAAAACTACATACATATTTGTTAAAAATACTATACAAATACTAGTGTATATATGTATTTCTTAAAAATAGTTATTGGTATTTGAAAATAAATAACTTTGGAACAAAAATCATATATTACCGACATATTGTTTGTCATGAAGTGGATGCAGATCGATCCTGTTTCAGAGAAAGTCTCTGGAGCAGAATCTATCTTCATCTAGATATAGTCTACGAAACAGAATCCATCCTCATCCACTATATATGTAGTATTTGTAAAGTATTTTTAACAAATATATCCATATTTCTTTCGCAAGAATTAGAACAGACCCAACAGATGGTAAAATATTGAAAATGAATAAAATGCAAACATCAAAAGGCAGAGTAAACTAATTTTATTTACATATTCAAATTTTTTGTCTATTTAATAATACTAGGGGGGCGCCCCCTGCTCGCTACGCTCGCCAACCCCCGCCGTTCGCTCCGCTCATTCTAATAGCCCGCGCATGGAGCTATATATACAGTAGCATTGTAAGTAAAAAGGTTAGTTAGTTCAGACTGTAGTAGATATCTTTTCAGCTCATTTTGTACGTCAAAGTACATCTATATTGAATGAGGCCCTATCTATAATTTTCAAAAACCTTGCGGGTGTGGTTGCGGATATTAAGAGATCTTAAAATTTTCTCATACAAAATACTTTTTGTAAAAATTCTTTCATCTTCTGCCAAATGACATTGGCTTTGTGTTTCAGAAATACATATAAACACGCAATCGGTTAAACGATCTAACTCTACTGGCTACAACATACAATTAACAGTGAGAAAATATAGGTTGTTTGAGTAAGATTCCTGATTTTTGAAACGTTTGCCCCTGGGATTTATTTATTGTCATCGCAAAAGCCAGAATGACGGGAAGTTGAGTTTTTTGAAAAGAAAAAGGCAAAAATACGTCACACGTGTCGAAATACGTGTGTTTCGGAAAACTCCTGCTAAAATCTCACAATCCAAAAAATTTTCTTTTGCATTTGAACTAAACGAATAGGTGTACCATTGACCAAGCAAGTCATGTCCTGTACACAAATTACAAATAAGTAAAAGTATGCAATTTGGTTTTTAAAATAAATTTGTGGGATCGGGAGCCAACTTACAGCAACTGAGTTTAAAAATTCTACTGAAAAATTATTTTGCTCTCTACAATCATCACTCAAGATTTTATCGGAACTCAAATATAATCGTTTCTCTCCGGCCAGGCTGTTAAAGATTTCTTTATCAATGAAAGTACAGGCTTCATATTTGGGTACTAATATAACCGAATTGAGAATATCGTTAGACTTTAAGGTTTCAGATACATTGCCATAAGTATCTGGAATCACGAAGTTGCAGCTAACTAAATGGGAAGGAATTTCAATAACATCTTGGCTGTAATCTGGAAATGTGGGTAAAGTTCCATTACAAAGAGATTTAAGAAATTCAACGAATTCAATCTCATGAGGTGAAGCTCTCATATTTTGGGTAAAAGTTATTTTGTGGATTTTGAAAATTCGGACCATGAACTAAGGCAATTCTCAATAAGTGGTACACATGTACCGTGAGATATAGCTGGCAATATTCGTCAAAAATCTCCACAGAGTAAAAAAGTCTTACCTTGGAAAAGTTTAGTTGAAGTACCGAAGGAATCGTTTACTGAACAAAATTTCCTCAATAGCTAATAAAGCACGGTTCTATGAATCATTTTCTGAAGAGTTTCTTAAAAATTCTTCACACATGAAAATTTTGAATTCATTCCAGAAATCTGAAGCATTTGTAGGAAAGTTCATACCACAAATAGGATATGGCAACTAACTCTCTTAACTGCTGAGAGGACTTACACTCTTTTACTTCTAATAAATATTCACGCCACTCTCCATCATTTCATGCGATACTTCGTGCATGTGCTGAAAATGTGCAGTAAATAATGTTCCCAACAGTACCCAAATCCTGATGGGACCTCGAAGATGAAGCTAAAATAGTCTCAAATGGAATAACTCAACATAAAACATAAAATAATCGAGCAAAATCTCTACTACTTCCTCTTCGAGGTTCTTCGATTTCTTTTCTTTATCTACCTAAACATAATGCATCGGCGTCTCTGTATATAGAAACTCGGACGAACTAATTCGATTGATTTCATAGAATGCAGTCAATTTTGTTCTTCTGCGAGTTTTAAGAGCTTGCTGAACATTTCCTTCCCTAAAGACTACATTTGGCCGATGAGGCAAGTGACATTCAAGTCGAACTAAACTATATTACGTGACTGGTAATGCATTGGATACTCATTTATGCGCCAACTATCTTCCGTAGATCCAACATAGTGACCGGACAAAAAGCTATTGATTTCATCTATATAAACTTTGCCCTCAACTCCACCTCAAACTCTTACAAACTGTAATGAGGCACAGTCGTATCCCTTATTAACATATTTGTGCATATATTTTAGGCTCTTAACTGTGCCAAGAACTTCCACATTTAAGTAGCAATCAAATTTCGCTAAAAGACATGGATTTTAAGGAACAGCATAACGGTTGTCAACAGAGTGGCCACGAAAGTCAACTGTTATACCATTAACACGACGCATCTAACATTGGCTAGAGTTGTATTGTAAAAGTCCTTAGAAAAGCTTTTGCTGCATTTACCATCCCTCATACAGACGGGGATACGATTCAACAAACAACATGGATCGTGGATCATATGGTTTTTAACTAAATTATGAAGTTGTGGGAAATACATATATATTGTAAATAAAATATATCTGGAATTTCCGTACAAACGAACCAACTTTCATTTCCAACCGTTTCTTTTTTCTCTAAATTGAGGTTTTAAAGGTGAGCAGACAATAGTTTGGAAATATGATATAATTTAAGATTTTCACTTTTAAACAGTTTTTTGCTCGTAGCGGCCAAATAAAGCATTCTAGGGGGTATGATCAACCCCTATTATTTTTTCATTTCCCAACTTTTGGCCATATATCATATTTCTCTAAATTATGTTTTAAATGTGGGTCCATACAAAAGTTGGGAAACATGATAAAATTCAGACTTTCGCTCACTTTCCATAAATATTCGTGAAAGTTAACCTCGTGTTTTCTAGAAATAACTGTAAAATTGTGATTTTCCATATTTTTTAAAATAAAATTTGCATATATTTTTATCAAATTAGCAAAAAACAATGGTATAAGTAAACGATGGCTTTAAATTTATCTGTGGTAATGCATCCATATTATTGTCTGTGGCCATATGATCATTGTTTTGGCTTTTGTCTGGAAGAATGCAATTTTATTAGCCAAAGATTGCCTTCTTCCAGGCAAAAAACAAAAGAATGAACATGTGAATATTGTCTGTGATATGGCTGCATTTGCCCCTCACATTATCATTGGCATAGATATTAGGTTTGAGTGAAAAGAATGCACATATTTGGCATAAATGGTTGTTTACTCAGTCGAACGTATGATCTATGCAAATGATAATGTTAAATAAGTATGTTCTATATTTTAATTTTTTCGTAGAGGAATGCAATTATATTTTAATTCTTTTGGTTTGTGTCACCAGTAGAAGATTGATCCATTTGGTTTGTTTTTCGACTATTTTAGTACTTGTTATGTATTGGGGACACAAACCAAAAATTCACATATGCACACATTCTTCCCAAAAGCATCATCTACGCTATACGTGTGCTCAATTCACACATACTATCCCATTGAATTTTTTAATTTCAATTTAAAATTAAACTAATTTATAATTAAATTTAAGAAAAAAAATTATGTGATGCACATAGAGGAAAAACTAATCTTTCGAAAGGTATAACTTTTATGCTGGTAAGTCCACCTGGTTTCCTGTAAAAGGGATAACAAAAAAACGTGTCGCCTATTTATATGTAGATAATATATAAGTGGAGTAATTATCATTGTTTTCTGTTTTTTGCCTGCAAAAATAATAAAAATCATAATAACATGGTAACTAGTGCAATGAAAATGACTTAAAATCCCAAATTTAACAAAATACAAAACAAATTTTATCATTTAAGTATGAATTTATTTACTTTCCTGTAGTGGATAGCAGAAAATTTTATTATAAAGTTAACAAAATCTGAGGCTGCTATGATAGCACGAAGGATGTTACGAAAGACCACAACAATGTCAAAGAAAAAGTGAGTTAAAAGTTTTCATATGAACTTTGTTCCGTTATATCGGAGAAAATTTGTAAATTGATATGCAGAATAAGAAGATCGCATATATTGGAAACTTTTTGGGAAACTATTGTTTTGTTTGTATGAATTGCATTAGGGATCATTATGTTTCATCGATATTTGTATGTTTTGATTTATATCATGACTAGCGGTACCCGGCGCGCGTTGCTACGCCCAAGAAAAAACATGTATTTAATGTGAAATATGAAATACACACTTCTAGTGCATTAAACAAAAAAATTGAAAGTAAAATCAAAAATGAAATAACATAATTTTTTATCAATTACAAAAATAAAAGTTTTATTGTAATGCTCTATGGTAAACAACATGTCTTGTTTTTGCGTTGGCAGTGTAAACATACAGAGCAGATGGCTTTCCAACATGCGAACATGTAATATATAGTTGTCCATGTGAAAACACAGGGTACTCCAAATTCACTCCGCAAATTCCCAATGACTGGCCTTGCGCCTTATTAATGGTAACTGCAAACGCGAGGCTCACTGGAAATTGCAATCGCTTGAATTCAAAGGGCAAATCAGACGGTATCATAGGTATTCGTGGTATGAATACGTCTTCATCTTTGAACTTTCCAGTTAGAATAGTTGCTTCAATCACGTTTACCATTAACTTTGTAACATCAATTTTCAATTGTAGGTTATGTTGTGGTAATCCAGGAATTTCCAAAGAATTCAAAAATTCGGTTGGATAGCGAACCACATCTTCTTCGTTGGTAACCGTATCCAATATCTTGTACGAAACCAATTCGCCAGGAATCTTTTATTGTATTGCTATGTTTAACTGACATCTTTATTTTTTGCCGCTAAAATTGCTCTTTATGTAGATCTTTATCTGCTCTTTATAGCAGATGGATCATTTTGCAACTGAACACGAACATTGGTGGTTAACTACATTGTTTTCACGTGTCTCCATAAATATGATGATTTCAAGCAAGCATTGATATCATCAGCAGGGGTTGATCTAGGTATGAATGGCAATGCTTGCCGAAAATCACCTGCCAATAGAAGCAATGCACCACCAAACTGTGAAATTCCTCGAAGATTTCTCAAAGTTCTGTCCAAAGCTTCAACCATAGTGCACTCATCCCAAATAATTATGCCGCATTGCTGTAATAATTTTGCTGTGCCAGATGTTTTCGATATGTTGCATGTTGTAGTTTCATTCACTTGAAAATTCAATGGCAATTTCAATGCAGAATGTGCAGTTCGACCACCATACAACAAAGTAGCTGCCAATGCCAATGCGATTTTACTCTGGGAACGCATCGTTGCTAACAACAATGAAATCAAGAACGTTTTTCCAGTTCCACGTACTATACTTATTCCTATGTATTATGTATGCTAATTCTAAAAAAGTGTTTATAAATTAGTAATACTGACTTTGCTTTTGATTTTGTAGACACAAGAACATATTCACCATCGAATTGGATCATTGCAACCTCTCGAAGATGCACAGCATAAATTTTTACAAATATAGAGGGAAAAGGTGGTAATATGGCCCCTGCAGGTATAATGGCCCCCTTAGATATTTGTAGTTTAGAAGCACATGATCTTATATGTTTTGCACAAAACGTATAGCTCATGTGATCGTCAAAATTAGTAACAACAAACTCGTCAGAGGGCATTACGTTCTTTTGTTATTTGAACTAGTTGAAAGGCGCAACTGACAAACTTTTATAACCGCTCTGCATTTTATTAATTTTTTCTGGAAAAAATAAGTCTTATCTCTTGTGATTTGGATAATGTGTTTTGGAAACGTTATCCTACCAAATAGTGAAAGTAGTTATACAAAAACTTTTCATCAATATTTATACCAGGGCTCGTTCATATACTTCTTAGAACTTGTAATTTGGCCCCCTCACTATGTTCGTATTATGGCCCCGGGAGCCATATAATGTGTATGATCGATTTCATACTACTTTATTTAAATTTCGTTTATGGGTTCAAATGTACAAAGAATGCCAACCAAATTTCTTTTACCGGAAGAAATTCAGACAATCAGTAGGGCCAAGACGAGGATTTCCAATCGTGGAAAAAATGCTAATATACCCTCACAGTTGTATCATGGCCTTACAGGAATAAAATAACAGAATCTGCGCTTGGCTGAGACTCGTGGACGAGTCATACAGCCTGCGTAGGTCCAGAAGGCGAATACTATATTTGTGATTTTGCCGTTAAGCTTTATATTTAACTTAATTTTAAGTTTTTTTAGCCAATATATTTAATATGGCCCCCCGGGGGCCATTTAACCGTCATTTGATTCAAGTTACGAAATTTGCAACTTTTTATAATAAATATTTTCCTGGTTATTCTGTGGTAATTTCATTTATTCCATAACACGGCATATATAGACCAATGACTGAGGAACACCCAAACGTACTTATATGATTTCTAAGTCAAGTATTTTTATAATGACGCCTCAAAAACAAAGGGGGGGGGCCATATTACCACCTTCTCCTATACTTCATGGGCAACATGGAGGAACAACTTGATCGACGTCAAGAGATCAATGCAGCAATGAAAAGAGCAATTCTTGAAGATCTGAAGCAACTTCTTGGAGCGCATGCCAGATGATGACTACAAGTGCTTTGGAGCGCATGCCAGATGATGACTACAAAGTCGTGATCAGTGCGGATAAACGACCATCTGGAACACACGAACGCCCATTTAACGCTCCAACAATAGATGAAGTAGCCATCCTGATTGTTGGTGAAAGTTTGGAAACAGGCGCTATTGTTCTTACACGTCGCGATACTGGGCAACTGCAACAAATATCTGAAATACATCGTTCATATGACACGTTGCAATACCCGTTGATGTTTTGTCAAGGAGAAGATGGATATTATTTCAATATCAAAATGAAAAATCCATTGAATGGTGAGTATCAATATCATAGTTTTGATTTCAACATGACATACATTTTATAGCGTTTGGTTTTGGTTTCTAATAACAGACAAATTACACTGCTTATTACCAGAAAATAGGAAGTCGTAGGAACAGACTTAAACATTAGCGGCTGTTTGTTTAGAGAAAATTGGACAAATGACTGGCAACCGATCAAAATCATTTATTTTCACCCTTTTATAATTATGCTAAAAATATGGATGAAAGTTTTACATACAAAATACTAATTCTACTGTTTTAATTTCAGGTAAAGAAACTACCAAGAAAGTTAGCTCGAAGAATTATTACGCATATCGTTTGATGATTCGTCAAAATGCTGACAACTATTTGCTGCGGTTTCGTCGATTGCTTCAGCAGTATTGCGTCGACATGTACGTGAAAATAGAAACGGAGCGCTTAACTTTCATTTGGTTGAACCAAGCCAAACTGCGTTCTGAGTATATCCATTTACGTGATGCAATTAGTACTGAAGGAAATGCAGCTAATATTGGTCAATTATCTATTCTGCCGGCGACGTACATAGGTAGTCCGCGTCATATGCATGAACATGCGCAAGATGCAATGACATATGTTCGTCATTATGGTCGGCCAGATCTCTTTATTACTTTTACCTGTAATCCAAAATGGATAGAAATTGTTCAATTGCTGCTTCCCTGACAAACATCAAGTGATCGAAACGACATCACAGCACGTGTATTCAGGCACAAAAAGCGGTCTCTGGTGAACTACATTATTAAACAACGCGTCTTTGGAGATACTCGATGCTGGATGTATTCAATCGAATGGCAAAAACGAGGCTTGCCGCACGCACACATTCTTATTTGGTTAGTGTAAAGAATTCAACCAGATCAAACAGATGATATCATATGTGCCGAGATTCCCGACCGCGAAGCCGATCCAGACCTACATGATGTTGTAATTACAAATATGATTCATGGACCGTGTGGCGCCATCAATCCCCAATCACCTTGCATGGTCGACGGAAAGTGTTCCAAACGATATCCACGGAAATTAACGGCGGAGGCCGTCACTGGCAACGATGGTTATCCACTGTATCGGCGTCGATCAACCGATGACAACGGTCGAACTAACAACAAAAGTCAAAAGAATGGATTTCGTGGTCGACAACAGTTGGATTGTTCTATATTCGCCACTTATTTCCAAAACGTTCAAGACACATTGAAACGTTGAGTATTGCAATTCAGTAAAGTCCATTAAATACATCTGCAAATATGTCACGAAAGGCAGCGATATGGTGGTTTTTGGCATCAAAACCTCCAAAACCAAAGATGAAATTGCGTGCTATCAAGTTGATCGGTATGTGAACTGCAATGAAGCGATTTTGTGTATATTCGCATTCCCTATTCACGAACGTCATCCTACTGTTGTGCATTTGGCGGTGAATCTGGAGAATGGTCAACGAGTATATTTCACGGCTTCGAATGTTGTTCAACGTGCTGAAACACCTCCAGCGACAACATTGACCAGTTTCTTTGCGATCTGCCAAAGCGTTCCGTTTGCACGAACTTTGCTTTACTCGGAGATGCCATGTTATTACACTTGGAATGCTTCATCGAAGAATTTTCAACGGCGGAAGCATGGCGATGCGGTTCCTGGTTATCCGGATGTGCGTTCTACTGATGCTCTCGGTCGTATGTATACAGTTCATCCAAAGAATGATGAATGCTTCTATTTGCGGTTGTTGCTGGTAAATGTGCGTGGGCCAACGTCATTTGAGTCACTACGGACTGTTAATGGTATGTACAATATTCCCAACATATCGTGCTGCATGTGAAGAACTCAATTTACTAGAAAACGATACCCATCGGGATACGACAATGGTTGAAGCAGATACGCACATTATTTGCTATCATCATTTCGACATGCTTTAGAAACCAATCTATTCTGTGGCACAAATACTAGAATAATATGTCAGAAGACATTTTACATCAAATTCGTGTCAGTTCAAGAAATCACGATCTTGAGATGAATGAGGAAATACATAATCGGGCTTTGCTCTTGATCGAACACATGTGTTACCTCATGTGCGGTAGTTTATTAGTCAGGTTAAAAATGCCAGCGCCAAATCGTGAAATGAATGACGCATTTAATCGAGAATTGGAACGGGAACGTGAATATGATCATCAGGAATTAGATTTAGTAGTTCAAACGAATGTACCCCTGTTGAATCCCCAACAAAAGGATGTTTATGATACATTAATGAAGGCAATTGATGATGGAAATGGTGGTTTGTAGTTTTAGCCACTGTTCGTGCGAGATCCAACATTGGGGTTGCAGTTGCTTCTCCTGGAATAGCAGCCACATTGTTAGAAGGATGCCGTACAGCTCATTCAGCGTTAAAATTACCGTTAAATCTTCAAACTATTGAAGAACCAATATATAGCATTGCAAAACACTCCGCAATGCCCAAAGTTTTATTAGCATCGAAAATCATCATCTGGGACGAATGCACAATGGCACATAAACCTGCATTGGAAGCACTTAACCGAACATTGAAAGATCTACGCAATGACTCAAGATGTTTTGGAGGCGCAATGATTTTACTGTCTGGCGATTTTCGTCAAACACTACCAGTAATTGCAAGATCAACTGCTGCCGACGATATAAACGCTTGCCTCAAATCATCGAATCCATGGCGCTATCTGAAGAAACTTCAGCTGACAACAAATATGAGAGTTGCATTGCTGAACGATACATCTGCTGAAGATTTTTCTGAGCAATTGCTGACTGTAGGTAATGGACGAGTACCTGTCACCAATCGAGCGGATTGATTTCTTTTCCTCTTAATTTCTGTAACTTTGTCTCTTCGAAAGACGAACTCTTCAACAAAGTATTCCCAAACATCATTACTAACCACAAAAGTAATGAATGGTTGAGTGAGCGAGCAATTTTGGCGGCTACGAATAAAGATGTAGATAACTTAAACTACATAGTTCAGAATGAGATCATTGGTACACTGCATTCATGCACTACGACATGCTTCCAACCATAAACCAACCGAAACTGTGCAACGGAACGCGTTTGGTGGTAAGTAAATTGATGAACAATGTGATTTACGCCACGATACTCAAAGGAAAATTCGAAGGTGAGGAAGTTCTCATTCCAAGGATCCCGATAATCCCAACCGATATGCCGTTTAAGTTTAAACGACTTCAATTTCCGATCCGTCTTGCATTCGCCATGACCATTAACAAATCACAAGGCCAATCCTTGAAAGTTTGTGGTCTGAATCTAGAAAATCCATGTTTTTCCCATGGTCAATTATATGTGGCATGTTCACGGGTTGGAAGACCATCTGCGTTATTTGTTCTTGCGCCTGATAATAAAACGAAAAATGTCGTCTATCACAAGCTGCTTAGCTGAAGAATGAAACACATGCACCAAAACACATGGCCAATAAAGAATCATTAAAATACTTATTATTAAAATTAAATACTTTTATCCTAATAAAAATAAAATCAAAAATCTGCTCATTTATTGCCTCTAAGGCGGAACAAAGTTCGCCGGGTAAGCTAGTAACTTTATATATGTTTTATATTTAGTACTCAGAAACTCAATCGAAACAATAATTACACTTAAGGATTCAACATCAACGAAACTCCCACAATTACACTGTTTTCGGGGCGCAGGGATTAACCGTGCGTTGTAAGGATTTGTATGAATGAAAATTTTACGATCATTTTCAAGCAATGAAACCTAAATAACAGGTAATACTTGTATTGTTTTGGAAATTTAATGATAAATGCACGTGGGAAAATACTTTTGAGCGATATTGTACCATATATTATGATGAGGAATTTCTAAGAGGGGTTATTCTGAAGCTAGAATATACCTTTACTATATACATATATGAAAAATGTCACTTTTCCTTCTTTTCAGTTCACGTTTTTAGTTTAGTCATAGGTTTTTTTTTATAAGGTATAAAAGCTTGTTTTTTTTATAAATTTTACTTTTATTTTACTTTTCTCTTCTCTAGTTCACGTTTTTCAAAATAAATGCTTGTTTCTTAAAACAGTGTTTTTATTTTTATTTTATTTTAGTGTGATGTCACTAACTGTATCGTTTTCTACTTTTCAAGCCTTTCATTTGATACCAACATTAAACTTTAAACCCTACCCTGGGGTCTTTTAGGCCATTTTTGGCCTGCCCTCTTTTCCATCAAATGTCTGCTTGCACTTATATAAGTTAAACACAGCTATCGCTATTTTGGGGTCCATTAGACTGGATATATTACAAACTTCAACCAACTTCAGTTCACATTTGTATGAATTTTTCTGACATTTTTATATTTTATTATGCCCTTGATTAAACAAATTCCTCATACATTACTTGAATTTAAATTTTCTGATGAAATCAACTGAAAGTTTTGAAGAAATTGTAATTTTGTGGAATTAAGGGAAAAATTTAGGTTCGCGCCAAGGGCCATGTCGCCACCTGGATATATCTAGCTCAACTATTTCTGCAGAGGAGTAACTTAAACCCACTTATTGTTGGGATTTGACAGGAATATTGTACATTTGTGTAATATTTGTACATTTTTATTCTTCTGTGTTATTATTCTTGTTGTTCATACTGTTGATTTACCATATTATATTAAAATGTAAGGCTGTGTATATGTGTAACAAGCATAATAGGAGTGTTGCGAGCACCGTGTGGCACAATAATCTCCCTGTGCCAAAATTCTGAAAATGGCCAATGATCGAATTTTTTGGCTTGCTCAACAAGTATCAGCTCTTATGTGATTCTTAAATTGACAGCAAAGAAAAACTTAAAAAGATGGTTTTTTTTAAACCACAGATTGCCCGAAAAAACGGTGTTGGAGTGTCTGGGTGCCAAACGAGTAAAACACTTCCATTTGCAACACTACCATTAACAATAAATTATTCGCTAATTGAATCCGTTACGGGGGATTATATATATACAGCCGTTGACAACTAATTAGAAACGACGCTACTGCTCTACTTTCACGTGTTCCAAACACTATGGATAAATTAACAATAAATTTTTTACTGATCCTTTGCTTTGTACAGTTATTTCTCTGCAAAATTATATGCATACGCACTTTCTTTTTATGAATTATTTCATTAGTCGGAAATTAAGTTTCAATCGGAAAAAGTACAAGAGTTCATTTGCCACATAATTAGAAACAGTTGAGTTTAGTTCTAAAATTTTTAGATTTTCTGTCTTTTTATTGAATATTTTGGTAAGTTCATGAAGATTTATTGTTTTCCTCAGAAATAAATGAAAATAATTTATAGTTAAGTAGAATAATAATGGGCAAAGGAAAAAGTTGCAAGTCGGTGACGCTCAAAGCTATTGATGCGCCAAATGAAGCTAACCTTTCTTATTAGAGCATTGTAAACCGGCTGAATTGCTCCAAGAAGATATTTTTTGGTGTACTTGCTACGGCAGAAATTATGTCAGGTGCCAGAAAGTAAGTGAACCTGATCCACGTTATACTTCGCAAGTAATTGAGTATGGTGGTGGATCAATTTTCGTTTGGGGATGTTTCTCATGGAACGGCGTTGGTCCAATTCATCATATTGTTGGACACATGAACAAAGAACATTACGTTGCAATACTGGACAACGTATAGCTTTCATGCGCAGAGGCTAGAAGCCGGTTATTTGGTCTCTTCAGAAAAAAACTGACCCAAAGCATACCACGAAACTGGCGAAAACTTTTCTTGACCAAAACTCGGTGCGAGTTCTGGAGTGACTATCACAAATCCCAGTTTGAATCCAATCGAGCATTGTGGGCTACCCAAAATATCAGTAATTTGAACCAATTATACGAAAAAGTGAAGGAGGATGGTACGAGATTCCAGTTAAGGAGTGTCGAGATCTTGTCCAGTCCATGCAGAGAAGATGTAGGGCTCTATTAAAGCAGAAGCGATTTCACACAAAGTATTGATCACGACAATTAAGTTCTTAATTTTTTTCTAGCGTTTTCTCATGTTTTTGGTATTTCCTTTTTCAAATTTCTAATTAGTTGTCTCAGTCAAATGTTATCTATTATTGTGATATTTTGAACTACTAAGCTTTAAAAATTTTTTTACAAAACAAAAAGTATACACGAATACCTTAATAATGATAAAATATAGCGGTTTTACATTAAAAATATATCGTTTCTAATTAGTTGTCAACGGCTGTATATATGTATATATGTATAATCCAATTATATATAATTGGATCAGTTGTAAGGGGAAAATGAGTTGTCATACGATTCGCTTACATTTTCTTTTTGTTATACAGTTTTTCGTGTCCCGAAAAAATTTCGGCTTCAAACGAAGGAAAAAAATGGTTTACATATGAGTCATTTCAAATGTACACAAGCCAATGCTCACAAGCCCTTAATATCCCTGTTTTGCGGATAGAATACGATTATTCTTGTGTGCTGGTGGTTTTGATCAATTTGATTGCAAACTTAATTTAAAAAACGAGAAAATTCACTATTTGTGCAAAAGTTTTCGACCAGCGCTAGATGTTCGAAGTTTCTTTTGTATTTTATATAGATTTTCTGCGAATTTATGTTAACTAGAAATGCCCGTGGCAGTCGGAAATCGACCCAAGTTTACTTGAAAATAGAAATTTCCATTGCTCGAAAGCTTCAGTTGCTAGGTATCCGTAAGAGTTTATTTTTTGACATCCATCGACAACCAATTTAAAAAAAACAGACATGAACCGATATGCAAGAGTCTGAAACGATTCCAATTAAAATTATTATAATAATTTGAATCTAATATAGAAGAACGACATATGCTATAAGACTTATATAGCATAGTACCTTAAATCGTGCAATGAAACAGCTTTGAGAAAAAAGCCAATAAGATTTTTGTTAGTAAGAGAATTTCTAGAACACTAATCTAGATCAACTTTATTGAAGTTGGGTATGAATCATATATAACAATATAACAATATTTCATTTAATGTAATCCAGCAACCAGATTGTTGCCAGGTTGAAAAGTTAAAGTTCTCATTCCAACACGCCCCCTCAATCTGAATGCTGGTGGTCATCTGTACCAGGGTTGGAAGTCATTCCAATAGCTCGAACACACCATTGATGTTTTGTTCGTGGCAACGCCTTCGTCAGGATGTCCGTTGGCATTTCGATGGTAGATTGATGTTTCACATCAAGCACTCCTTCATTTACTAAATCTCTAATGATGCGGTGGCGATCGTCCTAGAATGATACTTGGGATCACAAGATAAACACTGAGCTCCGTGGCTGTCAGTAAAAATTATGATTTGGTCAACTGACATTAATCGGATCCTAAGTAGTAAATTTCTCAGATATACTGCTTCTTTAGCCGCTTCCGAAAGGCAAATGTACTCCGCTTCTGTGGAGGACAGTACAACGGTCCGTTGTTTTTGTGATTTCCATGATATCACTGAACCACCCATCATGAAACAATATCCGGTGAAGGATGGACGATCCAATAAGTTAGAGCCACAATCAGCATCTGAAAAACCTACAATTGGTTTACCTGTATGACAGTATTTCAAACCAAGATCCTTGGTTCCCATTAAATATCTCAGCACTCGCTTGGATGCAACACGTTGATCTTTAGTTGGTGCATTAGGGTTCTGAGCCAATCTGGAGACTATATTTGCTATGTCCGGCCTTGTCCCAACACTAAGATACATAAGAGCAACACTAATCTCTTTGTATCTGCGTGCATCCATCACCTCAGCTGATTCGTACTTTGGATTGACTTCGACCGGTGTTTTTACTGAGTTGCATGCATCCATTCCAAAACGACGAAGAAGATCACAAATATATCCCTTTTGGGACAACGGGATATGATCCTTAGTTTAATCAATTTCAATTCCCAAACAAAATTTGGCCAAGCCCAAATCTTCAAATGAGCAGTACAATCCCTTTTTGACTTCGAATATCCACGAGTCGCTTGATGATGCAATTAATAGATCGTCAACGTATGTTAAGATCAACATAACATCTTTCTTTCTGTGGGCAATATACAAACACGGTTCCTCCTGGGTTGGTGAGAATCCTAGCTGCTTAAGTTTTTGACTAAGAGTGATAAACCATTGTCTACTACCTTGATGAAGACCACATAAAGCCTTTTTTAATTTGCAAACAGTAGCGCCAGCCTGAATTTCATTTAATATCTTCTTTGCCCTTTGAATTATTCCACAATCCAATTGATTGTTATTCGATATTAATTCCAACATACTGACTATCATTTGTGGTGGTTTGGAGACTTTGTCATCTAATTTTCCGTTTATATATGCCGTGACTATACCAAGTTGATGAACCTTTAAATTGTACTCAGCTGCTAATGCCATCACTAATCTTAGTGACTCGAGTCTTGCTACAGCCGCAAAAGTTTTCATTATAATTAACTCCATATTGTTGGCTGAATCCCTTAGCAACTAGACGAGCCTTAAAGTTGTCAGTTGATCCATCTGGCTTGAGTTTCTTAGTAAGCACTAAATGATTACATACTAACCTCTGCTTACCATCAGGCTTGACTATTTCGAAAACATCATTCTTCAGCAAGCTTATAATCTCGGAGAGAATAGCATCTTGCCATTCATTCCATTATGGGCTACTGATAGCTTCTTGAAATGGGGTTTCTATTGCTCCTGCGAAGACATCATCTTCCAGCTCCGGCGCAGGTTCAAAAACTAGAACGTCTTCTTTTTCTTGTTCTTTGACTGATCCTGTATCAGACACATTCCCATTTTCCTGCTCTCTAACTGGTTGAAAAATATTTCTAGGTCGTCCACAGGATCCTGTCCTCAGTAGTCGTGGTCGTCCACGACCTGTAGGTAACACTTGGAGTGGATTTTCATTTGTGATACGATTTTCATCACTGACAGATGTCGACTCCACATCTGGGTTTCGTGCGTTAAGTTCCACTGTTGGAGTGGTAGTCTTATTCGTTAGCGCGATGCTTCTCATTTCTGTTCTTTTCTTCTCCTCCTGTGTTTCAGCTATTTTCGGTAGATTAAGTAAGTCGAAGGATTCATCATCACTATAGCCTTCACTATCACCTTTTCTCAATTCCAAAAATTTAACGTCTCGTGCGATAATAATCTTCTGTTTTGGCATCCAGACTCTATACCCTTTGACTTCTCTTGGGTAGCCAACAAAAATACCCTTTTTGGATCTTGGATCAGAATTTCCCTTTAGCTGGCGATTTATCTAGAACATCAACTTCAGATCCAAAAACTTTCATATAATTAAGTTCTGGGATTTCTCCCTTCAGTTTCTCATGTGGAGTAAGTCCACCAATAATCTTACTTGGGCAACGAGTTCTAATATGACATGCTGTGGAGTGTGTGGAACAGTCAATCTTCTCTCAATACCACAATCTTGTAAATAATTACTGAACTCTGCATTGCAATATTCAAGACTGTTATCAGTTTGAAGTAATTTAATAGTTTTGCCAGTCAGCTTCTCAATGCGTTTCTTTTACATTTTGAACTCCCGCCATTTACGCTCTTCCGCCCTATTAGGTAAACTTCACACCATCTGGACGCATTATCTACGAAGGTTATGAAATACTTTTCTTGATTCATATACCTAGCTCGAATAGGGCCACCAACATCAGAATGAACAACTTCTAAAAGTGTATTTCTAGGACTAACTGACTGGGAAGGGCTTCCTTGTCATTTTTCCTTGCATGCAGATTGCACAATTTATTAAGTCCTTTGAGTCACTTACGGGAATTTTGCATTTGAACCTTTCCATTATTTTTATCAAGTCAATATTATTTAGATGACCAAGTCTCCTATGGCTATGGTATTCAAATCACAATCTTCAGCGTTTGCAGTACCATGCGGTATGTTGATATGTCCCTTTTTTCCGACATAATAAAGGTTACCTCTTCTTTGAGCCTCAAGGTGTAAGAATCCCTCTTTATCAACAACACCAGCGGACTTCTCATCAAACATAACATTTTAGCCTTTGTTGGTAATTTTTGATACCGAAATCAGGTTATTTCGTAAATCAGGTACATACAATGTATTCTCAAAGGTAATTCTCATAATTCTTTACCCTTCAGGAAGCAATATCTTGACGTTTCCGTTGCCTTTAACTTCAGTTGAACTATTGCTGGCCAATTTCAACATCCCATTCATATTTGTTTCGCATTTTTCGAAGCTGTTTCGATCCTTGCATAGATGCGGTTTTGCTTTGAATGCAGTCAAATCTTCGAAATTTAATTCATCTTTCGCTTCAAAGCATGTAGCAAAAGACTTATCATCAACGGCATTCGCATCAGACTTCCTGTCGTACTGTTTGTTGTTTTTCGTAGGACATACATTCGCCTTATGACCTAAACGACCACATCTGAAACATTTAAACTTTTGTCTACCTTGTTTCTCTGGAGTTTTAATGGGAGTATCCTTCTTGAACTGATTGATAGGCTTCCAATTATGTCGACCAGCTGCAACAGCTCCATCAGAAACCACAGTGCCCACGTTATGACGTCGAACGGTGTCTTCTTCCAATATTTTGACTTTGAGCGCTTCAGGTTTAGATAACTCATCCCTAGATTCCATTTCACAACGGGAGTTCTCATAACTAGAAGGTAAACTACATATATAATAGCAATACTGATAATACTGACGGATGAATTTCAATTTTTAAAGCGGATAATTTATTGACTGACACAAAGAAATTTTTCAGGTGATCTCATACACAACCATCAAGTCGTTGAAATATTATCTGCTTTAAAAATCTTCAAGTCGTTGAAATACATATTAGCTGCTTTAACAGTGTAGCAATGCGTATGGGCTGATTCGGAGCGTACACTTCTTCTAATTGAATGCACACATCACGTAAGGTTTTACATCCAATGACGTTTTGAAGTTCATCTGGGTGAATGGATAATAATAGATCTGCTTACGCCTTCCTGTCGTTCTATTCCCATGACTGAATCTTTGAGTCACTGAATGATTTTTGGTCGCCTTCTTTAATTTCTGGTTTCAGTTTTCCCCACAAGTCTGATTTAATTAGAAGTGCCTCTGCATGCAGGTATTATAATTGGATTGGGTCAGGAGTTCAATCCTCGTTAAATTAACCACGTTACTAGTCATCTTCAATCCACTTCTTTCACCATGTGCTGCAGACTTAACCACAAATATGCCGATTACTTGAATTATAGTGTTACAGGCGTCCTAGGCCCATAACCTGTTAGAAAGAGAATTTCTAGAACACTAATCTAGATCAACTTTATTGAAGTTGGATATAAATCAAATATAACAATATAACAGTATTCCATTTAATGTAATCCAGCAACCAGATTGTTGCCAGGTGGAAAAGTTAAAGTTCTCATTCCAACAATTCTTTATGTTCGCCTTCCATTAACTGTTAGCAACGACTGCAGATATTTTTGGCCATTCTATGAAAAAAATAATATAGAGAAAGTTCAATGGAATTTAATTAAGAATTGCGTTTGAAAACTATTATCAAAAGGTACCAAAACTACATCAAAAAGTTTATCAGAATTTAGCAGATTATACTCGAACATCTAGCATTAGGTTGAATCTAAATCTGGTCACACTGAAAAGAATTATACAGCACAAACGCATAACCACTTACGGGTCATCCTTACGCATATGCATTGATCACGCTCTGATAAAAGCATGAGCAAAACGATCAGTGTGACCAGATTTAATAAAATTCTGCGATTTTAGAAGAATTAGGGCTTAGCAGATTATTTCACAGAATCAAATTTAGGGCTTACCAGATTTTTTAGCTGATATGTCACTAATAGAAAAATTTGGCAGATTTTAGCATAATCAAATCAAACTTCACTATCAGTAAAATATTTGAGTAAATGCAATTTCTTGATCCGTACAACGTTTTTTACGAAGAATTCGGATTTTTTAGTTCCAGATATTGTCGATTTCTCTTTTCAAATATGAATTGAATACAGTCACCTACGGTCTAGTGTGTGCTCCTTATTTAGCCTTACGTTCTGTACTCCATTTAATTGAAGACGACGGGCACAAATTTCTATATCCAACGGAAATATTACGTAAAGGAAGATATGTTGATGATGTATTCGGAGGGACAAACACGATTGAAGAAGCTCAACTCAAAGCAAAACAAACCTATGATCTGTGCATGGCGGGCGGTTTTCGAAAGTGGTTCAGCAATGAGGCAGAAGTCTTAAATTATATTTCTTCCGATCATAAAGTAGAAACATAATCCATACCGATTAGCGAGCATGTAGTCCACGCTTTAGGCTTTTCTTGGAATCCTATATTAGATATCCTGCAGTTTAAACTTTCTAAATCATCCAATTTAAAACATACCAAACGCTCTGTTTTGTACAGAATCGCACAATTTTTTGATCCGCTTGGTCTATTGTTGCCAATATTCGTTAAAGCTAAAATTTTCATGCAAGAGTTATAGGTGATTAAAACTGGCTGGGATGCACCACTTCAAGAACCACAAATAAGATACTGGAAAGGTTTCATCAACTCATTAGATGGCTTAAATGAAATAAAGATCCCTAGATGAATAGGTATATTAACTGATTCACTCATCGAGATACACGGTTTTAGTGACGCATCCGAACTAGCAATGGCAGCTGCAGTTTACATTAAAACATGCACCTCAAGCGGAAATAAAGTCACTTTGTTATGTTCCAAGACGAAAGTAGCTCCCATTAAAAGGATGACGATTCCCAGGTGAGAATTGTCTGCAGCAGTTCTATTAGCTAAACTTGTTGCTCACAGCCAACAAGTTTTGAAATTGACACAATTATTTTGTTATGTATGGACAGATTCCTCGATCGTACACGTTTGGATTAATAGTCATCCATCACGATGGAAAGAATTCATACATAATCGAACCTGTTTGATCCAAGAGTTAGTTTCTCATGCAAAATGGAAGTTTGTACCAGGTATTTTAAATCCAGCAGATTGTGCGTCAAGGGGTGTTACAGCGAAAGAGTTAATGAATCATGCGTTATGGTGGGAAGGTCCATCTTGGTTACTTGACGACCCTTCTACATGGCCTACCCTACCTATTCGTGATCTTTCTACAACATTTTTAGAAGAACGAAGCAAGATTGTTAACATCTGTTTAAAAGAAAAGATTTGGAATCTTCAGGAACGATTTTCAAGCCTCACTAGATTATTGAGAGTAACGGCGACTTGCCAACGAGCAACCAAACTATTCAAAAAGCAATCCAAATCTCTAACAGAAAATCCCTTGTCACCAACTGAAACTAATGAAGCTCCATTGTTCTGGATCAAGGAAATTAAAACATGAATCATTTAAAAAGGAATTAAAATGCTTAAAAGAAAACCTAGAACTTCCTAATTCCAGTTCACTTATCAAACCTACGCCATTTATAGACGGGCAAGGATTATTACGTGTTGGTGGCCGTTTGAAAAACGCATTATTGGACACGGATACAAAAGATCCCTATATTATACCCATTTCTCGACATCAATAATTCAAGACGCTCATAAACGCACTTGTCATGGATCCACTCAAGACACTCTTTCATACATAAGAAATCAATATTGGATACTAAGTGCACGAGTTCCAATTCGTTCTTTCATTTTAAAATGTGTAACTTGTACCCGCTACCGACGAAAACAGGCAAGTCAACTAATGGGACAATTACCTTACCCACGGGTAATTTCACATCAAGCTTTTTTACATACTGGAATCGACGATGCAGGGCCGTATATTATAAAAACGCGGAACGGGTGAAATGCCAAAACTTACAAGGCTTGGTCGCAGTGTGCGTATGCCTATCCACTTCGGCAATTCGTTGATCAGTAATAATGGTACCACTTGGCATTTTAACCCTCGTGCGGCTCCTCATTTCGGTGGTAACTGGGAATCAGCAGTTAAATCGATGAAACATCATTTAAGACGAGTAGTTTCCCAAACACAATTGACTTATGAAGAATTTACTACGATCTTAATTCAAGACCATTAATGCCTTTAACTAATGATCCTGATGATCTAGACATTTTAACACCAGGACATTTTCTAGTCGGACATTCTTTTGATTGTCCCAGAGCCAAATTTGGAAAAATAAAATTTGTCAAGACTTTCTCGATGGCAGCATATAAGTCAGATGATCCAAAGTTTTTGGACCAAGTGGTCTCGTGACTACCTTCAAAGATTTCTCGCAATATACAGATGGAATAAACCTGCACCGTCTCTCAAAGGTGATATAGTTTTGATTATGGACGAAAGATATTCACCTGGTAAATGGCCGATGGGTCGTGTCATTATATTACACCCTGGCAAAGATGGATTAGTCCGAGTTGTAACCATTCAAACAGCAGTACAAACCTTCACTCGCCCGATCGCTAAGCTTTGCCCCCTAGGTTGTAGTTCGAATTTCAAAGTTTCGTCGGTAATATCGACGAAGGCGTGGGGAAATGTTTATAAAGTATACAAATCATATCGCGCGAACAATATTTCAGTCGGAACTTGTGATGTCATCTATGCTGCATAAAAACAATCGTCGATCGCGCGATATGTAATCTGCTGAAAACGCTTGGCGTGCAGTTTTATTTTATGGCTCGAATTTCTGACTAAAATTTTTGTTTAGATTTTGAGTAATTCAAGACCCTTTTTGTGTGGCCTGATATGGAGGACCACATCATCATCATAAAATTTGAATCGAAATGAGCAGTAGCAGAAATCTCCTCAACAAGTTGAGATCGTTTAAGTTTGAAAGTTTTCCCTTCATAAGATTATTTATCAGAAAATAAGTGACCATAAAATACAGGCTGTTCAGTGATCGATCACCTCAGTGAAATTAATAGTGACAATTTTTGAAATATGAAAACTTCTGGAATTGCAGTGATTTCCTTAAATTACGATTAGTTCTAGACAAATTTAATTAAGTTGAAGTGCACTCTACAAGACAAGAAGAAAGAATCTTATCCTGAGAAGAGAATTTATTAACCACGAATCAATCGTTTGCACAGTAAGTCAGTGCATGTGTTTTACTGTTTGAATGATAAATCAGGCGTTTTAGCCACATTATTGTGAGAAGAAATTATTAAATAGGTCTTCTATGAAATTCATTGGAATTTTTACTGGTTTACAACCCTAATCAAAATTGTAGTGAAATGATTTAGATTAATCATGCTGAAAGTCACATTTATTAAAAAAACTGATGCCAATTTGTACGAAGTTCGATTGAGTAACTTCTGCTAACTGAACTGATTGATCTACCTCTCACTTTCAAGATTGATATTTGCAACACTAACTTGGGAGATTTTGCATAAATTTCAATGAAATTCAATTGCAACTTCTGGTGGCAAAATTAAGCTTTCAACACTTATCCACATTTACATGGAGAAATTCAGTAGAAATTTCTACGAGGTTTAAGACAAACTTCTGCTGGATAATCTCTGGTGATTCTTGACGAATAAATAAACCACATTTTAATTGGGAGATTCTACAGGAATCTCACCGAAGTTCAAATTGCAACTTCTGCTGGCTAAATCAGGGAAATTCAAATGTAAGGCCACGTTTTATAGGCGAGATTTTCATAAATCTTCAGGAAGTTTAATTAACGACTTCTGCTGGCCTAATACGAACACGACACCAATAAAATGAATAATTCTGTTTCTAGGTTGATTGAATCAATTGGCATACAGTCAGGACCTTGGGGAAATCCTCAAATTTTTCGGTACATTCAACAATTAATCAACAATTATTCGGTAAAGCTCCTATACTTGTTTCTCTGGTTATTTTAAACACAATTTAACTGGAAATAAAATAAGATTTATTTTGGATTCGGTAGCGTCAGATCACATAATAAATAGAGAAGATTTAATGAATAATTTTCAAGATTTAATACCACCAATCAAAATTTCAGTTGCAAAAATGGAGAACTCATCAATACAACCAAAAAAGATGACTAAGGCTAATTAGTAACATGGGCATTGAAGGAGTGTTGGAAGATTTCCTATTTTGTCCAGATATTACTTACAATTTGATGTCTGTGTCAAAGATGCAGAAAAATGGACTAACAGTTATTTTTGACAAACAAGGAGTAAAAGTAATCAATGCATGTAAAACTGTAATGGAAGGTAAGCTTTTAAACTACTTGATAACAGTTGATTTGATTATTAATGAAGCTATGGTAAATACAGTTAATAAATCTATAAATTATAACATATGAGATCAAAGATTCGGTCATATAGGTAAAAATAGATTTCTGGAACTGAAAAATGAACAAATGGTGGATGATGTGATTCAAATCAAAAATATTACACCTGATGATCATTTATGCGAAGCATCTATACGTGGCACACAATCACGATTGCCATTTAATGAAGAAAAGAATAAGTGTCACATAAGGCGACCGTAGTTTATAGTTCACTCTGATGTTTGTGGTCCAATCAGTCCTTCAACAATAGATGATAGGAATTATTTGGTTATTTTTTTGGATGAATATACTCATTATTGTGTAACGTATTTACTCAAACACATTATGTAGCCAAGAGTGAGGCTCATTTCAATTTGAAATTAGTAAATTTATACAGTGATAATGGGAGAGAATATTTGTCCAACATCTAACAATAACAATAACATCTTTCATCTAACAATTCCACGAACTCCACAATTAAATGGTGTATCCGAAAGGATGATAAGAACTGTGACAGAAAAAGCTAGTTCAATTATAGCTAATGCTAGCCTTAACAAGGTGGGGCAAGGCAGTTTTAACTGCTACTTATTTGGTGAATATAGTACCAACTAAAGCTTTAAAACAGGAAGAAAAACCATATGAAATGTGACATGGTAAAAAGCCACAAATTAAAAATTTAAAAGTATTGGGCGCAACTGTGTATGTGCACAATAAAACCAGTAAGACAAAATTTGATGATAAATCTTGGAAAGGAATACTGGTAGGATATGAGCCAAATGGTAATTTGGTTTGGAATGTGGAGAAGGAACAGTTTATGGCTGTCAGAGATGTAATTATAGATGAACTAAATTTCTTACAAACAAGACCTATTTTACAATAATAATACCAACAGAACAAGTAGATAATAATCAAAAGGAAAAATTAGAATTAGAAGATAATAAAAACGGTAATAAAGGAATTAGATTAGAACAAGACAAAAATTGAATTAATGAAGTTCAAAAGGAACAAGAATTAACTCAACTTAGAAGGAGTGAAAAGATTAAAAATTGTCAACCTATTTCATACAGTAAAAAAAATAAACATGACTTTATGATGTGTGCTCAATCATTAATATGTAAGATTCCAATTGAATATGAAGAAATTCAAAAAAGTAACGATAGGAAACAATGGGAAGAAGCTATCCAATGGGAAGAAGCTAGATGAAATCCAATCGTTGTGAATTAATGAAACTTGAGAATTAGTAAAAAGACGAGAAAACAAAAATATAGTAGATTGTAAATGGGTGTTTACGAATAAAAATGATGAGTTTGGTAACCCAATTAAGTATAAAGCTAGACTAGTAACTAAGGGATTTACTCAAAGCTTTTTAATTGATTATGATGAAACTTTCGCACCAGTTGCACGAATAACAAGTTTTCGATTCATGATCGCATTTGCAAATCAGTTCAACCTGTTAATACATCAAATGGATGTTAAAACAGCTTTCTTGAACGCTAATCTAAAAGAGGAAATATACATTAAAGTTCCTCAAGGTATAAATTGTAAAAAGGATCAAGTCTGTAGGCTAAAGAAATCCTTATATAGACTTTAACAAGCGGCGAGATGTTGGTTTGAAGGTGTTCTCATTGAAAAGGGTTTTATGACCTTATTAGTTGATAGATTCATTCGAATATATATGTTGTTCTGTGTGTTGACGATTTAGTTATAGTTACTGAAAATATACATACGATGAACAGTTTTAAGAATTTCTACATGAATCAATTTTCGATGGTAGTGAAAGCATATATAAATTTAAGATGTATGATGGCAACGCTGTAAGTACACCACTAGAAACTAAAATTGATTTTGAAGCTCTTAATTCGAAAGAAGAATATGATGATGAAAATATGAAAGAAAAAAATGATGTACCTTGTCGTAATTTAATAGATTGCTTAATGTATATAATGACATGTACAAGACCAGATCTAAGTATTGCAGTCAATATTTTAAGCAGGTATATGAATAATAATAATAACGAAGTATGGATTGTCTTAAAAGAGTACTTCGATATTTGAAAGGTTCAATTAACTTAAAATTAACATTCACTAGGAATGATTACAAGAATTTTATAACTGGTTATGTTTATTCTGATTGGGGTGGTGATCAAAGTGATAGCAAAAGTATAACAGGATTTGTCTCCAAATTATTTGAAGAATGTACAATAAGTTGGTGTACAAGAAGACAAAATTCTGTAACACTTCTTCTACAGAAGCTGAGTACATGGCTTTATGTGAAGCTGTACGAGAAGCACTTTGGTTAAAACCCTTATCTAGATGTGTAAATGTAAATATCAAAGAACCAATAATTATTTATGAGGATAATAATGGGTGTATTAGCATTGCTAATAATCCAACATGTCAAAGAGGTCAAAACATATTGATATTATGTTATCATTTTTCAAGAGAGCAAGTAGAAAGAAAATTAGTTCAATTAATATATATTTCTACAGGTGAGCAAATAGCTTACATGCTGACCAAAGGACTACCAGCAGCAAAATTTTTGGAATTTAGATTTAAGATACACTTAAGATAGATTTTTATATGATCGGATTAGGTTTTTCTGGGTTTTTCGTAATCCTAGCAACAAATGTTGGATCATTCAAATTCCCCAGAATTAACTTCACTCAGTTGTTGAATAATTTGTATATTATAGTTTTAAATAATGTTATTAAAAAGTTAATTAATTTTTGAGAGGGCATGATAGATTTACAAAAATTAATAAACCACTGTATTTTAAATTCTACTTGTTTGGTTGCCATGGGTGATGTACAATCCCAGTGGGCATTAAAGTTATTGTTATAAATCTACTTTTTTATATTAGTTAGTCCTCTGTTTGGTAAATTGGGTGATGTACAATCCCAGTGGGCATTAAAGTTATTGTCATAATTCAAATTTTCAATATTAGTTAGTAATCTGTTTGGTAAATTGCAATAGCTTATAATAAAGAGTTGAGTGAAATAAATTATTGAAAATACAGTGGTGTGCCATATTATTAGACATATTAAGTGTTGAATAATTCCAATAGGAGCCTTCGCGCAAACCAAAGACAAAAGCCAAAACGCCTATCAAAAGGGCTTATCAACTATCGGTTAGAAAAAGCCCTAGAATATAAAGAGATTGCACTCTGTGCGTTTCTGGACATTCAAAGGGCTTTCGACAATTCCTCCTTTGAGGCCATCGACAGAAAGCCTTAAAGAAAAACATAGATCTAACTACTACTAGCTGGATAAAATCCATGCTTATAAGCAGGGTAATAAAAGACGAGTTAGGAGAAACGTCCAAAACTACAAGAGTGGGAAATTGTTCCCTCAAGGCGGGGTACTATTCCCCTTGCTATGGTCTATTGTGGTGGATGAATGTCAAAGCAAACTAAAGGAGGTGGACTACGTCGTAATAGGATACGCGGACGACATAGCCATAGTAATCTCTGGTCAACATCTTAACACCCAGAAAGAGCTGTTGGAGATAGCTCTCAAATGAGTCATCAAGTGGTTTGAAAGCAAAGGTTGGGAAGTTAACCCACAAAAAATGGAAATTGAACCTTTCTCCAGGAAGAAAAACATGGATTTTGGGGATCCAATTTCTATGGGAGGCAAGAAATTGCAAACCTCCAAGGAGATAAAATATCTAGAGGTATACATACATGGACCAGAAACTAAGCTGAAACCTTGACCCCAAATGCACCAGACAAATGCTAGGCAAGACCTGGGCTTAAAACCAAATAACACCCTTCTGGCACAGACAAATCCAGATGTCTCGTTCCCATACAACGAGTCGGCACCAAAAATTCCAAACTAGCAGACACCAACTAGCAGACAAAGAGCTTTTGGTGAGTGCATATTTTATGCGCTCTGAGAGCGAAATTTGTCTGCTAGTTGATGTCAACTAGTTTGAATTGAATATGGGGAAGGGGTCGTAGAAATAAGGGGAAAGGGGGGGGTAAACCAAAATTTCGGCGATGGGACACAATTTTCATTTTCTGAAATTTTCGTTTCCCTCACACAAACAGAAATTCTTTGAGTGTGTACATTCGTGAGCACAATTGACTCACATACACGTAAAAACATTCAAAAATTTCCATTTTTTGTGTTGAAAATGGAAATTTTTGTATGTGTTGGTAAATTTGATTAATTGTGGGATTAAAATATGCAAATTAAATTTTAAAAAAGAATAAAAAATCACTATTTTTCGAATATTTCCGGCAAACGGGAGATTTTTGGAATCTGTGAAATAACTTTTGTTAGTTATTAATGGTATTTACTTTTTGCTTAATTATTTGAATGAACTTGCATTCATAATGCTTTCATATTATTATTATTATTCATAATTTTATTTTTCAAAAGTTGAAAGTTCATTTGATAAACTTACTAAGTTAAAAATAATAAATAATAATAATAATGAGAAATTATGAACTATTCGCTTTTATTTATATTTTCTGGCAAAACATTTAGTTATTCAAGAAACTTACTACCATTCAAGAAACTTACTTACTTCAAGTACTTATGTACTAAATAGTACATAATATATTGTTACATATATACATATATTATTTTGTAATATTATTATAGATCATGTTTCCTTAATACTTGATTGAGAGTGATTAATTTGCAATATATAAATTAAGGGAATTGTGTATATTGGAAAAAAAATCCTTATTCATATATTTTTCTGAAAAAATGCTAAAATTTTAAATTACTTGATTCCTATTACTTTAATTATCATTTTCAAAATAAATTATTACTTTGTGTTATCATGGGATCTCTAGTATTATGCTTTTTATATTATTTACGAATTTATATAATTATTTATGATGATAACGAGTAAATATATTGAAGTTATTCAACAATTTTGAAATTTTATGAATGAAATTTTATTAATTCATAAGAAAATTATCGGAAATCTAAATTTTGTTATATGTCCTTTTTTAAAATGTAACTTTTGTATAAATACTTTTCACAATAAAGAAAGATGATGTATGGAAAAAAGCTAGGAAAAGGCTAAATATTGGGGGTCGGTCATAGGTATGAACCCTCCAGGACACTTAGTTTATCCGCTAGGATCAAAAAACTGTTAAAAATTCAAAATCTGAAATTTATTATATTTCCCAGCTTTTGTCTGCAAATTTTTAAAAACTCAATTTAAAGAAAATAAATATAGGAAGAAAAGGTATAAAATAGAAAAATAATGGGGGTCAGTAATAGATATGAACCCTCTAGGACACTTATTTAAGCCGCTACAAGCAAATAGATGTAAAAAATTCAAAATCACATTTTTTTTATATTTCGCAACTTTTGTACACATTTTCAAAAACGCAATCTAGAGAAAAATTATATGTACCAAAAAGATAGGAAATGAAAAAATAATTGGGGATGGTCATACATATGAACCTCCTAAGATACTTAGTTTAACAGTTATGGGGGAAAAACTGTTAAAAATTCAAAATCTGAATTCTATTATATTTGCCAACTTATATCTGTACATTTTTAAAAACTCAATTTAGAGCAAAATAATGTATGAAAAAAGTTAGCAAATAGAAAAATAATGGGAGTAGGTCATACATATGAGCCCTCTAGGACGCCTTGTTTAGCAGCTACGGGCGAAAAACCGTTGAAAACTAAAATTTTTACCGGAAAAGATCCCTAAAACCCGGAAGAAAATTGATTAGTTTATGATTCCCGGAAACTATAATGTCCTGTAATCTGTTATTCATAACTAAACTTACAATTTAGTCAAATCCTTAAAAATTCACCTGCTACGGGTTGAATGAACAAAAAGTCATTCAACCCGAGCAAAGGGATTGTTGTTGTTGTTGGGAAACAAAATTCAATTTGAATTTTTGAAAAATTCGCTACCAGAACCACACTGCCAACAATCCCTTTGGTGGTGTGTGTAGCTACGTAAATATATAACCGGTTTTGAATTTATTTCATAGAACATTGCGATCTATGAAATAAATTCAAAACCGGTTTTCACCCTAAAAACAAATGAAACTTACAACAATTTGGCAAAAGCTCCGGAAAGGAACTTTCAAAATCGGGTGCCAAATCGTTGTATGGGAACGAGACATCTGGATTGTCTGTGCTTCTGGTCACATGTCACAATCGTCAGATCGGCATTCACTTACACATCTTCCATATGGTGGAGCAAACGTAGCAGAGTACGACTCATACAGTAGTAGCGTTCTTTTGGGACATGTTATCGAGTGCATATATGAAGCTGCAAAAAAGAGAATTTTCATTTGCACTCTACAGCGCAATACTTTTTGACATTTGGGTGAATTACTTTAAAAATTGTTTGTTTCTTCCGGTTCGTAAGTTCACATGTAACTATTATTTAATTTTATTTCAAATTTCCTTATTAAATTACCCAAAAGCTTTAATTAAATTTTTATTGTTCCATATTTCCCAAAACCTTCAAGGGGAAATTTAGCATAGCGCCATCGACACATAACACTAGATGGTTTACAATCGAGTGGTGTAATTTTTAAACCAAGTTTTATCTGGTGTTAAATTTGCACTCGATAAATGTATGGGATTTGACAGTCTTACACCACTCGATGTCCCAAACGAACGCAACTAGTATTCATAAATATAAAGTATAATAGAATCAAAGTTATAGTATTTTATATGAAAAATAAGTTAAGGCCCTTATTCTGGGAGTCACGTCACTTATGAAAGTGACGTGACTTTTTTATCACGTCACGGGAGGGTCGGTATTCTAACCGTCACCTCACGTGACGTGATAAACAAAATGAATTTTACTGTAAAAATTCATCCGCGCATATTCTAGAAGTCACGGCAACTTTATTTTAAATTGTCAAATATCATTAGCGCACAAATAACAGTGCACGAATAGACAAATCATAAATAAAATAAACAATATGGCCAAAAATTAAAATAAATAATATTGTATATATATATATAAAATAATATTGTTAGTGTAATTTGTGTTTCAATAATCGTGAGTGTTAAATTTTGTCAAATAGTGTTTCATTTGTGCTGAAAATAGTTTTAATAGTAATTTTGTTAAAGTATATGGTGAAATATTCATTAATTTGTTTAAAATGACTTCATTTTAGCGACTCGTCACATTCGGTTTTGAAGTGAGTTTCAAAACCATGTGACGTGACATTTTGTCACGGCACGTGTGATCTACAATACGGCCTTCTCCGTGACGTGAGACAAAATTCATCCCAAAGTGATATTTTTGTCACTGAGTGAATGTGAGAATGTGAATTCTCGAAACTCACGTCACGGAGCTAATCACGTGACTCCCAGAATAGGGGCCTAAAACATTAATTGGGTTTCTGGTTTATATGATCGTTTCTGAAAAAGATGTTAAACTACGTATGTATGTTCGATCGTCATAGGTTTGCACAGATATACCATATAATGACTGAGAGTGGAACAGGAGAATCTGTGTTTAAATTCCACGTACACCCTTGCTTCCTAGCAACTACCCGTTTCACTTTAAGAAGTTGCAGTTTCCCGTTAGTGTCTTCTTTGCAATGATTGTAAACAGGTTTCAAGGGCAAACAGTGTCAACCGCAGGGATTGAAGTACAGTGAGTGGAAAAAGTATTCGTGTGACGACTAATTTTTCAGAAAAAGACGAATTTTCCATATTTTTTGATGTTTTTTGCAACGAAAAAAATTATGGTTATAGAACTAAGTATGCTTTATTCATTAGTTCAACAATATCCAGTTGAAAACTATCAGATGTACTTGTAAAAAATTAAAAACAAAAAATTGTCATATACCGACGCGCAAAAAGTATTCGTACGGTAACAGTTCTTGCATAAGATTAACCCTGTTTTTTTCGCCAACCAGCTTCATTTAATATTTAGTTGGATATCCTTTAGCAGCTTCTACAGCCTTCAAAAGATTGGGCATAGAGTTGATCAATTTTGTGCAGTAGGAGCCAGGTAACGTCTTCCATCCTTCTGTTAAAGCGGTTTCCCTTATTTTGGTTTCCAAATATTGCCACAAATGCTCTAGTGGATTTTATTCAGGAGATTGAGGAGGGGTTTTTAGGAGCTTTGGAGTGTTGTAGAGCAACCACAGCAGGGTATCTAGGGCCAAATGTTTTGGGTCATTATCTTGTTGGAAAAGAAAACAATTTCCCTGACCCGTCTTTTCCATACTTGAAGACAAATTTTTCTTTATAATGTCACAATATACCATATGATCTATTTTGCCTTCAATGAAATGCAGATTCCCTACTCCTTTTGTGCTCAAACACCCCCACAGCATTACGGATCCAACTTCGTGTTTCACGGCTGAAATTAAGATCTTAGGCTGCAACTCGTTTTTCGGCTGTTGCCATATTTGGTGGCTCCCATCTGAGCCAAAGATGTTGTACTTGCTTTGGTTTGTCCAAAAAGTTTGTTGAAGGCTTCAAGGTGTGTGTTTCGATGCTCCTTTGCAAAGTGAAGTCGTTTCATACAATTCACTTTGCATACGAGGAACTACTTGCGTGCTCTTCGTCCGTGGAAATTAGTGTTGCGGAGCGTGTTCCGTACTTTTGAAGCATTAACTATGGTTCCTAGCCTTCACAGTTCAGCAGCAATCCTTGGAGTGCTGGATTTTAAGACTTTCTTGACTTGCAGTACAACAAAGTTACTGTCTGTATCGGTTAGGACTCGGCGACGTCCGTTTCTCCGCCTATTTTGCGGCGTTTTCTTTCTGAAAAATGGTCGTTGATTGACTGTACCGTTGACATAGACCTGTCAATAGCTTCTACTATCTCCCTAAGGGTCCCCAAGGGACCTCGTTTTGTTGTGGAGCCTATTGATAAGATACCTTTCACTGTTTGTTGCCTCTGAGCCTTTTCGCGACATTTTGACCAAATTCAATGAATTTTACTTTTCGAATGGTGTGAATATTGTACCAGCTTAGGGAATTTATTAAAAGACCTTCTTTGGCAAACCCGTCTAAGTAAACCATTAAGCCTAATAAAAGTTAAACTGTTTCCGTACGAATACTTTTTGCGCGTCAGTGTGTGACAAATTTTTGTTTTAATTTTTTAAAAGTATATGTGAAAGTTTTTAACTGGATATTGTGAACGTAATGAATAAAGCATATTCAGTTCTATAGTTAAAATTTTTTTTTTCGTTGGAAAAATATATCAAGAAATATGGAAAATTCGTCTTTTTCTGAAAAATTAGTCGTCGTACGAATACTTTTTCCACTTACTGCAGGTGAAACTAAATGCTTCTTCCACGTTCAACTGTATGTGGCTCGCTGTGAAATGATAATCATTTATAATAAATTAACTATATAATTATCATACTCCTGATCAGGGCCGCGTTTTTTAAAAAATTTATGCTTAAAATTTGAAAGTGAAACAACTCTCGATAAAATTATTTTACTCGCAAACCTACTTTATCGGTATTAGACATTATTTAAGATTGGGGTGCAACTCGATCAACGTCTAGACATGATAAGAAACATATTATGTCCGGACGTTGAATTGAGTTGAGTCCACCGTTTTTTGTGTGGTCACTCGATCGCATCTAGTTTTTGGATTGCATTTCGCGCAGTTGTTGTTAAGTCGTGGATGTAATACGTGCTCATATTCAATAAGTTCATATAAAATTATTTTGCTAAATGCATTCAACTCATGTTTTTCAGTGCATAAGTGACTAGTGAGTATACGTAAATTACATACATTAGTTATTTTGACCATTTTCTAACGTAGATACTCATAATCACAATTTTTCTTGGCCGCAAAAAAAATGAGCAGCAAAGGAAAAAGTTTTTTAAATCGACATATTGATAGACAAAGGTCCTCGAACCTGGAAATCTGGTGGAGATAAACTAAAAGAAAAAAAATTAAAAACAAAAAAGAAGAAGAACTTTTGTCTAGAACAAAACGAATGACGGATTTTTGTTCAAGTTCAAATAATGATTTGAAAAAAGAAGATCCAAAACTATTTTCTAATAATTCTACAACAAATGAAACCTTTGGTAATCGTGAGATAAAGATTGAATGTGTTGCAAATGATAACTCGAAAGACCTAGAATCAGAGTCAATTTCAAAAATTGATTCTACATCTGATTCCGTTGTTGTTAGCAATAGTAATACTGGTGCTGATATTTTGCAATTTCAACATCCTATAATTCAAGATGTGTCTCCGGAAGAAATTTTTAAAGACTACGATATTTCAAAGTGGCCAAAAAATATGGATAAATTCATCGATTACTGGATAAAAAACAAAGATGAAAGTGTAAAATTGCACAATTTTGAGGGTGATATACTGAAAAAATATTCCGTTGTTCAAAAAGATTCTGCGAGGGGTTCTGGTTTTGAGAGGCGGTGCACTTATTCGATGTTTGAACGTACAATCAAAAACGGTGATAAGATTAAGCGTGTATGGTTATGTTTCTCGCCCTTGACAGGAAGACTCTATTGTTTCCATTGTGAGCTTTTTGGAGAAGGGTCATCCCAGTTCGCAAATGAGGGATTCTGTGATTGGAAAAATGCATCCGCCAGAATTTCCGAACATGAAAAATCTGAATCTCATTCGCGTGTTGTTTATGCATACACTGAACGATCAGAAACAATTAATGCAGTCAATTTATTATTGAAAAAACAGATCGACGAAAATAAAAATTACTGGACAATCTTTTTAAAACAGATTTTGAAAATCATTATTTACTTAGCCGAGCGGAATTTACCTTTCAGAGGAGACAACGCTACTTTAGGTTCAGCTAGCAATGGACATTTTCTTGGATTGGTAGAATTAGTAGCTGAGTATAATGATTTTTCACAAAATCACATTGAAAATTATTATTCCAAAGGCAAGGGAAATATTTCTTACTTATCAAATACGATCTATGAAGAGATTATTGAATTGCTCGGTAATACAGTGCTTTCGAAAATTATTAATAATGTCCACTTCGCTCGATACTACTCTATATCGGCTGATTCAACAACAGATACAGGACATCAAGATCAACTAAATCTGACAATCAGGTATATCAAAAAAAAAACGAACCTGTTGAACGTTTTTTGACTTTTATGGCTAATAAAGGGCATAAAGCAGAAGATTTATGTAATGCTATTTTGGGATTTTTAAAAAAACATAATATCGGCATAAAAAATTGTCGCGGACAATCTTACGACAACGCGTCAGTTATGAGTGGTGCATTTAATGGCCTACAAGCTTTGATTAAACAATCTAATGAATTAGCTCTATGGACACCGTGCTTTGCACATTCCCTTAATTTAATTGGAGTTGCCCTGATGTCCGAAACATTAGAATGTGGTAAATTTTTTGATCTCGTTGAAAGCATTTATGTTTTTTTCACTTCATCAACGGATCTATTCAGATATCTTACTGAAAGATTAAAAACAGAACTCCAAAATGTAAAAGAAAGGGTCATTTTTCCTAAAAAAATTAGTACTACAAGATGGTCATCACGTGCAGACAGCATAAACGCTTTAGTTAAAGATTATGAAGTAATAAAAAATATTTTACGTGAAATGTCACGAGTATAATGATGAAGCAAAATGTTTACATAAAATGATATCTAAAGTCGAAGTTGGAATATACCTTGTATTTTGGAATGATGTTCTGCAAAGGATAAATAAATGCAGCCTTAAATTACAGAGTCCTAAAACAAATCTGAATTGCTCGATTGCTTTATTGAGATCCTTGAAGAAGTATATTAGTGGATTGCGTAACAGTTTTGCTCATTATGAATTGGAAGGTAAATTACTCTCTAAATGCGAACACTATTTTGAAGAAAGCAAAAGAAAAAGAAAACGGAACGTGAGATTAAATTCACCAAACGATCGAGCTAATAGCGAAGATGATGTGAATTTAAGACTCACCCCATCAAAAAATTTCGAATTAACAACTATTTGCCATTGATCGATAAGCTTATCTCAACGTTCACCCAGAGAATCAAAGCCTATGAAGTTGTAGAGGGTTACTTCGGTTTTTTGCATAGTTTAGATACTCTTCAAAATGACGAAATTATAGTACATGCTCAAAAATTACAAGAATTTTACAAAAATGATTTAGATAACGACTTAGCAGGAGAGTTATTACAGTTTAAAGAATTTGCAAAGCAATTTATTAAAAGTAATGAAAATGAGGAAAAATAAATCCATAAGTTATGAAGCTAGGATGCATAAATTAATTATAGACAAAAATATCGAAGATATTTTTCCAAATGTTTTAGTAGTGTTGAAAATGTATCTCACTCTATTAACGACAGATTGCACTAGCGAAAGATCCTTTTCCAAATTGAAATTATTGAAAAATAGATTGAGAGCATTTATGAAGCAAGATCGGTTGTCTAATTTGACTATTTTGAGCATTGAGCATGACCTTTTGAGAAGCATTGATCTGGATGAGTTTATTGAAAATTTTTCTAATAAAAAAGCACGAAAAGTAAATTTTTAATGACTATTTTTTAAGACTGCTAAAGACTTTTGAAACTTTTTTCATTTTTGTATGTAATCTATACATAGTTTTTTTATATAGTAATCTTTAACATTTTTTTGAAATAAAAGTTGAATATTTTAATTGTGTATCAAGTAATTTATATAGCAATTTTACAATGATTTCATTTCGTGTACCGTAACAATGGAAATAATGCTCGTTTTTTCTACTCTTAAAAAGGCCTCCACCACATCTCCGTCTATGTCCCCCGGATGATTTAATGCGGTCCTGCTCCTGATACTAAATGCATATCATTCTCTCGCAGTTTAGTTTTCTGAAGGTTTCGCTTCTACCGCGTCTGAAGTGCACACATGTTTCTTTTTTTGTTGGTTTTCTTAGAAATATGATACATATATATATATATTTTTTTAATTCTACACACATTGTGTTCATGACTGTTCAGTCCCTTTTCAGGGTTCCGTAGCCGAATGGCAAAAAATTTAACCCTCGTTTCTTTTTATTCATAGAAGACCAAGTCACCCTGTTGTTGAGTAAGTACATGTGCTCAGCTCAACAACAGATAACACAAACCCAACATGTAGCATGCGACACAGACGCATGCTACACAGTGTTTTCACCTAAAGCAACACAAAGCGACGTGTAGTGTGATGATGCCCCTTTATTACAACATGTGGCAACAAAATTTTACGTGTCGAATGGTGTCACCAATTTTCTGGGGGTTGGTGGATCGGTGTGAAATGAATCGTGCTACAAATTTTTTAGATTTCTAGCGACAAAAATTCAATGAATGAGTAGGCTAGGAAATTCATGAAATCCCGAATTTCATAGCCTACTTAAGTTTGATCGATCACCGAAGTGGGCAATCACAGTAAGCCAGGCCGTTAGCCACAGTAAGCCAGGTCCCACGATTTATGGGATAATACTTGTTTTAATTATAAAAATAATAAAACTAAAGTTGATAGACTGCAGTAGCTGGCAAAAAAAATTTAAGTTTACAGTTGTGGATTTAAAGCATAAAATAAAAAACTTTCGATCAGTTTTCCATCGCGAAACAAAGCGTCTGGAAGGAAAAACGAATATAGGTGTTTCGAACTTGAACTTTTTCTTAAACAGTGCTATGGTATCTTTATCTACGACGAGTGCCGGTGCTATGGTTTCATTATATGCTCTTGTAGGGGGAACGTTTCGTCGGTTAATATAACATATGGCAATAATTTATCTCCTCCAGGAAGATGAGGGGATGGTAATTGTAAATTTTCAGAAAACTGAGGAACAGTCTGAAAGTTAAATTCCTGAAGCTGGAGAGCAGAGTGAAGCAGGGAATATCGAAATATTCGTTCCTCCTAGAAAAAAAACCCAGAAAGCGGACTTATGCATCTCCATCCCAACGCGAGGAAGAAGCGTATAGCATCGTCCAACGTGCCTATCAAAAAGATGCCTCTCCAACTTATGGAGAACACGTCGGTAACGAATTGGGAGCGTTGAATCATACATACATCACGAACTATGGCCAAACATTTGATAGATAAAATATAATATTATATTGTTCGATGCAGCTATGGGCAAATTTGATGGCGAAAATATATTGATCGCTGAGGTTTATCTAGCGCTCTCTGTGCATACAATCATCTCTACCACTACCACTTTTTATTGTACCTCTGCGGACAATGCCACAGATTGTACAATGGATATTTCTGAATTATTTAATGACTAATGTAAAGATTTGTAATAAAACAATCGGGGCAATTCTGTGCGCACGGAACAGATTCCGTTAATTTGACCGCCAATGTAATCTGTTGTTGGATTTCGAAAAGTTTAGTTACGGTCGAAATTGGTATTCTGGGTACCAAAAGTTAACAGGTTTTCTGTTAAAAATCCTTTACCGTAACAGGCCCGAAATTCTTCAACTTGAACGTAACAGGTTTTTTGTTAAAAAAGTTGACAGATTTGGAACAAAACCCGGTTTCGTAACAGATTTGAACGTAAATTTTGGCCAGAATACCAACTTAAAGAATTCTGTTAGAAACCCAATTTGTTAACTTAACGAAAGTAGTCAGAATCGCCCCGAATATTATATAGGCAAATGTTTCGAAGCTTACCTTGACACGAAAGTTGATGTCTGATTTACTTATAATTGATGAGACACTTTCAAGCAAATGATCGGAATCCTTTCTGCTCATCCGACTAAAGTTTTTAAGTAAAGCTTCATCGTCAGCGACTCATTTCGCAAAAAAATCTTTCTGAGAATCTGCTCCACCAATATACAATTCCCTTCTCCACCACCTTGTCTTTCTTCTATTTCTTCTTCTGCTTAAAGTTATCACTAAACTGTAGGGTGCAATTGTTTGCAAAGACATGACGACTACAACTGATGCATGTTGCGTCAAAGGAATTGCTACCCCTTTTGCCACAAATATAAGTAACAAAGCGCATGCAACAGTTAATGACAAATGTCGGAAGCAACAACCGACATGTCGGTACGAACTTTGTCGCAAATCAACAACAGGCAACAAACGACAGCATGTGGCACAGAGCGTGGAGATGATTCGAATCAATGGTATCATATCGATGCCCACGATTTGTAATTTGACTAAGAATTGAGTGATAAATGATAATATTGCTACTAATCAAGAAATGTGAAAATTACATAGTTTTACTAAATATATATTAATTCGGAAATTAACTAGAGATTTTAAACATTTTGCATTGTATAAAAAAAAATTAAAGTGTATTACAACCAAAAAACTAATTTTTGAGCTTTGTGACAATTTTATACAAAAGTATGGTGCATTACAACCAAAAAATTAGTTATTGAACTTTGTGACAATTTTTATAAAAACTGAAATTTCATTCCACATAATTGTTATGCTTTTTCGTGAGAGTGAAATATATTTAATATTTTCTTGAGAGCTTTATGACTTGAAAGAAGTTATAATAAGGGTGGCACTCCATACATGTATCAGAGGGACATTTTTTTTCAGTGCACATACGCGTGTGGGGAATTTTTGCATTAGTCTTCAAAAATTAAAAAGATAAAAAATTCAAATATTTTGGTTCAGCTTGAAATAAAAACGGGTCCTTTTTTAGTGCTGTTATATTTTATTTTTGTTCAAAACTATACAAATTTGTTTCGACAACCATATGTAAGCCGTGTTCTTTTGGTCATCACTATCGAGTAAAAAACCAAAGTAGCAAAAGAACGCACCGGACTTGTTCTCGACAAATTACAAACTTTTCAAAACTTCACTTGACATTAATATGATTGTTATATGTTGATTACGAAACTTTCTTCGATTTTTTTTCATTTTGTTAGTCATGATTGCATAAATTCCTCACATATTACTTGAATTTAAATTTTCAGATGAAATTAACTGAAAGTTTTGAAAAAATTGTAATTTTGTGGCATTTAAAGAAAAATTTAGGTTCGCGTGAAGGAAAATGAACCATGTCGCCATCTGGATATTTCTAACTCAACTATTCTGTTCAGAACAGCACATTAGTTCCAGTTATTATCGAGAACTAAACTTGTTCTTTTAAATGTATCGGATTTCACAGTTCTGTTCTGTTAGAGCGACCAAAAGAACACGGCTGTCGTCTTCATCAGTAGTTTTTTGGCTGACTCTTTAGTCATTCTTTAATACATGAAAAGAACGCTTAAATATACTCTGATTGCTTAAGGTAAATCATTGACAATTTGGAGGAATGGTGAGTCGCACCACCCATTATTGTCGTATTCAGGGTTTTCCCTTGATATCATCATACTTTCGCATACATCAAGTTTCCTCCCATCATCTACTTCGTTGATGATTGTTACGTCTTTATGCTAATTGCCATGTCCCTCCTCCAGCATGTGTTTAGCAACTCCGGAACGTGGGGTCTCACCTACCGTATTTCATTTCCGTTTTTCTGCTCTTTCAGCCTAATTTTCCGTGTTCCGCAAATCTTGTTGTGACTAACCTTTTCGGAGTTGCTAAACACATGGTGGAGGAGGCCCAAGCCAGAAATTCTTTATCCGATCAAATATCATGAATCATAATCGATTAATTTTATTTCTTTATGAATTTCAGCGAAATTAAATCAATGAGTAATAATGTGATGAACACAAACATTTTTCTTGTGGCTTATAATTTAGTTTTTGTATAGTAAATGCTTCATAAACTTTTTTATTCTAAATACACGAAAAAATTCAAATCGATTTCGGTAATTTACTAACGAGAATATATTTTTTTTATAATGTTCGTGCGTCGTTCGTTCGTGATCAAATGTGTTCGGCAATACTCGTTATAACTGCCTCATTTCTCCCGTTCGCGGTTAACAACATTTACATCAAAACTAATAAATATTTATAATGGATATTGGAAAAATTTCACGTTGAGCTGTATATATTGATATTCACGTGAACGTTACTACAGCGTTTTTGTTTGTGAACAAGTACATATTTTATGCTTATTATTGTGGTTGCTTATTGAGGATATATGAGGAGGTCACTTTCAAAACGCGATTTGTCCGTCAGATACGGAGCCGACAAAAATGCGTATTTTCTATGTTGACAAATTATGTAATATTGATAGTACTATGGAAATGTAAAAAGATGAAACTGATTCTACTGAATAGTATCATTAAGGTTGCACAGATAAACGAAGCTTGTATATTTACATATTTTTAATTTAAAAATGGACAAAACATGTTATGCATAAACCACTTGGACAAAACACATTTTGTACGGGTACATTGAAGAACAATTAGTCCGTCATACTTCAACAGTGTCTGTACCGTCCAAATTTACCATTATCTGCACCAATATTCTAGAACACAGCAACATAACACCAATCCACTTCAACCTCCTACTGACAAATGATACATTCAAAATGTGTTTTGTCCAAATGTCAAAATGGCCCGCCCGTTTGTGATAGGTTTTTTTGGACAGAACATTTTATGACAGATTTCTGAAAGAGGACAGAACACATTTTCCATTTACCGTCATTTTATTTCGAACGAATACTCAAGACAAAACACGATTTGAGCAAACAAATAACAATGCAATCCATAGAACAGAGAAAGATGGCAATTTTAACTAGAAATTTTTGTTTTTGCGACAAATAACGTTTTGAAAGTTACCTCCTCATATCTCCTGTCGCAAAAATACGTTACACTTAGATCATAGAGAACAGAATATGACATCTTATCTAAGACTCGAGTATTTTTCTCTAAAATATGAATATCGGAGCGGACCAAACGTATTAACAGCATTAACACAACAAACAACAGTGATGTTGGTTCCACGTTCTGCGCTGGTTAATTCGCCAACTTGCTTCCAGCCAGCAGTCGACAATACCTTTTGGGGATTTGGAAAGCAGACTTGCTTGATTCAATGCATTAAAAATTCGGTGTGGCCCAACGTGGCCCAAAAAAACTTTTTGACTTGAGGCCGATTAAAGGCCTGAGCACAAGCAGCTGAAATAGCTTCTGATTTGCGTAGAGAAAAATATTTATTTCGTTTCAAAAATCCTTCTATCCAATCTTGTCCGGCTTTCTGTTTTTGTGGGTTGAACTTATGAGCGACACCGTTTCTTTCAACCATCCCAAATGCTAATTCTTGAACAGAAGTTTGCATGAGTTCAAAGAAAGGAGATTTAAGTAATTTTAAATACTCCACTGTTTTTTCCACGTCAGGTGGAAAACTAGCTTTCGAACATCTTGAATCCTTTGCACATAACTGTCATTTGGTTACTATTCGAAACATGTCTTCGGAGAGTTGCTTGTGGCACTCCAAATGTTTTAGACGCAAAAAGCCAGCCTATTTTGCTACTGCGAACTGATTCTATTGCTTACGCTTATAATTACGCGCCATTTTGATATATCTGTTGTAGGAATTGATGATGTCTTCTCGCCATCTTTTGGACTCGTCACCCCTTCAGGAACTGATGGTGTATTTTGGTCGTCTATTGGTCTGGTCACCACTGTAGGGATTGATGGAGTCTTCTGGTCGTCTATTGGGCTAGTCACCACTGTAGGAATTGATGGTGTCTTCTGGTTGTCTATTGGGCTGTTTCCAAAAAAGTTGGCCATGAAATTCGGAATTCTATGAATTTCATAGCCTACCAATTCATAGAATTTCGTTGCCTCACTGTAAAGAAATACATACATATGTCATTTTGTCCGTTACCTATGTATGTCATTTTGTCCATATAGCGTTATAAAAAATCAAAATTCAACAATAAGTGCAAAATGAATATTATTAACGGAAAATTATTCAAATGCAACGATAAATATTGAAGGGGTGCAATAGATATACACTCGAGGTAAAACCGTGAAAAATATAGTATTTACGAGGGCTGTTTGAAAATTCCGTGACTTTTTGAATTTCCCGCCAAATAAGTGTATATGCAACCGTACTAGCATTTACCGTTATCTATTATTAGACTACTGTCAAATTTTGACCAAGCTGCGCCATTTAGTTTATATTTGACAATTATTTGAAGCGTACAACATGGTGCAAATGGAAAAAAGTGAATTTCGTGTGCTAATTAAGCACTATTTTTTGCGGAAGAAAACCATCACTGAAACCAAGGCAAGGCTGGATAAGTATTACGGGGTCTCTGCACCATCGATTTCAATGGTGAAGAAATGGTTTGCGGAGTTCCGCTGTGGTCGTACCAGCACTTCGGATGCCGAACGTCCAGGTCGCCCAAAAGAGGTCCTCACACCACAAATCAAGGACAAAGTCCTTGAACTGATATTGGACGATCGTAGAGTAAAAGTGCGGGAGATTGCTGAAGCTGTTGGCATCTCAACCGAGCGGGTGCATCATATATTACATGAATATTTGGACATGAGGAAGCTATCCGCGCGATGGGTGCCGCGATTACTCACGATTGACCATAAGTTCAACCGTGTTAGAACTTCGAATGAGTGTTTGGCGATGTTTAGCCGCAATCCCAGCGAGTTTTTGCGGCGTTTTGTCACTGTAGACGAAACATGGATTCATCATACGACTCCTGAAACCAAAGAACAATCGAAACAATGGGTTTCTCCGGGTGAACGGGCGCCAAAGAAGGCGAAGGTGCTTTTGTCCGCGAATAAAGTCATGGCAACCGTTTTTTGGGACGCACGCGGAGTTATTCACGTCGATTACCTTGAAAAGGGTAAAACGATCACAGGGGAATATTATGCCGAACTTTTAGGCCGATTTGACATTAGTTTGAAGCAGAAAAGACCGCATTTGGCAAAGAAAAAAGTTCTGTTCCATCAGGACAATGCACGGGTGCACACTTGTGTCAAGACTATGGCAAAAATCAATGAATTAGGCTACCAACTCTTACCCCATCCACCATATTCTCCTGATTTAGCCCCGAGTGATTATTTCTTGTTTCCAGATCTTAAGAAATGGCTGGGCGGCAAGAGATTTGGGTCCAATGAAGAAGTAATCTCGGAAACAAATGCATATTTTGAAGGCCTTGAAAAAACTTATTTTTTGGTGGGAATAAAAAAATTAGAAAAACGGTGGACTAAATGTATCGAGCTTAAGGGAGATTACGTAGAAAAATAAAATAATTCTAAACCAAAAAAATTTTTTTTTACCCATAAAGTCACGGACTTTTCAAACGACCCTCGTATATGAAAAAAACCCCCTGCAATGAAAAAACTAGCTTGCCAGTGTTTGTCGTCACCCATGACACCCGAACGAAAGACAGACCCGAGTTCACGTTTCGACAGGTTGGTATGAGGTCGTAAAGTCACGTGATGTAGTTGTCTGGGGAAGTGGCAGACTTTGAAATATGATGCCTGCGTCATCTTGTCCGTGTATGTCATTTTGTACGTACTTCCCTTACACGTTTTCTGGATACGTTTAGAGCTCTACATCCCAAATCTTACAATTACCTGTGATACGGTACAGAACCAGAAGTAAACCACATCCAATCACAATGAGGATTGAATATATTCATTCTCGCATTGATCAGAAAATGACTGAAAGTTGGCCGTACACGCACCGTACAGAAACTTTACACCTTAGTCAAAATACGTGGCTTGGCCGTTTCTTCACTACAAGAACTATTGTATAACAGAAAAATAATGGACAGTGAATGTAGCGAAATGGCCAAGCCGCATATTTTGACTAAGGTGTAGAGTTTGTGAAATTACGGCGTGTACAGTTAGAAGCTGGCTCTACATGAAATCTGATAACTTTTTAACAGTGCGAGCCATATGATCTCGTCTTGGCAACATTTTATATTAAAATGATTTCACTTCTTTTTGTAAGTTGTTTATGACAATATTTTTTTCCTTTTTGGGGTGCACTTCTTGCACATCAGAGGTGCCTTTTCCATTTTTGTTTCGTTATAATTTATAACAATGACTCCCCATATCAATTTTCAGACCTCTAGCATCAAAATTTTCGGAAGTCTCATACAAATTTCCATCCCCTATTTTAAGGGGTTGGGGTGTTTCATCTTTCTAGAGCTTCAGGAAGTACTATAAGAATTTTGAGGAACATCCGTGAGAGAGTGGCGAAATCGGGGTTTATTAGATATCAATAAAATCTAAAGTATTAGAGCTATGCACTTGAAACTTTATATATTTATCTGGCATAAGCCATAAACTCAAGTTATAAAGGTTCGAAAAAACGACGAAGCGCTAGTGCCCTTGCCCTCTGTTCGCTTGGCTCGTCTTGGCCTTACCTCGAAGGAAAGTTCTACGTAATAAAATTCCTGGCATTTCAGTTTTTTAAGTTAAGATAGGGGCGAATTCCCAATAACCCTATAATGGACTAAAACGATGCCAATGAAATTTAGAATTTCGCTGAAATTGTACTACATTAGGACGGTTTAGCATAAACCCTTATGTTGAAAAATAATTTATGTTTAAGAAGCACGCATAATATTTGGAAATAATTATATTTGGTTAATACCATATCGCACTCATATCCAAAAGATATTCATTTCCTCAGTCAACTACTCCTAGCTCCAAATTCGATATTTTTAAAAGCTAGTAGAAAATTTTCCTTGAATCAAAGGGAGAACAAAAACCTATTAGCCATCATATTGAACTTGCTAAACAGCAGTGCGTTTCTGTAACACGATAGAGAAGTTTCCCTATTCGTGTGACGTCATCTCAATCTCAACCACGAACTTTATCAATTGAGTTGAGACGTTTCTGTAACCATGGATCGAGAAACACGTGGTGAAAGGAACATGTGAAATTGAAACCGATGTGAATTGAGAATTTATCTGTCAACATTTGTTAGTGGAAAGTTTAGCAATACTTCGTGCAGTTTTTTGGTAAGTACACATAAATAAGATTTAAATGAAATTGTTGATATGGCAAAATTTTGCTACTCTCCTCTTGGACAGAATAATGGTTGCTCTTCATTCATCATTTTCATAGGAAAATTAGTGATGTCTGCCGTCTGTGGAATACGGAAGGTTAAGGACCCGAATGAAAAAATTCAAGAAATAAGAGTAGATCGACTGTTGCCCCGTGATTTCGTAAATGGACTCACAAGTAAGATGGATTGTTTGGTTGCGTGGTGCAGTGGTTTCTACGATTTGAAAACCATAACTGGAGATTTCGATGAAAATGTAAGTTAATTCAATTTTAATTCATTATTTTGCCCTAAAATTACATGTTTTTATCAGCAACTCCAACGACGAGGTCTTGGTACTGATGGTGGCATGGTACTGATTGTCTTGCACAAACGAAAAACCCACAGGAGGCATACCTAGTTACATGTTTTAAATAAACATGTATGATGGATGTACTTTTGAGATTACTTAACAAAGGTAATGTTTTAAAACATAGAGTAAGATATCATAATGACTGATTATTTTACTTTATTAATATTATTTACTTACAGATTTTCTGAAATTTCTGGATAATAGGAGCAATAAAACGCACGCACGTTAGTTACGTGTAACACAACAAAATTACAGCAAAATCAGTCCGTAGAGGCTCAATTATTACCAAAATCCCTCCCATTTTCTTACATTGTTGTTTCTAAAGTCACGTTTTGAAAAATGTGATTCTTATCACCATTTCGTTATTTAAAACTTAAATTTTTTAACTCACAAAACGGCGTGAAAAATGTGGAAACCCGAACTGTGTAGACGAAAGATGATTTCATCAGAATTGTGGAAACGTTTTCATTTACATGGGAACATGTAATCTTTGCATTCTCCCACGGTTTTGAGGAATGGGTCTTTGGAGTTGGATTCAGTTAGTCAGTTCAGTTTTTGTGTTTTGAGAGACAAGTACGAATTTTAAAAATTTAGTGAAAGCTTTAGTTTGAATCTTTAAAAATATAGTGAAGTTAAAATAAGTGATTTTTTATACGATAAATCAAATAAATAAATAATTAATCTGAATTTGTTTTTATTTCAATCGACACTAACACTAAAATTGTAAAATTGTATGTTCACTTTGTGATTAGAAACGGATACCTTTTTCGTATCCTTGTGAAAAAACCTAAATAGTTAAGACATTAACTGTGAATAAATGTTGGTGAGACTGAGACGCTTCAAGTCTTACACTTCATCTAATACATAATTGGCGCAGTCGTTAGGATAATCCAACACGAGGGGATATCCTTAAATAATTAAACAAAGTGAAAAAATAAATATAAAATAAAATCAAGAATTTCCGCATAAGATTGGCCAACGGGTCAACCTTTAATAATAATTCAATTTCGTTCAGCGGAGCACACGAAGCCTAAAGGCTCCTTCAAACTTTGGAAGAGGCTGGTCAGAGACCTGAACAAAGTAATAAAACTATAATAATATTCCGCGAAAATAATTAACGATTTTAACAAAACTTTGAAAAAAAGAAGAAAGTACTACGGCGTTGACTCCAACCGGAATCTAGTAGATTAAGCGACTTGAAAAGATTTAACCCGAAATCTTGCTGAAACCTCCAAGATTTACCATACATTTTCGAAATCTTCTCGGGAGTGGATGTATTCGAAGTCTGAACTAAATCACTTCAGTGGCACCATCTAGTGGTGATCATTTGTGCTATTTTACGTCCTTTAGCACAATTTAGTACTCTTTCGACGTACCCAAAGTGAGTTCAATTGGTTCTTGTGCGCGATGTTTAATTTCATTATGTGGCGCGATTTTTGATTTTGAAAATTTATTTTAGTTTTAATAAAAAAAGATTCAAAAGAGGCAAAGGAAGGCATGAACTATTGCCCAAGATAGTTTTGTAATAGATATGAATCAAAACAGAACCACAAAAATCTACAATTTCACATGAAAAATGTCGAAGTTTCAAACTAAATCTCCTCATGCGGTGTAAACGGGCGAGGAGATTTATCAAATCATCTCACGAAATCTACTAGATTTCGGTCGGTGTAAACGCGGTATAAAGCAAATCTATAATTGCTTGAGCACCAAATCCAGACAGCTACATTAAGGAAATCCCGGAGTTCGATGGATCGAAGGCCAAACTAGAAGCTTTCATTGAGGCAATAGACCAGATAGCACCTGTAATTGTAGGACTCCCGTTAGAAACTGTTACCGTACTATCCCCAAAAAATCAAAACAAAACTCACAGGTAAAGCTATGCTTATATTAGATCTAAACACAGAAGTAAATAACTGGACTCAAGTAAAAACTGTATTGATAAATAATTTCGGAGAGAAAAATAATGTATTTACTTTAAGGGACGAGTTAAGAAATTGTAAATATGTATAATAATGATGTACTGGGATATTTGAATGACATTAGATACAAACTAAGAAATCTTATTTCGAAAGCAAAAAGTGAAACTGCAGATCTTCTTAATCGAGATATTGAACATTATAAAAGATTATCATTAAAAGTTTTTATAAATGGCCTACCAGAATCACATAGTACCATTTTACATGCAAGGTATCCAGATTCTTTGGAAAATGCCGAGAGAATATTGGGAGAGACAGATCACTTGTTTTCTAGAAGAAACAATAGCAATAATGATAACTCCCATAATCGAATCGCTCAGAGTAATAACCAAAATATACAAAGAAAACAACATAATCAGTATCCCAATAACGGTAGAGATAATTTCAATAGAAAACCCTCCCATAATTTTAATAATCCCCGTCAAAACAATAATAGAGATTTTGGAACCTTCAACAGAAATTTTAAGAATAATAATTACAGAAATTCTAATCAGAATAACAGATCTAACTTTGGTGTAAATAATAGAAGGAAGTCGACAATCTCGACAAAATCCTCTACCAGAACCTATGGATACAACAATGAATACTATTAACGTTAATCAGGATTTTCCATTAATAGCCTCGGAAAACAACGAAACTACGGAATACCTTATGTCTTAATAGATACACCAGTTAGAAAAATGAAATTGATGATAGATATTGGCGCATCTATGAAGTTTAATGAATAGTCAAATCATGTTGAGAATATCCAAAGCAACTCATACTTCACTCATCTACTCGTGACAATGATCATTTGGCAACACCTTTGGATTATTCCACAAGGAGAGAATGCAGCCAACTTAACTCCCTTCCTTTGACGTGAATCGAGTGGAGTAGATCGTTCTTCTTTTCATACTTTTGCTATTTGCTTGCTATTTTAATATTTTACTTTTGTACATATACATATATATAATAATTGTAACATTGAATTGAATTGAAATAAATATCAGAACAACAGGTTTTGGGCCCAGGATCACGTATCGAAACGATTCTTCTTGGGCAAAGATTAAGCAATTGTACAATAGTGAGGTTAACTACTGTATTCGTGTACCACGTGCCTGAGTATAAAAATGAATACAAGTAATTTTATAAATTCCACGCGAATCGAAGTCTTAAGTAAAGACAATTATGACTCCTGGTGTGTCCAAGATGAGGCCTTATTAGTCAAAAGTGACGGATGGGGTTACGTAAATGGAACAATTAAAAAATCAACAGAAGATGCCAATAAAATAAGTCTATGGGAAATGGCTGACAAAAAGGCCCGTGCAGACATCATTTTATCAATTGCTCCAAATATTGCGAAGCGAGTTGCTAAACTAACAACATCTCGCGAAGTTTGGATAAATCTAAATGAGACATACGCCTCAATAGGCCCGATAAAAAAGGCTACGCTGCTTCATGCTCTTACGGTATCGAAAATGTCTGAAGAAGACGACATTCATGAACATTTAAACTCATTTTTTGATACAATCTCAAAATTAGAGACCATGCAAATTAATGTTAATGATGAACTAGTAACAACGTTAATACTAAATAGTCTTCCAGACAGTTTTGAAAATTTTGCTGGAAACATAAGGTCCCGTGATGAGTTGCCGAGCCCGGACCAATGTAAGATAAAGATACTGGAAGAATTCGAGCGAAGAAAATCCAAAGCAAAGCGTGACGAACAAGCGATGATTGCAGCCAAAAGATTCTACAACGAGGGTTCTAAACCAAAAAATTCGAACGGTGCAGACAAAGGCAAAGGGAAATATTTTCCGTTTCGATGCAGCAAATGCGGTGAATATGGACATAAAGCAGCCTTTTGTGCAACGCGAAATAATAATACTCCGAAATCGAAACGATATCAGCGTCCACATAGTCAAAGTGAAGGCAATCGTCAAGAGAAGGCGAATTTATTTGAGGAATCATTTCTGGCTGTAGGAAGTGAAGAAGGTTTTCGAGTCGACGTATGCAGAGATTCAACCGAATGGTGTCTCGATAGTGGAAGTTCATCCCATTCGTGCAAAGAGAAGTCTAGATTCGAAACTTTAAGCCGAGCTGAAAATATTAAGCTGAATCTGGCGAGCAACTCCTCAACAGCAATACAAGGACGAGGGAAAGTCCGTCTCCCTGTAACCGACGGACAAAACTTAAGGTCAGTTAATCTTGAAAATACAATTTATGTTCCTGATCTGCGAGTAAATCTCATGTCCGTAGGGAAAATTACCAAACAAGGCGATCACGAGGTCATATTTAGGAAGAATGAAGCTACTGTTCAAGATTTGCAAGGTAATATAAAGATGATGGCCGACAGAATTGGAGATCTCTATTATGTGCGTACGTCGTTACCTGAATCTGCTCACGCAGCTGAGACCCGGTCAAATACAAGTGATCTACTGAAATGGCATCAACGAATGGGTCACCTTAACGTCCGTGACCTCAAGGAAATGGTCAAAAGTAATTACGTAACAGGAATAAAGGTAAATGTTAGTGATAAAATGGCACCTTGTGCAACCTGCCTGGAAGGGAAACTCGCTGCCCTACCATTTCCGAGGAGAACTTTAAGAAGTGATGAACCATTGGAATTAATATATTCGGACATCTGTGGTCCAATAGCGTGTCCAGTCAAATGGAGGGAAGTCCTATTTCGTTACCTTTATAGACGACTATTCGCGATGGACGGAAGTATTTCTATTATCAAAGAAAAGTGAAGTCTTCAATGCGTTTCAGGAATATAGAAAGATCGTCGAAAATAAATTTCAATCGAAGGTGAAAAGTTTTCAATCCGATAATGCTAAGGAGTATGTATCGACCGAGTTTACTCAACATTTGAAGCATAATGGAATTCAGAGAAGGTTGTCTACTCCGCATACGCCTGAACAAAATGGCGTAGCAGAACGAATGAACCGAACCTTGGTTGAAATGGCTCGATGTCTCATTCTACAGTCCGGTTTGCCACCGTCGTTTTGGGGTGAAGCTATCCTTACAGCAAACTTTATTAGAAAAAGATGCCCAACGGCAACACTTTTCGGTAGAACCCCGTATGAATACTGGACAAACAGAGTTCCGGACTTAAAATTTTTTAGAACTTTTGGAGAGACAGCTTTTGTACTGAACAAAAATAAAGGAAAGGATAAGCTGGGACCAAAAGCAGAAAAAGCAATTTTCGTGGGGTATGCGGCGGAAGCAAAAGCATACAGATTGTATGTGCAAAAAACGAAGAAAATTTTAATATCAAGAGATGTCGGATTTCTAGGTGAAATTTACCATAAACCACATAAGGAAGACATAATTTCTATCGATACTGAGATTAACAGTCGCAAATTATTACAAAATGATGAAACAGAAGCAGTGACTGACTTGGAAGGAAATGAAACTTTAATTGGTTATAATGACGTGGAATCAGTTTCAGAGTTTAAACGAGGCCGGGGACGTCCAAGAAGAATCAAATCAGGTGTAAGGGGAAGACCACGTAAAGAATTTAATATGGTTCCGACGACATATGTGCGATGCGACCCAATTGCGTCGACACCTTCATCGACACCCGAAATTCCGGTGAAACCATCACGAATGTGCAATGCGACCCAATTGCGTCGACACCTCCAACAACGCCCGAAATACCGGCGAAACCACCACGAATTGTCAAAAATGGAAGATCAAGATAACGATGATGTGTTCTTTGATGTGCCAGAAAACACTGCTGTTTATCTTAATGAAGATGAAGAAAAAATCGAATTCGCATTTAATGCGGAAATTAACTTTAGAAGTGCGACTACTGGTCCAGATCGAGAAGAATGGAAGGAGGCAATCCTGACGGAAGTCAAGAGTCTTATTAAAAATGAAACTTGGGAAGTTGTTAATCCACCAAGTGGAAGAAAAATCATCGGATGTCGATATGTATTGACAAACAAATATTTACCAGATGGTAAACTACAAAGAAGAAAAGCTAGGTTAGTAGCTCAGGGTTTTACACAACAACCTTACATTGATTACACCGGGACGTTTGCGCCAGTGGCCCGATTAACTTCAATTAGACTACTACTTGCCTTAGCAGTAAAATACGATTTGATTATTGAACAAATAGACATAACAACTGCTTACTTAAATGGAACTCTCAATGAGCAAATTTATATGAGAAAACCTCCGATGATTGAAGACACACTCGAAGAATTAATAAAAGGAGAACCAAGAAATAGCACACTAGCTATAAAATCCACAAAAATGTTGGAAAAATTTAAACAAGGGAAAGTTTGTTTACTAAATAGTGCTTTGTACGGTCTGAAACAGGCCGTACTTCAATGGAATATTGAAGTAAACTCTGTATTAACAAGAATGGGTCTGACACAGTCAAGAGCAGACCCTTGCGTCTATTTTGCTAGGAAAAATGAAGAATTATTACTCATATCCGTCTATGTAGATGACTTTCTGATCGTCTCTAAAAATACTAACTGGATAAGATTAGTCAAAAGAGAAATGTCTACGTATTTTGAAGTTAAAAATCAAGGGGCTAAACTCTTAGTTGAAAATCCAGTCTTTCATCAGAGAACGAAACACATTGATCTTAGACATCACTTCATAAGAGATACTTTGAGGAGAGGACATATTGAGTTGCGTTACCTTAATACAAATGAGATGATTGCTGACGTATTAACTAAGCCGCTTTCTAGTCAAAAACATCATGTGTTTATCCATGGGATTGGACTTAAACCTATTCCAAGTGAAGTATTCATTGAGAGAAGGTGTTGAGAATATCCAAAGCAACTCATACTTCACTCATCTACTCGTGACAATGATCATTTGGCAACACCTTTGGATTATTCCACAAGGAGAGAATGCAGCCAACTTAACTCCCTTCCTTTGACGTGAATCGAGTGGAGTAGATCGTTCTTCTTTTCATACTTTTGCTATTTGCTTGCTATTTTAATATTTTACTTTTGTACATATATATATAATAATTGTAACATTGAATTGAATTGAAATAAATATCAGAACAACAAATCATAAACCCTAAATATAAAACATCTTTGACCTCTTCTCTTACAATTAAGTTTAGAAACGAAGAAATCAAATTAAAAGAAATATTCACACTAAAAATTTTTAAGGAATTTGATAAACAAAGCACCTTCATTTAATTCGCTGAAGTTAACTTTCATTCATTTTTGATGGCTTGTTGGGAAATAATATCCTTAGAATAATCAAACCCATTATGAAGAGAATAATTATAATAAATGGACATGAATTGAAATTATTTTGGCACCCTAATGAAAAAGATCTAAAAGAAACTGTAGTGTATTCCCAAGATACTTCTAAAAGTGATGTGACTAAAAACAATGCGAAATTTTACCAAATGAATTTTTTTCATCTCCTCCTGAGACATTCGAAATTGTGAATTTTAATGAAAACCTATACTCGATCCCATACCCTTACATCGAACAAGAAATAAGAACATTACATCTAAATACTGAGGAACGAACAAAATTGCTTCAATTAATAAAAAAGTATTCAAATATTTTTTATAGGACAGGATCGGATTTAAGTTTCACTCATGTAATAAAACATAGAATTAATACAGACGATAATTTACCCGTGTACACTAAAACATACAAATACCCTCTCATACGCAAACAGGAAGTCCAAAAACAGATCCAAGAGATGCTAAACCAGAAGATAATCCAACCGTCTGAATCGCCCTATTCCTCGCCATTTTGGGTAGTCAGTAAAAAGGATGATGCCTCAAATGAAAAGAAATGGAGCATAGTAGTAGATTATAGGAAATTAAATGAAAAAAACAGACAAATTTCCTAGGGCAAAAATCGACGACATTTTAGACAAACTTGGAAGATGTATGTATTTCACTACACTAGATCTTGCCAAGGGTTTTCACCAAATTAAGATTGAAAGCAATGAAGTTGAGAAAACGGCTTTCAGTACCTACCGATCTTGAGTATTATGAATTTCTTCGCATGCCGTTTGGATTGAAGAATGCACCAGCAACTTATTCCAACGCATGATGAACAATGTTCTTAACGAACATATTGGAAAAATTTGCTTTGTTTATCTTGACGATATTATCGTCTTTAGCACATCATTAGAGGAACACCTTTTTTCTTTAGAAAAAATATTCAAAACCCTTCGAAAAGTGAATCTCAAAGTCCAACTAGATAAAAGTGAGTTCTTAAATAAGGAGACTGAATATCTAGGGCATATTGTCTCAACCGATGGTGTCAAACCAAACCCTAATAAAATAAAATCAATCGTTGACTTTCAAATCCCAAAAACGCAAAAGCAAATTAAGTAACTTCTTGGATTGGTGGGTTTTTGCCCAAAATTCATTAAAGACTTTGCTTCAATAGCAAAACCAATGACTATACGTCTTAAAAAAGGAAAAAGAATTAATGTAACAGATAAAAGGGGCTTTCGAAACTTTGAAAAATCTAATAATTTCGGAACCAATCCTTAAATACCCGAATTTTGAAAAAAAAATTTCTCTCACACCTGATTCTTCCCAATATGCAGTTGGAGCTGTTTTACAACAAGAAGGACATCCGGTATGTTATGCTTCGCGTACCCTAAATGAACAAGAAATAAATTATTCTACAAAGAAAAGGAACTACTGGCAATCGTTTGGGCTGCAAATATTTTAGGCCTTATCTATACGGGGTAAAATTTGATATTTTTACTGATCACAACCTCTGAAATGGTTGAACAATCTGAAAGAACCCAATCAGAAACAAATACGTTGGAAATTATCCCTCGGAGAGTATGATTATAACATTGATTACGTTGAAGGTAAGATATTGATGTAGATGAAGATAGGGAAGTAGACGATGTTGAATCTGATGCAGCTACTGTACATAGCGCACAGGAAGACAATTTACTACTTATTCCTATCTCCGAAAATCCATTAAATATTTTCAGAACGCAAATTATAATTAGAAAAGTAACTGGTAACCAAATGCAAATAAAAAAATTTTTTCTCATTCCCCGATCGAAAACTCCGCTTTTCACCTCGTTATCGAGGTTCAAAGTAGTGGATTTTTCCATCGGGCAAAATGATTATTTTCAACGCGTGAATGTGAAAATAGTAAATTTATTTATCCATTTACACTGAATGCAAGTGCTCTCTGCTCTCTTCTGCGAGTAAATATACAATTTTCACGCATTCACCCGTCGAAAACACTCACGTTGGCCGATGAAAAAACACACTACGGCGATCCTCGATAACGAGCCAAAAAGTGGAATTATCGACAGGTTTATGTGTGAAAAATTTTTATGTTCACCTGAGGAGAACAAATACAACATTTCACTCGACTGTTCGCCTCCCTTGCCAACGGCTCGTGAGGCAATTTACACTCGATAGAAATGTTGTATTTTTCTCCCGTGGTGAACAATATACTATTATTCGAGAAGAACTAGGAAGGAATTTATTATACAGGATCCCAAAAAAGAATTTTATGAGGACATAATTAAGAATCATCTACCAAATAAAAGTTTAGTAGGGTTGTATATCCAATTTCAAGAAATAGCTTAACTTAGGGATCGGAAAAATAATCTGAAATTATTAAAATGCAATAAATATCTAATAGATGCTAGTAACGAGGAAATATATAGCATAATTAAAGATGAGCAAGCGAGCTCAGATTTATTCCTTGAAATCCGAAAGAAATTAAGAGAGCATTAGAAGCCTACATTTCAAACAATGCACTCCTAAAGTAATAACATCAGATAACGAACGAGAATCACTTAAACCATTACAAGAGTTCGCCGACAATTTGAACATTCAGATTCATTTAACTTCAGCACATGCTCATACAGGTAATAGCGAAATTGAAAAATTCCATGCAACACTTAACGAGCATATGCGACTTTTAAAATTCCAAAATCCCAATGAACTTGTATCTGATCTAGTTACTACAGCAGGGGTTCCCAATCTTCTTCAGCCCGCGGCGCACTTACAAGTCTAGTACATTATCACGGCGCCCTACCCTAGCTAGCTATTTGAAGATACAGATACAGACGAAACACAAAGGTACCTAAAATCACAGGAGTTAGGTAGATAGGCACAAAAAATAAAACATCTGCAATATGAAATTCATTTTGTTATTATATTCATACAGTAAAAATTCAGAATTGAAACAGAAAACAACTAGAGAGGCTTAAAAAAACAAAAATCAATTACAAAAGCTACTCATTCTAATCAATGTGACGGGTGAGCTTGGTGATCTCCGCACAGTTTTTCGTAGCGGGGAATAAGACTTGAGACTGCTACTCTCATTTCTTGCTCCACATTGATCCTTGAGCGATATTTGTTCTTGATTGCAGCTACAGCTGAAAATCCAACTTCACATAAATATGATGTTGCAAACGGAATGAAAATTCTTAAAGCTTTTGAAGTTAGATTTGGATATTCATTTTGAACGGATAACCAAAACTCCACCAAATCGGAACTGGTGAATCTAGTTTTAGGGCTGCTGTCGCAAGAGAGTTCTATGAGACTCTTTTCCTCTTGTGATGTTAATTCTGGCGGGGCTTGTGCATGGAAAGTATCTTGGATCCACCCAAATTTTTCGACATCATCAACTGCAAAGTATTTCGAAAACCATTCGATAAGCTTTGAAAGGTGTTCCTTGAAAAGGTCCATCAGGTCTTGTGAAACAACCAGTTCATTAGATGCCGCATATTTATACAATTGCGGGAAGCAATTGTGACCGACACTTTCATTCATTTTTTGTATCCACAACTGCAGTTTCTTTCTAAACGCGGCAATCTTCTCCAATAGTTTTAGAATGTGCGTGTTGTTGCCTTGCAAAGACAGATTCAATTTATTTAGTTTATCCAATATATCGGACAAATACGCTACTTTTAGCAAAAAATCTGGTTCAGCAAAGTATCTGGCGTGCTCATGACTTTCTGGTTGTAAAAAAGTGCGAATTTCTTCGTGTAATTCGAACACACGAAATAGGACATTTCCACGTGAAAGCCATCGTGAATTACAGTAATACAGCAGCGCCGTATGTTCAGCTCCCATATCTATGCATAGTTTTTTAAAAAGTCTGGCCTTTAGCGGCCTAGTTTTTATGTAGTTAACTGCACCAATGACACATTCTAGTACTTGGTTCAATTAGGAGCTCATTGACTTTGATGCAAGAGCTTCCCTATGGATGATGCAATGGGTCCACATAGCATTCGGTACTTTTTTACGAATAAGCGCTTGCATTCCTCCATACCTGCCAGACATGGATCGAGCACCATCAGTACCGATACACTTTTCCCAATCCAAACCATTTTCTGTAATGAACTTTTCAAGAATTTCAAACAAGTCTTGGGCCTTCGCACTTTCAGTAATGCTTTTGCAGAATAAAAGTTCTTCGACAATGATATTATCAGCCAGAAAGCGTACGTAACAAATAAGATGTGCATCATTATTACTGTCAGTACCCTCATCATCTTGCAAACCAAAATCCTTGCTTTTAATTTTTTCTATTAATTGGTAATTTAGATCCTCAGCTATGTCATGGATTCTTCGACTGATAGTGTTGTTAGATAAGGGTACCTTGGAAATTAATTGTCCTGCCGATTCTCCCACCATAATATTCACCATATTGGAAGCAGCCGGTAGAATAAGCTCTTCTGCGATAGTATGAGGTTTTTTGCATTTTGCCACCCTGTATGCTACCTTGAATGGTGCCAACAGTGAGTTACTCTGTACTGACGTTTGCTGAGTGAACACATTTTTTGTTTTTATTAAATTTTGTAATTTCCGGTTAAAAAAATCACGCGATTTTTCAGCCATAGTTGGATGAATTGTCTCAAGATGTCGCTTTAACTTACTCGGAAGCATACTTTGGGATGATAGTATTTTTAAACAAAGCACACATTGCGGTTTTTCTTCATTGTTTATTTCTACTGAAGTAAAGCCAAAGTCCAAATAGCTATCATCGTACTTCCGGTACTTTCGCTTCTTTGCTTGTCCACCACCACTAGTTGACGCTATTTTATTTTTCAAAACACTGTCCATTTTTCAAATAGTTAACAATATGATCTGTTCGAAAGAATTTAATTGAATGAAAATTTATCCGATCCAAATATTCGAATCGGTCAGTAACAACAAAGAATGGATATAATATCCTCTAGAGCCGAGGTCATAAATAATTTTTATCGACTCCAGACGATATTTGTCTGAGCTGATAAGAGCTTAAATGTTGCGACTATGGTGCGCACCAAGAAAATATTGTTGCAAGTTGAACTAAAATATTGTTACTTTACAGATACTCGCAAATACTTATAGTTTCGAATAATGATAGAGGATCGTCTCACGGCGCCCCTCTTTACTTTTCACGGCGCACCAGGGCGCCGCGGCGCATACTTTGGGAACCCCTGTACTACAGCAATCGATCCATCGATTTACTTACTTACCAGTTCGATGAGAAAAAAATCGAAGAAATTAATAACCAAATGGTTCTTAGACAAAAGAATAGGATAGACAAATATAATTCCAAAATAATAGATAGAGAAATAGATCCAAATTATGTTGCAAACATAATTCCAAAAGGGAAACTAAAACCAAAATATAAAGTACAAAAGGTAACAAAAATAGGAAAAGATTATTTCACTTTAGAAGACAAAAAGAAATTCCTAAGAAGAAAAAAACATTTTACTTCGACTTATTCATTTTTAGGAAAATTCATTACCGTTATGCTCATATTAACCCTAATAACAGGAGCGGCATCTCAAACAATTAAGATTAACGAAATACATGAGGGAACATGACATACATGACCGATATGTACTTCTAAGAACAAACAAATTAGAAATGATCGATAGTTATGTAGAAACCGTACACACCATAGATTTAAACGACTACCAAATTGCATTAGATTCGGCATTAAGTAATTTAGTAATAAAGATATTTGAGAACGATACAACAATATTGAATCTCATCTAGGAAATTCGCGATAAAATTATTGAACTAAGACCATACATAAGAGAAAAGCGAGGATTAATAAACCTCCACGGCAAATTTCTTAAATGGTTAGGTGGTACTATGGATGATGATGATAGAACAGAAATTGAAGACAAGTTCAATACCGTCGACAAAAATTTGAATATTCTAGCACAGGGGTCGGCAACCTTTTGAGACGGAAGAGCCAAAAGTTACAATTAACAAAATTTTCCAGTTCTTAAAGAGCCACTAACATTTTTGTTTCAATATTATGGTATTTGATTAGGATTAGGTATATAAATTTGATTTCTGATTTAAAATAAGTAGCTTCAGATATGAAATAATATTTATTCATATAAAAACATACAAATGTTTCGCACAAAACTTATTAAAGTATTTTAGCTAGCTCTGCTAGAATAATAAAGTGAGTAATCAAATAACATAACTATAATTATTGAATAGTATTTACAATAGTTGCATCAATGGGAGCATTGGCCTTGCATGCCTTTGAAACCCTTTCTTTTCACTTATACACTATTTTTATTTTATAATTTATGAAAATCTGAAAATACGGTTCTTCTTTCTGAACTTGCCGATCTGAAAGGTAGAATGTGACTGACTCTCCGACGACAGGAACAAAACCGCGGCGTAAGTCATATCAACCCGCGTAGCAGACTTTATCAATCCGTGACGCAGGCCTTATCAGCAAAGAATAAAATAGTCGCCATTTCCTTGAGCCTTGCTACTTTGTAGTAAAGTAACGCGGCCCGAACACTCACTGTTCTCTCTTTAGTGTTTTTATCCTGTTTAAGGTTTTTTTTTCGCAGTATAATATTTTTTATGAGTTTTGAAAATAAAATAATATAATTATTAATATTTGCGCATGGAACTGGAGAGCTGCATCTTGATATCAAAAGAGCCGCATGCGGCTCGCGAGCCGCACGTTGCCGACCCCTGTTCTAGCAGATGCAGTCAATAATCAGACAACTAAAATTAACAAACAAATTGAAAAAGAAATAAATGAAATGGTTCAGACAATAAATAATCAAAACTCAGTAATAGTTAATAAAACTTTTGAAACTCAACTCGTTCCCTTTACAGAAACACTTTCGGGTTGCGAATTGCTGTAGTGAATAGAGAAGTGTGATACAGAAACACTTCAGTGGAAAATGTCATTATGACGTCAAAGAGAGAATCGTGGTTGAGAATTCCTCTGTCCATCAGTTACAGAAACGCACCGCAGAGCAGGTATTTCATTTTCTGGCTGAAACTAAACCCGAAACGGGAGCTGCACTTCGAACATATCATTAGTTAAGCTAAAAAAGTGAACAACATTAAAAAAGCAATGGCTTGCAATTTGGGAGGGAAAAATACTACTGGATGTGGCTAGACCCATAACTTCTGACAGAGCTAAGACGAATTTTCGAAAGCTGGATGTTCCTTTTTTTCATGTTTTGAGAACCTGCTTATACTAATCCACAACAACTAATGTTTACACACGAAACCCCATTCAGTCTTGGGCGAAAACTTTGTAAAAGAAAATGTAAGACATTACACCTTTATCTTAACAGACGGCTCCGAGAGAAGCCGAAAGTTGAAGAAAATGTGCTTAATACTTTGAACCATGGATTTTTTCTCAGAAGGAAAACCGAGACCTTATTGAGTTCACATTTAAAATAAGAAACAGGCAGACGAGGAGCAAGGACCATCTACAGAGAAAGAATATCAGGAACGAGGATAAGTGTTTTTGCGACCTAAACGACGTTTCCTTCATTGTAGATACAGCCTTATACCGCGTTTACACCGATCGAAATCTAGTAGATTAAGCGACTTGAGGAGATTTAGCCCGAAATCTTGCTGAAACCGCCAAGATTTACCATACATTTTCGAAATCTTCTCGGGAGTAGATTAATTCGAAATCCACACTAAATCACCTCAGTAGCACCATCTAGTGGTGATCATTTTTGCAATTTTTCGTCCTTTAGCACAATTTAGTACTCTTTCGACGTATCCCAAGTGAGTTCAATTGGTTGTTGCGCGCGATGTTTAATTTCATTATGTGGCGCGGTTTTTGATTTTGAAAATTTATATAAAATTTTCAATTTATTTATTAAAAAAAGAATCAATAGAGGCAAGGGAAGGCATGGACTATTGTCCAAGATAGTTTTGTAATTGATTTGAAGCAAAACAGAACCACAAAACACTACAATTTCACATAAAAAATGTCAAAGTGTCAAACGAAATCTCCTCACTGGCGGTGTAAACGGGCGAGGAGATTTATCAAATCATCTCACGAAATCTACTAGATTTTGGTCGGTGTAAACGCGGTATTAATCAACCCAGCAAAGTTATCACGAAGATATACGAAACTTGCCTCAAAGGAGTTAAATGTAGGAAAACTGGTGGCGTACCCTTTAACTAATTTTTTATTAGTAGCCGCGTTTTATTATGAACAAGATCTATATGGATCACGAACGTAATAGATTTTCCATATGTATTCCAACAACAACACGTGATCCTGATAGCTACCAAGATCACGAGTTGTTGTTGGAATACATTTAAAAGATCTAGTACGTTCGTGATCCATATAGATCTTGTTCATAATAAAACGCGGCTAGTGACTTCTTTTTTAAATAAATCACATATTTACATATATTTGACTGTTCTGTGCCCCCCTTGCCGCCACAGGCGGGTTATAATATGTAAAAGACAGATCTCTTCTTTAATTGTATCAGAATTCTACTTCAAAGTTCTAAGTTCAAAAATGCCCATAAAACTTCCTTATTTTCGAAAATTTGGCGAAAAGTGATAGATTTTCGCATAGGCACCTTCCGGCAAAAATTAGTAAATTATATATTTTGGAACGAAAAACCCAATTTTTCCCCACCTTAAATGAAGATAAGGGTAGAGTAAACTCTTTCGGCTTTTTTATTAGTGATTTAAAAAAAAACGTTGTTTATTTTGATTTATTAGACTATTCTGAGCATTTTAAGGTCAGGAAAATTTTTTGCCGGACCATACCCCCCCCCCCCCCCTACGGACCTTTTGTAAAAGGCCGATGTATATAATTTGTACTAGAACTTTGACAAATGTCAAAATTTTGTATGAGCGTCACGCGGAATACGATTGAAAATTCAATGTTTTCAAACCGAAAACCCAATTTTTCCCCACCGTAAAATAAAGACAATGATCACTAAATAAACTAAAAAAAATTAGTAATAAAAATTCCGCAAGAGTGTACTCAACCCAATAAAAAATCCGCTTAAGTGTACTCTAGCCTATTTTGGAATCATATTTAATTTTCTTACCAATTGTAGATATGAATGTTGTATTAAATGCATCTTCAGAAAATCTGAACAGAATACAAGTTTTCCCAACTCCAGAATCACCTATTAATAGCAACTTAAACAAATAATCATATGTTTTAGCCATTTCTATTGTTACTAACAACCGGATATTTTGTTTATCGCGAATATTATACGAGACAACTATAGTTTCTTGAAATAAGGCACACAGAGCAGTTTTGAAGCTTATTATTTCGAGGTCGTAATCATGATGCACTTTTCATATTTATTACTTTTCAATCGTTTCTTCTGAAAAACTTTAATATAAACATTCGACAGTTAGAATTCTTGGGGCCACTTCTCTAAAAATCCAGATCGAGTAATTTTTTTAACTGAGCATTAGCACCTTTAAACTGACATTCCTAGCAATGAAGATGTAACTATAAGGAAATGACAACGACCATTGAAAATGAAGCCAATTATGGAAATCGGAACATTTGGATTACTTTAGTATTAAGTCTGTTCCTGTATTCGAAAATCCTAGGTCGTCCGCACACCAAGCTACCGAAAAGAAACTGATTAGTGACTCGAATTTGTTACCAGCTTCCTTTGAACGTCCGCACACGGAACGCGTGTTCTTTCGGGAATCGCTATCGAGTGCAAATTCGAACTTCCAAAAGAGACAACTTTAACTTGCTTTCGATAGCTGACAAATTTGACTAGCTTCACGTTATATATATGTAAACATTCATAGATTTTACTATGCTTCATTCGATTCGTAAGTATACAATTTAATTTTGTTTCACTTTATTTTAATTTTGCAAGCATAAACCACGTAAGAGTTTTAATTGAATATTAATTTTTGCCGAAGTTCCCAAAAATTTGAATCTTGCGGGAAGGGAAATTTAGCGTGACGCCATCTACATAACACTTGATCAACATTCTATCGCGTGGTAAAATTTTAACCCAAGTATTATCGGGTATTAAATATGCACGAAGAAAATATATGGGATTTGACACTTCTACACCACTCGATTTCCCAGAAGAACGCGACTGGAGCTAACGAAAAGAAACTGATAAGTGACTCGAATTTTTAACCAGTTTCTTTTGAGACATATCCCATATAAGGAACTGGGACGCCGTACACGACGATACTGGTTGCAAACTGGGTTGTGATTCCTGGAAATAGGTTTGTAATCAGGTACCAGCGGACTTGCATGTCGAGTCACTTACGAAAAAGTTCGCTACATTTTTGCTTGGACAAGATGCAGAATCAGGAATTAAACGTTTTGCTTGCCGCGGAAGTTGGAAAACGGCCAGTGTTATATAATTTTCAGCTTCCAGGGTATTCAAAACAGCATGAATAGTAATTTGAGTAATACATATATTTGAGTTTTCAGAGTAATTTGAGTTCTGGATGAGTAGCTTCGTGTACGTTGTCTGGTTGCTAACCAGTTAGGAACTGGTTTGTAACGCAAGTTACCTACCAGTTTAGTTTGTTATTACTAGCTCCGTGTGCGGAGCGCCTTTGAGTCACATCCCATATAAACATATGTGACACCGCACACGGCGATACTGGTTGCAAACTGGCTTCTGTCAAAGAAAATGACGGGTGTCATCTTCCTAGATATAACAGGGGCATACGACAACGTAGAGCCGTTACTACTTGCAAAAGAACTGTGGAGAGTCGGGCTAAATTACAACATAAACAAAACAATATACCACCTGTTGAAGGCCAGAAAAGTGATTGCGTACAATGATGGGGTAAAGGTGGGTTCGCGCGTTGCCGTCAGGGGTCTTCCGCAAGGATCGGGGTTGAGTCCCCTCCTGTTTAATATCTATATTGCGAAAATAAAATCATGCCTACCGAAGGATGTGAACACCCTCTTATATGCCGACGATATTGCCGTTTACTCCGCGGGAACGAGCTGGCCGACAATAAGCAGACGCCTAAACAGAGCCCTCTATAACATCGACTCGTTCCTAAGAGCCCGTAATCTGGAAATATCAAGGGCGAAATCCAAAGTCATGATATTTTCCAAATACAACAGTTTAGATTTATATCAGAACACAAACGACAAGGTCAAACTAAATAACCACATCATCAAAGGGGTCAAACATTTCAAAAATCTAGGTTTTTGGATGAAATCTGATCTTAAATGGGACCTACACATTGACAATATAGCTAAAGCCGCGAAAAACGCGAAAAACGCAACAAACGTTCTTAAAGCGATTGCCGGTATAGGATGGGGCGGACACCCCAACACTCTACTTAACATTTTTAAAGGGATAGTCAGATCCAAACCTGACTGGGGTTCACAGATTTTTGCGGACGCCCCAAAAACATGCCTCAAAAAACTTGACACCATCAATCTCAGTGCACTTAGAACATGTATGGACCTAATGAAATCCACACCCACCAACATTATTTTCGACATGGCCCGCGAGCCACCACTATTCCTGAGAAGAGAATTTCGGTCTAAAAAATTCGTGCTCAAGACGTCAGCTTTAAAAGAACACCCGCTGAATAAACATCTTGTCGACATTGCTGAGAGTAGAGTGTATATAAGAAGTCACAAAACATTCAACCTGGCAGAAGTAAACAAAAACATCCAACCGCTCTTGAAGGACATCATCATAAGAGAATTGCCTGAACCCCTAAACGAAAAATTGGAGGTGAGGTTCCTGGATCTACATAGGGATGTGGATATTACGTCTGGGTACAAAATTGTCGACGCACAAGGATCAGACCTGTGCTCCAAGGAGCTAAAATACATCAAAGCCAACAGATTCTTTGAAAGCATCACTACGAACAAATATAAGGATCACACAGTTATATACACAGATGGATCCAAGGACAGAAATAGAAACAGAGTGGGTTTTTGTGTGTTCAACATGGAAATGGGCGAGATTCACATAAGAATTGAGGATCATTTTTCCATATTCCAGGCGGAAGCATTCGCAATCGTGAGAGCCCTTACTTGGGTCCTGAACTTTCAGGCTCGGAATGCCCTGATAGTTTCGGACTCACGTAGTGTTCAATGTGCATTGAGATCCGCTGAGATGAAGACAAAGAAGGCAACGAGTATATATACAATTAAAAAGCTTATCCTGACTGCGACCAACAGAGGCTTCTCAGTGAAATTCCTGTGGGTCCCGAGCCACGTATCCATCAATCCATCAATCTCAGTGCACTTAGAACATGTATGGACCTAATGAAATCCACACCCACCAACATTATTTTCGACATGGCCCGCGAGCCACCACTATTCCTGAGAAGAGAATTTCGGTCTAAAAAATTCGTGCTCAAGACGTCAGCTTTAAAAGAACACCCGCTGAATAAACATCTTGTCGACATTGCTGAGAGTAGAGTGTATATAAGAAGTCACAAAACATTCAACCTGGCAGAAGTAAACAAAAACATCCAACCGCTCTTGAAGGACATCATCATAAGAGAATTGCCTGAACCCCTAAACGAAAAATTGGAGGTGAGGTTCCTGGATCTACATAGGGATGTGGATATTACGTCTGGGTACAAAATTGTCGACGCACAAGGATCAGACCTGTGCTCCAAGGAGCTAAAATACATCAAAGCCAACAGATTCTTTGAAAGCATCACTACGAACAAATATAAGGATCACACAGTTATATACACAGATGGATCCAAGGACAGAAATAGAAACAGAGTGGGTTTTTGTGTGTTCAACATGGAAATGGGCGAGATTCACATAAGAATTGAGGATCATTTTTCCATATTCCAGGCGGAAGCATTCGCAATCGTGAGAGCCCTTACTTGGGTCCTGAACTTTCAGGCTCGGAATGCCCTGATAGTTTCGGACTCACGTAGTGTTCAATGTGCATTGAGATCCGCTGAGATGAAGACAAAGAAGGCAACGAGTATATATACAATTAAAAAGCTTATCCTGACTGCGACCAACAGAGGCTTCTCAGTGAAATTCCTGTGGGTCCCGAGCCACGTAGGAATCCTAGGGAATGAGAAAGCTGATTCTTTAGCAAAATCAGCTCTTGAGCTCAACCAAATAGGTATATCCAAATACTCATACTACCATCTCTTCAGTTACCTCAAACAATCCCTCCACAACGAGACTGTATCCTGGCTATCTAATCAAAGACATACTAAAGGAACCAAATACTTTCAACAAAAAAGCAAAATTTTCGATATCCCCTGGTTTCATAACATACACGCGGATAGAAATATCATATGCTTTATCTCTAGCATAAGATCGGGCCACACTAGGTGTCGCGCACACCTGTACAGATTAAAGATCATTGACAACCCATACTGTGACTGCGAGAAGAGCATTGAAGACCTAAACCATATGTTCTTCTCGTGCAAACTAATCGAGGAAAAATCTGACAATTTAAGGTTAAAACTATATAACAGCTACAATATTGTTAATTTTGATCTAATACAACTCAGTTTCGGCAATAATATCAATTTATATAAAATTTTGTTCGATTTTGCAAAATATAACAAGCTACACATTTAATTGCGCATACAATGGTATCTTTTTTGGAATGACGCTTCTGGTATGTATATTTATCTACCAAAGAAATAAACGGTCCAATGTCTTCTTTAATTGAACACGCGGGTGCCCGCCCCCTCTATACTCCGCTAGTTCCTCCATACTTCCTCGACGGCAGCATGCACACGACTCTTACCGCGGCTTTTTGATATTAATTATACTTAAGGTGCCTACAGACGATCATATTTCTATGATGTTTTATCATATATATGACGAAAAAATATGATGAAGCTGTACACACGGAATATGACGAAAAAATATGACATATTTCTATGATATTTCATCATATATATGACATAGAAATATATCATATTATTTGATCGTGTGAACAGTTCATCATATATATGACATATAAATTTATCATGTTTTTCTTTTCCATTTTCGATGGAAAAGAAATCTTTGATGAAAATATATTATGAAAAATGGCGGCAGTTTTAAATTTTGAATGTTTGTTTTGGAAATAGTTTTGGGGTTCAATTTTTCTGTCTGTGACGAAACTAAGTAATATTTATGCAGCATGTAATTACTTTGCAAATAAAAAGGAGGATGGTGATCGAGAAGATAAATTATAATATATTACATTTTATTTATAATTTTCAAACAATTTTATATTCATTACTCATTTTATCTGCAATTTGTCCACTTCTATTATTCATGAAATACAATTTGTGTTTGACAACTTCGAACAACACACAATATTAGAAATACATGTCATATTAAATTGTGTCGTGTGTACAGCAAAAATCATTTTGTCATATTTTTTCATCATGGAAAATTTACATCATAGTTTTCGTCATATTTTCAAAACCGTGTGTGTACAGTTCATCATATAATTTGTCATAGATATGATATGACACAAATATGTCCTATAATATGATGTATTTTTCTATGATCGTCTGTAGGCACCTTTAATGCCTCTTTTGCATGATGAATGGAAATGTCCAATACTGTCATAATATAACAATAATTGAACTCAATCCTAACAAGAGGGAAGTATGACATCGAGCGTACCAGAGGAAGGCGAATAGTGACCTCCAGGGATGGAAACCACAGATAAACTCAGCAAGTGGCAGGAAGAACAGTCACATCGTGTGATTGACGGAGAGCACAGGGGAAAGGCGAATACAAGAAGATTCTAAAACAAGAGTAAAGGAAACAAGAGAACTAGCAACAGTTTGATGAACATTCTCGGACAGTCACTGGTACACCCGCAAGTTGCCGGCCCTTCCATCTAATGGCATGTGACGGTCCTCAATAGATAGTCACAGCCACTTTTGGGAAAAAAAAAAAAAACTGGTTTGCGATTCCTGGAAACTGATTTGTGATCAGTCACCAGCGGACTTGCATGTCGAGTCGCTTACAAAAAAGATTCCTACATTTTTATTTTAAGAAAGTGTAGAACCAAGAATTAATCTTGTTGCTTGCCGCGGAAGTTGAAAGATGGTCTGTGTTACATAATTTTCAGCTTCCACGGTATTAAAAAGAACTTTGAATAGTAATTTGGGTGATTTAATCCAGTTTTGAAGGTAATTTGAGTTTCGGATGAGTAGCTTCGTGTGCAGAGCCTTGTCGCAAGCAAGTCGGGAACTAGCTTGTAGCTCAATTTGCCAACCAGTTTAATTTGTTTTTGTAGCTCCGTGTGCGAAGGGCCTTACTGATTTTTCCTGAATTGATTGAATTAATAACTGAGAAATGCCCCTATCGCACCTCTACATTGTCTGTGAGCAACACAAATGCCCCGAACCAAATACCTCTGCATGTATTGACAAGCTATGAAGTAGGCTTTGTCGATGTGTGATGTGAGGCCGACGTCTCTCATTATTCCGTGTAGTGAATGACGGAAAATTTATCGCATTTCGTGTTTTGTCCGCGAATTTAAAGTAATTTAAGTGTTTAAAGTGTGTATATTATATATAGATTTATAATAGCTGTGTTTTATTATCCACGAGATCCATATGGCTCACGAACGTACTAGATTTTTTTAGTGTATTCCAACAACAACACGTGATCTTGATAGCTATCAGCCTCTATTTGATTGAACGACTTTTTGGCTCCCGAGTTACTCACTTTTTAGTTTGTACTTTCTGACTTCTGTCGAATTTTTATTTTAAAGGTTGGCGACATGTAATTTTCAACGTCAAAATCATTGTTTTGACATACTTAGTGTAAATAAACTGGGAAATCTTTAATTTAACATAAAATGAGTAAATTGACAAAGTAATGTTTTATATTTTATGTGGAGCGTTTCGTTTCGTGCGGAGTATCATATATTTGTGTTAATTTAGTGGGTTATGCGTGTTATTCGTGCAAAATATGTTTGTTTACTTATAAATATTTTCTGTTTTCGTCTCGTTGATGTTAATTTAGTGGATATTCGGGGCAATTCTGTGCGCACTTAACAGATTCCGTTAATTTGACAGCCCGTGTAAATTGTTGTTGGATTTCGAAAAGTTGAGTTACGGTCGAAATTGGTATTCTGGGTGCCAAAAGTAAACAGATTTTTGTTAAAAATCCTTTACCGTAACAGGCCCGAAATTCTTCAACTTAATCGTATCAGGTTTTTCGTTAAGAAAGTTGAGAGATTTGGAACAAAACCGGTTTCGTAACAGATTTGAGAGTAAATTTTGGCCAGAATACCAACTTAAAGAATTCTGTTAGAAATCAAATCTTTTAATCTTCTTAACAGAAATCTGTTAACTTAACGAAACTGACCAGAATCGCCCCGATTAATTGTGCATTTTGTAAAAATCGTGATTGTCCACTGTTTTGTTTTCATTTTCATTTTTAATTGTGGTGCGGTTTCATTTTTATTAGTTTAAGAAGACATTGGACCAATGATGAAACGATTGCGTTTCTTCATGCCTATGCCAATAGAACGGAGGAGTTTGGCCACGTGAGAAGGAGGAAGTTCGCTATGGCCAACGTGCTGGAAGATCTTCTTGCTCAGGGTATACTCGTAAGTAATATTTATTTTGTGATTCCAATTTTATATCTTTTGGCATTTTAGAGTGCTCCGACAAACACTGCGATGCTCAACGCAAAGTTGAAAAACTTGCTGCGAGCATACAAGGCCAGCAAAGATAAAAATTAGAGAACAGTTGGGGGTTCAAGTTCTGCTCCATATGAAGAAATTATGTAGCACATTTTTGGCACCCGACCAGAAATCTCGAATTACCACACGCTGTCGATGTTGGGTCCCACAACTTGTGTCGGCCTCGACATGTCATCTTGCGCAGGTAATCATTTACAATTTTTAGATGTGTGTGTGTTCTTCGGTAATAAATGTAATAAATAATTTAGTTGGACAATCTTCGTTGGAAACTCCTGTAGCCACAACTCCTTCAGCCACAGTTCCTTCAGCCACTGATCCCTTACCCACAGCACCTTTAGCGACAGCTCTTTCATCGAACCCCTCATCTCGAAGCTCCTTCAGTCGCCAAACTGCTTTGGCTACCTCCTCATTTAATTAATCGTTTACCTACATGTTCTTTGCATACATATTACTTTGCATATATGTTTTAGGTGAACCATCTATGCCCGGCACCTCGAGAGGCTATTACACCAAGGAGCAGTACCGCCGCGACAGAATCCAGCAGAAGGAAAAGAATCGGCTGGATAAAGTTGCAGATCATGCAGAAAAACGACGGCTCCAGAGAAAATCTGAGGAGGATCGTGAAGCAAGATTAGAGCGAAAAATCTTGATCCTCAAAGATTGCCTCGAGGTGTAGGTATTATTTTTATACACTCGAATTCCTCTAACCTGAAATTCCCTTAACTTGAAATTTTTCTTAAGAGACTGGCGCTTCAAGTTAGAGGGCTTTGACAGTATATCCATAAATATTTATAAATTCAATTTTAAGTTTTTATATCTTTTATTATAATTTTTAGTACACATAAGATCACAGATATAAGATATGTAGTTTGAATTACTTATTAAAATATTTAACTTAAATATTTATTCTTTCTATACCGCCATATGGCCCAAGTATTCCAACTGTATTTATACAAAAAAATAAATTTTTCGTTACAACATTTATCAACATTTGCCATTTATCACAATATACCTCCAAAGATTCTCTGATTCTCTTTTTTCATGAAATCTTCCTTTCCGTCAATAACAGGACCAGTTGTTCTCACCTCGAGCTGCTGGTTAGAGTTCCACTGCCTTCAATGTTTTCTTAAGAGCTGACGTGGTCTTCAAGATATTCTGTCTCATATTCATCACCATTCTCCAGGCACATGTTGTGTAAGTCGCACCCACATATTACTGTGTTCACAACAAACTAAATGTTTGTGAGCTCAGTAAAATGCAGCAGTCTTCTGAATCGGGTCTTCAGAAGACCAAATGCGTGCTCCACAACGACTCTTCCCCTGGAGTGAACAATGTTGAAATTGTTTTCTATAGTAGACAGTCTACCTGTTTTATCCGCGAATTTGTTTTTTTTTTTATATTTTTGGGCGGAAAGGAACAGGGAGTGCTTTCCGTATGGAGAAGTTCTCCTGTACCCGGCGTGAAGGAATTATTTGCAACTCCTTGTGCAAAAAAAAAGGAGGTTTTGTTTTTCTTTTGACTTTATTTGTTTGAATTCATCTGGTTTAAATTAACGGCTAATTAACAATTTTTCAATATGCACTTTCATGAGCTTAATAAATTTAAGTCCAGCATCTGGTCTCTGGTCTTTATTTATAGAAGCTACTTATAGTGTAATTTACTTTCTCTGTCACATCCAAGTTTTAATAAATTTAGCAGTTTTTGTTTTCAATTCAATAATATTCTTGAAGATTTGCTATGATTTTTTTTTTTTTTTGCTTTTGATTTTAATCAAAACTTATAACAATTTCCTGAATCCAAACGATTTTAAGTTTATAGTCAAAATTTATACTTCCTGATCGATGGGGATTTTAATTTTCGTTTATGTTCAGAAAAACATTTTTCGTTCAATTGTTTATTTCGTCACATTCCAAGTTTTATTTTATTTCGCTAAGGTTCACTATAATTTTTACGATGTACTATGATTTTATTATTTTTTTTTCTTTTGTTTTTGATTTTAATGAACACTTCTAACAATTTCCTGAATCCAAACGGTTTTTAGTTTATAGTCAAAAATTATTCCGTCACATTCAAGTTTTGTTTGATTTCGCTAAGCTATTTTAGTTCACTATGATTTACTCTGATTTTACATATTTTTTTTTTATTTTTATCAGAACTTATAACAATTTCCTGAATCCAAATGATTTTTAGTTTATAGTCAAAATTTAGACTTTCTGTTCGATTAATTTTTGTTTCTATTCAGAAAAACATTTTTCGTTCAATTGTTTATTCCATCACATTCAAGTTTTATTTGATTTCGCTAAGGTTCACTATGATTTTTACGATTTACTATGACTTTATATATATTTTTTTTTGTTTTTGATTTTAATCAAAACTTCTAACAATTTCCTTAATCCAAACGATTTTTAGTTTATAGTCAAAGTTACACTTTCTGTTCGAATAATTTTTGTTTATATTCAGAAAAACATTTTTTGTTCAATCGTTTATTCCGTCACATTCAAGTTTTATTTTATTTCGCTAAGGTTCACTATGATTTTGACGATTTACTATGATTTTATTTTTTTTTTGTTCTTGATTTTAATCAAAACTTCTAACAATATCCTGGATCCAAACGATTTTTAGTTTATAGTCAAAATTTATTCCGTCACATTCAAGTTTTATTTGCTTTCGCTAAGCTATTTTATTTCACTATGATTTTCATGATTTACGATGATTTTATGTTATTTTTTTTGATTTTAATCAAAACTTATAAGAATTTCCTGAATCCAAACGATTTTTAGTTTATAGTCAAGATTTACACTTTCTGTTCGATTAATTTTAATTCGTCACATTTAAGTTTTATTTTCATTTCTTTAAGGTTCACTATTATTTTCAAATTCAAGCCAAAGATTTTTTAACAATTTCCAGTTATTCCCTAACACTCGCTTCCGCGTGATGAAAACTAATTAATTTGTTTTGAAAAGGTGTCGAGTCTGAATTTAGTGAGTCGGGAGCTTGTTCGGTGACTGCGCGCGAAACTGACTTGGTGAAGAAAAAAAAGGATAAAGAAACGGCGACCACTCCAGTCACCGGCCAAAGATCGACTGAAAATGCGCGTCAGCTTGGGGCCCTTAAATCCGGACCAAAATGCTGATGCACATGCACGGGATTGTGCGCACTTAGCACTTCATTCAAATTTTAAGAACTTACGCGATCCTATGATTGGGTTGCGATCAAGTTTTATCAGAGTGATAAAACTTGACCGCAACGGGAAATTTTATCGCGCATGGGATTTATTCTGTCGCGATCAAGTTTCATCTTGGTGATAAGGCTTGATCGCGACAGAATTTCGCGCATGGGAACCCAAAATGCAACGTCAGCATTTTGGGTTGGGAACGGACGAGTTCCCATGGAGGCAGTTTTACGGCAGGGGTGGCAAAGGGGGGGGAACATGTGTGGCTGAGCCTAGCATGTGTGGCTCAGTCACAACATACCGTTTTCCCGGAAAGGAGTAACCAGCCAATCATAAGAGGGATAGGCGCTGTCTCCAAGCAGGAAAGTGTTGTTACGGAAGTATGAATCGACATCTTCATGCCAATTGCGGTACAACTCAGACCTCCGCAAGACATGGCTATCGTGCATACTTCCCGGTTCACCGCAAGATACATTGATGAACTTCTTCTTGTGGTCCACTACTGCCTGTAATGAAATACTACAGTATTTTGTTCTATTACAGTAGCTTTCCTTGTTTTCTCTTGGCGCTTTAATTGCAATATGAGTTTTATCAATGCATCCGACAACCCCTGGAATTCTAGTCCGTCCCTCGAAGACTGCCGCATTCTGAAGCGCTTCGCTTGGATTTGACCATGAAATATACCTACGGCCAATAGAAATCAACCACATGGTAACTGTTTTTACTTCGCTTTATGCAGTTGATTTGCAAATACCAAATAAATTTGCTATTTCCCTAAATGTATTTGTATTGGCCATGTACCACAAGAATACGTACATTTCCTTTTGTGGAAGGGTTTTGGCCAAACCCTTATTTTGATTATCTGCGAAGCGCTCCGATTCCGAGTAAAGATCTAAAGATGAAATTTAAAATAAATGAATAATTTGGATAATGTAACAAAACGTTTAAATTCCTATTAAATTATTGGCCGTTGTACGTTCCAATCTCAAATTATTTTTGAAATCATCGACATTGTACCCCTCGATGATTTCCAAAAAATTCTCCACTCTTAGATGTTCCTCCTCAAAGGAGCTCATCGAGCTGCTGAAAGAGGAAGAGGAACTACTGTGGCTGTCGCTCTCACTTTCCAAGAAATCCTATCAATTAACAAGAAAGTTTATTATGGGTTTGTTAATTATTAACTTAGTTTGTTATTAAAACTCTACTCACCAAAATTGCAGCCTTTACCATGTTCAGATTCAAGTAAGATGAACGGCTAATACACTAGTTATTCTAATTCACTAATATATATATTTTTTACTACTTAATTCAATCTAGAGCCATATAGATCAGTGTATAATAAAACACGGCTAATGAGTGTTGGCGTTAAGGTATTTTTAAGGAATATTATATAAATTCTATATCGGCAAATTTGCTAAAAGTGTATAAAACTGAATTTTGCCGGCGGTATGAATTTTGACGTTTGTTTGTTTCTGTGGAAAACAAACGTAAATATTCATTAAATTCAGAGTTTGTGAAACTAAAATTGTGAAAATATATTACTATTAATAATAACATTACAATAATTAATAATATAATAATTTATTGGGATGTTTTGAAGACAAAATAAATAAAAACAGTATTTAAATTGCTAATTAGAAATAATTTGTAATTTTTCGTATTATGAAAATAAGTAAAAATTTATGAAAAATGTGTATATATGTAAATTGTTAGAAATAATATGTTAAAATTTCAATTTGTGAAATCTTCAAAATTAATAAAGAGTGTAATTTCAATTGAATTTTTCAGGCAAAAAATTTGTTTAATTTTACTTTGATTACATGTAATTTTTATTTTTGTATTATTTTTTGTCAATTTCTCGTTATATTGTTTTATATTTCGAATATTTGATTGCTTTTTGTTGTTAATTTGTCCGTAACGTAATATTGTTATTAAATTTTTGTATATCTGAATACATTTTCCAATATAATTTAATATTATTCTAGTTTTCAAAATATATATATATATATTAATATATATTTCTATATGAGTGTATTCATTTTCTCAAATAAAAACATTCATTATATTAATGAAAAAGTGGTTTGCATTATAAAATATTTGAGTTTTTCAAAACTCCTACGAAGAAAATTTCATTTTGCATATGAAACTTCATATTGTTCCTGTGGCCGAAGCGAGGCCGATCCTAATGAATGCGATCCCTATGAATGAGGAAAGTATTCTTAATGGTTGGTACTACTACAGAGGGGTTTTCCCGAACCCTTCCCTTCTGTCATGGTAATATTTCTTGAATAAAATTTTCTTATTTATGGTTTTAGGACAAAAGCAAGGAAACAAAAAATTATTTGTTTTCAATATAGCTTTATTTATTATAGGTCTGTGATACGAAAAGGACGACAAAAATGGCATACAAGATACATCCAGATTTCTGGTAAACGTGAAATCAATACAGGTATTACCTAACGTTGTTGGAGAAGTTTCAATATAAGACAAATTGAGCTCGCTGAGCATGAATGAGGTCAGGCAATGAGCGGTTTTGTGAGACATCCACATTAAAGTCTCCAACTATCATAACTAGTGTAGTAAGATCTGTTAAGATTATTGCTTCTTTTGCTATTTAAAGCCAACTTAAATGAAAAACCACTTCTTCAAAAATTCAGTCACATTTATTTCATTTCCTATTTTTGACAACTCTGTTTTGGTTGCGTTCGTTGATTATTAATTCGATACCAATTTTAAAGTACCCTTTGACTTGGCGGGTATTTTTGAATATGAAACATTTTCTTCAACACTTTCCCTTGTGAGAATTCAAAAATAACATTTCAATTGACAAACTTGGAAATTCAATGATTCTGTGTATTCTATTTTTAGGAGAGTCCAATCTTGTTACAAAGAATTCGGAGACGAGTACTGAAGATTGGCTTTGTCATCATATCAGCGAGTTGTTCCTCAGTTGGGATTTGTTGGATCCCAAATTTCCCTTCAGCAATTTTTTCTCTGATAAAGAAATGCTTGTTGGCTATGTGTTTGGTCCTACGATGGAATTCCGGGTTTTGAGCTAACTTCATGGCAGCAGCATTATCAACCTGAAGAATCGGGGCTCGGTCCAACCTGTCGATTTCCTGAAACAATCTTTTTAACCAAATAATTTCTTTCGCAGCTTCATTGGCTGCTACGATCTCGGCCTCTGTAGTAGAAATGGCCACCATTGCCTGTCTTTGACTTTTCCATGAAATGGTTCCCGACGCAAACATGATGATGATCCCTGAAGTAGATCTCCCGGTTTTGTGCAACCACCAAAGTCGGCATCGCTGTAGCATTCAAGGATTCCCTTCTTCTGTTTCCGATAGACTATACCAAGGTTGATAGTTCCGGAAATATAGCGAAAAACCCTTTTCACCTGCGCAATGTTTTCGTTTGTAGGATTTTCAAGCGTTCTTGAAAGAAAGCCGATGCTGAAAGCCAAGTCTGGCCTAGTTCCTAGCATGAGATACATGAGAGCTCCGATGGCTTGGCGATAAGGGAACGCAGTTGTCTCTGATTCTTTCCCTGCTGTCGGAATTTTCGAACTTTTGAGAAGTGGGGTCGAAACAGCTTTGCAATCCAGAAACCTGAATCGTTCCAAAATCCTCGTGGCATAACCTTGTTGACCAATTTTAAGTCCGTTTTCTTGCTTCTTGATTTCGAGTCCTAAGAAGCATTCAGCCTTGCTTGAAACTATTTTGAATTCTGATTTTAATTCGTTCAATAATTCTTCTAAATCTTGAGTATCTGTTGCTGCAGCGAGTCCGTCATCTACGTAAACAACGAGTAGAATCTTTTTACCGTTTCTTTCCCTGATGTAAAGACATGGATCCGCCTTGCTAACTTGAAAATTGTGTTTCTGTAGGAAACCTCCGAAGCGTTCTTGCCAACATCTCGGCCCTTGCTTAAGCCCGTAGAGACTCTTTTTCAATTTGCAAACAAGCCCCTGTCCTTGCTCATATCCCTCAGGTTGTTGCATATAAATCTCCTTGTCGTCTAATTCGCCGTACAGAAAGGCAGTCGAGACGTCGAACTGAACCAGAAACATATTATTTTTGGCTGCAACACTCAACACTGAGCGGATTGTTTCCATTCTTGCAACGGAGCTAAAAGTTTGGTCGTAATCAATCCCTCGTCTCTGGGCGAATCCTTTAACGACCAAACGAGCCTTGTATTTATCAATACTTCCATCGGGATTGGTTTTGACCCGATAGACCCACTTGCACGGGAGAGCTTTCGATCCTTTGGGGAGTCTAGTCAAGTTCCAAGTTTCATTTTGATGTAAGGAATCAATTTCCCTGTCCATTGCCTTTTTCCACTCGATATTACTGTTGATGGCTTCATGGAAGGAAACTGGAGTCTCCAGCACAAAATTCTCAGCTGCTGCAACCAAATGTTGTGGTCTCTTTAATTTCGATCGATCCCTTAACTGCATTGATCGCGTTATTCTCTTGTCATTTTCTTCGTCAAGGCATGTTTCTCCTGCGGTTTCGTAATCCACTTCGCTTCCTGTTTCAGTTGTTTCTTCTTTCAAGTCTTGCTCCTGAAGTGTGTCTTCGTCCTCGCTCTTGTGTGAACTCACTTCTTCTTCTTCCTTGTCTTCGTCCTCGCTCTTGTGTGAACTCACTTCTTCTTCTTCCTTGTATTCGACCTCGCTCTTGTGTGAACTCACTTCATCTTCTTCCTTGTCTTCGACGATGTTCTTAGATTCAGAATCTTGGAAAGGTATTTTGACACTTGATTCACAATTACTGAGTTTTTCATGAAATTTTACGTCTCTCGACACAACTATTTTATGCTTCTCTGGTAATAATATAAATACGATATCTCTCGTCGCCGTCGTAGCCCACCAGGTACCCCTTTTCTGCTATTTTGTCCATTTTTCTCCTTTTTTGGGATGGAATGTATACATAGCACGTCGATCCTACGATTCGGAGATGTTTAATTCTTTGTTTTTTGCCCAACCAAAGTTGGTAAGGGGTCAGACCCTTCACGGAAGATTTTCCAGTCCTATTGAGAATGTAGACTGCTGTGCTAACTAACTCCGCCCAAATTGCTTCTGGAAATTTTATTTCTGGATTAGAATACTTGAAAGTTCTCGCCATTTCGACTATGGTACGATTTTCTCTCTCAACACCACCGTTTTGTTCTGGAGTATAGGGAGCGGTGAGCCGAAAAGTGATAGCAGCTTCCTGAAGAATTTCTCTTACTTCTGAACAGTCAAATTCTCCTCCATTGTCGCTCAGGAATTCCCGAATTGTGTGCCCTTGTTGCTTAGCATGAGAAACCATGTGTCGCAGCACGTCTTTGACCTCTGATTTCTGCTTAACGATGTACCCGTATCGAAACCTTGTGAAATGATCCTTAAAAACTACCAGGTACCTTTTCTTCTGGAAAGAATCATCAAATGGGCCGCAAACATCACCTGACATCAATTCCCCTGGCTTCGTTGCTGTTTTCCTCGTTCCAAATGGCAATCGATGTGCCTTCCCAAGGATGCAAGGCTCGCAAAAGCGACTCTCAAGTTTGACTTCAATGCCCATTTCTCTTTTGGGCATCTCTTTGACATGTTTTTTGTCCTGATGTCCCCACCTCTCGTGGTAGAGGTTGAGAATTGAAGTACCTGAGGTTGCAGCGTTGACATCGACGTGCCGTTCTGGAAGAATGGGCTCGATCGCTGCTCTGTAGAGTGTTCCTCCGACCTCTCTGGCTCCTACAAGGACAATCTTGTCTTTTATCTTGAGAGTGCACTCTGTTGCTGAAGATTCAAAACGACTACTTGGATTATTGTCCTGGGCAGCCAAAACTGAAAAAAGATTCTTTGTTATTTTGGGAACATACCACACATTTTTCAAGAAAAATAAAAGTGTTTTTCCATCGACAATCGTTTTGACTCTGATTGTGCCCTGGCCCAAAGCTGACAAGGTTTCATTTCCAGCTGCTCTGATCCAACTAGTATTTTCAAACTTCTCAAAATATTCGAAATACTTCGCAGACTTCACAACGTGTTTAGTTGCACCGTTGTCTATCCACCAGTCGAGATCTGAGCTTGCCTCTGCTGCAAACACGTCATTGTGAACTGAAACGAGAGTCAACGTTGGTTCTGCACAGTTTCCTTGTTCAGCATCCTGGCTTTTCGGCTTCGGACGTCCATCCTTCTTCCATTTTATACAGTTCCTTAACCAGTGCCCCTTTTTCTTGCAGTAGTTGCAGGTATCAAATCTCCGACCAGATGCTCCTGAATCCTGACGATGCTCTCTTTTAGCTGTGGTAGCCAAAGCCTCCTGGCTCCCCTTTTCGTCATTTTCTTTCGGTCTGAAGTTCCTCTCAAACATGACAATTTGATTAGTTAATTCATCGAAAGTCTTTTCTTCTTCTTTTGTCAAGAGCATCCAACTGTGACGGAACGTTTCAAAGGTTTTTGGCAAAATATGCAACGTTTTACAAACTAGAATTAAGTCTGGGAGTTCATTTTCATTTTTAACCTTCAAAGCTTGATTTAGATCATTCCAGAGACTACGTAATTTTGCTATGTGCGTTGATACATCATTACCTGCATTCCAAGAAAAGGCGAAAAACTCGTTGCATATTCTAAAAACCTGGTCCTTTGCTGTTGCTTCAAACTGATTCTTCAAGGCTTGCCACGTATCATGGGCTGTTTCCTTATCCATGATCTTCTGGTAAACTGAGTCCGTGACCGCAGTGGTTATCATGGATTTTGCAAAGCTGTTGGCTTTACGAAAAAAGTGGCTCTGCTCCTTGTACATCTTTACTTCTGCTGTTGAGGCACCATCTTGCAGTGGTTCCGGTTTGACAATCTTTCCGTCCAACGCGTCGAGTGCACCGTCGTGATAATCAATCAGGTCTCTAATTTTTCTTTTCCAAATCGGCCAATCGGTCGCACCTGAGAGCTTCGTAATGTGCTTCGCCAAATCCATCGTAATCGAGCACAATTTTCCTTTTTCTATAACTTTAAATTGAACAAAAACGTTCCTGGTCCCATAACCTGTTAAGATTATTGCTTCTTTTGCTATTTAAAGCCAACTTAAATGAAAAACCACTTCTTCAAAAATTCAGTCACATTTATTTCCTTTCCTATTTTTGACAACTCTGTTTTGGTTGCGTTCGTTGATTATTAATTCGATACCAATTTTAAAGTACCCTTTGACTTGGCGGGTATTTTTGAATATGAAACATTTTCTTCAACAAGATCAGGCTCGTAATCGGGTATAATTTGAGCGATGTTTTTGGAATATTTTAACAACGATCGTGTCATTATGACTTTAATTTCTGGTAACGCTGTGCTCGAGAGGATATTCACACATCCGAGTACGAATTTGAAGATGCCATGGGCCTTTACGTTTACTAGAGCGACATCACCTGCTTTTGGGTCTTTCATTTCCAAATAAATTTCCGAAATGTCAATGTCAACTTTATTACAATCAGTGAAGCTATTGATGTTGCGATATATGGCGACTCCACCGCCCTTTGACTTGATGATGATGATACCGCTACCGATGATGTAGTTGCAATTTGTCTGTTCCTAGCGGTATTACAATATGAAGTCAGATCAAAGCCAGGCACCGAAAAATGGGGACTTTGTAACAAATTTTGCCGATTTTGAATTTTAAAATCGAATTCAAACAGCCAGGCTGGCAGAATCGCCACCAACACTAAAATTTCGCCACGGCACAAAATTGTGCAACAAACATTGAGCATACGGTGACACCCTATAAAGGCAGCGTGTGTGACGCTCGCATGTGTTTGTTTCGATGAGAAACAAACGCATGCGGGCGCTACGCATACTCTCTCGGTGGTGTGACACCGATCGTTGACGGTCGGTTGCACAATCACATGTACTGGCGAAATTTTTGTGTTGCTGGCGTTTCTGCCAGCCTGGTTGGTTGAATTCCATTTTGAAATTCAAAATCGGCTCAATTTAGTACAAAATAACCCCACTTTTCGTCGTTTCCCCATCTGCCGCTTATCCTAGTGATTTCCTTGATCTCTTAGCTACCCAGTGGTATAATTTAATTTTGGATGTAGTGCATAGATTCGAAGCTAAAACGCCAAACTGTATCCCCCGATTTTATCATTGGGTTTTTTGGATTGGTAATTCCAGATTGATTTAAAAATATATTTATTTTTTGATTTTTCTATGCCTGTCTCGAACATGGAAGCGTCAAACTGTGAAAATTTCTTTGTGTGAGTAAAGTGCCACGTTTTCAACAAAAGAGTATCTACTATTGTGATATTTTGAACTACTAAGCCTTATGCATTTCTGTACAATACAAAAAGTATACACAAATACCTTAAAAGTTATAAAATAAAGTGATTTTAGATTAAATATATCTCGTTTCTAATTAGTTGTCAGCGGCTGTATATTATGTTTAGTTTATATTCCATATTCCATTCAGTAAGTTACTGAATCTTCGTTCCCGTCATATTTTCAGTTTTCCGCTCGCACTGTAAGAATTACGCTCGTGGTCACAATATTAGAGAGTTTACTGATTATTACTGAAAAAGTATTATTACGTTTGTTCCCGGACTTAATAATCTTATGTAGTTTTCGAATGGGAATTAGAGATTGATTAAGTAGTTGACTTATATTTTGATCTCTTTGAAAACGTCAAACTTCACTTGTGTATTTTTAATGAGTGATGCGTTACATTTATGAAATTTCGCGGGTGGAAATTATTTTAATCAAATTAAAATTATATCATTATATTTTCCAATCCAAATCAAAAAATCATGTTGAGCAGTGCGTTTCTGTAACTGATGGATAGAGAGGCTCTCAACTACGATACTCTATTTGACGTCAATCTCAACAGAAGTGTTTCTGTATCACACTTTCCCTACTCAACACACCAATTCTCATCTAGAAAGTGTGCCTATTGTTTTAATTTTTTTTTTATCTCTCACAACATAGGATCGATGAGTACTTGGGATAATATCACTCGACCTTGTTTTTCTCCCCTTGTTTTTAAATACATGTATTTTTATTCAAGAAGCAAAAATAAATTCGTGTTTTTCAATTGTTTGTGCCAACATCTACTTGTTTCATGGTCGTGTTCAAAAATTTTCAGACGTCAATGCTTTGCGTTCAAGTGTGGTTGTAAATTTTGTTAGGTTGCTTTAAAATAGTGCAGTCCAATTTTCACATGACATATATGTAAGTCAATTTAACAAATCCATCGCTGCTTTACCTATGAATTTTAGCTCAAATGTACATCACACAAATGTACATGTACCTACGTTGAAATAACACCTCCAGTAGGTTTTTCCTCTGTGCAAGCCAATCGCATCAGCTCCATGACCTTGTCGTTGGAATTCCTGATAAATAAAGGGCTTTGTAGGACAAACTAGTGAAACTAAAATTGAAATAACCAACATTTTCAAAGATTTTAAGCTTCCCAACAAACTTCTACGAACACCCAGCATTTTTTTGAGTATATTCGTCATATCAACCATACGTGTACAATACATTTGCATTTCAAAAACATAAAACACTAGACAAAATAACATATTATTTTGCTATTTTTTGTGAAAATAAAATTTAATTTATCTTTTTGCCACCAAGCAGCGCGAAGATGTGCAGAGGCTTTCACAAACAAATTTTGACATAGAAACGGCTCCACTCAACTGATAGAGTTCGTAGTTGAGATTGAGTGTGGCTTCACACAAATAGAGAAATTTCTCTATAGTGTTGCAGAAACGCACTGCAGGTTGGGGAGTGTAACGTTATAATATTTTGTATAATTGAACAAGTATTCTAAGATATTCTAAGTATTTCTAAGTAGACTAGTATTTTTTTTTAATGGTAGTAGGCCATTAAAATTAAGGTTAGGAGTTAAATGGCATTCGTAAAGATATAATTGTTGAAGCTAGTTAATAATAAATTTTAAAAAATATAATATAAAATAATAATATTATAAAATAATAATTAAATAATTATAAATGTTAAATGTCATATATAGTAAAATAAATAAAAATTTAATTGTGTATTTAACAAATTGGTGAACCCGACAAGGGAAAATTATTTAAAAATTCGCAGTGTTTGCAATAAACTGAAGGTTTCATTTTTCATTTTGGAGAAAGTATAATTTATGAAATCAGCAACCTTTCTTGAATGTCAAGTTAATTTGTAGCAAAAACAAAGAATATTTCATACAAACTAATTTTATTAATATTAAATAAAATTGAAACATAAACGGCACAATTATAGTGAAGTGAAGCAAAATTTAATTTAAAAAAAAAAAACAAAAAAAACATCCACATAATCGATGGAAGATTAAAAATTGCTGTTATTTCGCGTGATATTCTCCAGTTAAAAAAATGTAAGTTAGTGAAATTCAACTGACAGTGAAAATAGAGTTATACAGTAAGCACAAGAACAAGTAAGACAAATTGTTATTACTCAACAATCAATCACTCAACAATCAACAATCAACATCAACTTACATCTCTCAGCGAGAATCTACATCAATATCAAACAGATAAGAAACTTCCAGGATTTTATTAAGCTAAAGATTTAAATTTTTTATTTTAATTTTCGTTTTGTTCAAAATATCGTTTTTAGAGATTTCCACTTTCTTTCGCCCACGTTGAGATTGAGATTGTTCCTTTTCTTCTTATAACTTTTTGATATCTCCATAATGGAGGGACAAGGTAACTCAGGTACGGGAGATGTCCTTGCTGGTGGTGAACGGAATGCTTCTGGTCATTCAATTGAAGCGACCAATTTTTCGCTTAAATTGCCAACCTTTTGGTCAAATGCACCAGAAGTTTGGTTTATACAGATTGAACAAATTTTTGCCCTAAACAGAATTGTTTCGGATATGTCCAAATATAGGCATGTGATCGCCGTTCTTCCCCAAGAAGCAATGACCAATGTTCTTGATTTGCCTAAGGATCCTCCTGAAGATAACAAGTGCTCAAAATTAAAAGAAGCTTTAATATCTCGACATTTTTTAAGTGAGAACAGACGCTTGGAGAAACTTCTAAGTTCTTCAGAGATGGGCGACCATTCTCCGTCTACCCTTTTCGAGATATGGAAAACAGACTTGGTTCTTCTTCTTTTGTAAATAGGGATTTACTGAGACATCTGTGATTGGGAAAGTTACCGGAGGCTGTCAAGGTTTCCGTGACCTCTTCTAACCTAGAAGATATTTCAGCGATTCTCTCTATGGCTGATAGAGTATGGAAAGTTACCCATAACAAAAAAATTTATGCAGCTAATTCGGCACCGCCTACTGGTTCCACCTCTTGGCGAAGTGAGGGTGAATTATTAGAAACAATTAAGGCTCTAACTTCTGAATTGGCAGCACTTAAGTTCAATAATACAAGAGGAAGAACCGATTCACGATATTTCGGACGGAATCGCTCTCGGTCTCATTCACGAAGTTTTTCCAGAAACGACTATTGCTGGTTCCATTAAACTTTGGGAGTAAAGCCAGCAAGTGTGTACAACCTTGCAAATACAATGAAAACAACCAATTAAAAAAACGAATGAAGACTGATGTCGCAGCGACTGACTCTGGTACACTTACTTCACGTCGCTTAATTATTTTTGACAATTTATCAAAATTAAATTTTTGATTGATACCGGCGCCGACACCTCTGCTTTGCCCAAAAAATTATTCCATTCTTTAAAACAAACAAATGACATTAACTTAACCGCGGCAAATGGTACCCCTATTCGGACGTTTGGTGAGAAGCTATTTAAAGTTTCCCTAAATCTCCGGAGGGAGTACCCTTTCTTGTTTATTGTCGCGTCAGTTGACAGACCCATAATTGGAGCCGATTTTCTTTCCAAATACGCACTTCTTGTTGATCTTAACAACAAGAAAATCATCGATTCCTTGACTTCTTGCCAAGTTTCTGGAATTTCTCAAATTTCTGGGACATCCACTTCAAAGATTTCTTTATTGTCCAATAGATTTACAAACTTATTGAGAAAATTTCCAGAACTTTTAACTAACAACAATTTCACGAGTGAACTTAAGCACTCTGTAACCCACCACATATATACCACCGGTCCTTTACCTTTTGCCAAAGCAAGAAGATTGGATGTTAAACGTCACAATCTGGCAAAAAGGAGTTTGACTGTAGACCATCAAGTTCTTCGGTTTAAAGCCCACTTCACAGGAATCCCAAGCCCGATGGAGAATGGAGACCTTGTGGAGATTACAGGCGTCTTAACAATATTACACAACCGGATCGATATCCTCTACCACATCTGCAGAAATTCAAGCTGCCTTTACATGGATGTGCATTATTTCCCAAAATCGATCAGTGCAGAACATACAATCAGATTCCTATTGCTCCTGAAGACGTGCATAAAACGGCCATAATTACTCCTTTCGGGAGGTTTGAGTTTTTACGGATGCCTTTCGGTTTAAGAAACGAAGCTCAAACATTCTAACGTTTTATAAATAAAGTTTTAGGAGGTCTCAACTTCGTTTTCGTCTACATTGATGACATCTTAATCGCTAGCAAAGATGAGGAAGAACACATAGCGAATTTAAATATGGTCTTTACAAGATTAAAAGACTTTGGTCTTAACATTAAACCTTCGAAATGAATTTTCGGAGTTTTAGAACTCACCTTTTTAGGACATCACATCTCTAACAAAGGTATTCTTCCCGCAAAGGATCGTGTGGCAGCTATTTATAATTACCCAACCCCTAAAACAGTCCAGGAATTACAGAAATTCATAGGTATGATAAATTTTTATCACCGTTTTTTCCCTCGTTTGACAGAATACCTAATCCCTTTACGTGAATTGGTTGGTTCTAGTGAAAAACCAGCTTCTTTTGATTGGACTGATCGTCATACAAATTCGTTTCAAAATGTCAAACAACTCCTTTGTGAAGCAACTCTTTTGGTGCATCCAGCTATTGATGACTATTTAAATATCACTTCAGATGCGTCAGAGGTTGCTATTGGTGCAGTTTTGCACAGATTGAACAAGTATGAAGATAGGGTTCCTTTGGCATTCTTCTCCTGTAAGCTGAATTCAGCTCCGAAGAATTATTCGACTTTTGACTAAGAACTTCTGGCTATCCATGACGGAATCAAACACTTTCGACATTGGCTTGAAGGCAGGGAGTTCACTGTGTTTACTGACCACAAACCGTTGGTCACTGCCTTAAGCACAAAAACTGGGCGTAGTCCAGATTCGTCAAATCGGATTTATTTCTCAATTTATCAATAATATTCAACACATTCATGGCAATTCTAACATAGTTGCCGACACTCTATCTATCAAGAATGATTGATCAAATTGACGGTCCAAATAAAACTAATTTTGATCTTAAATCGTTTTTTAACGCTCAGTCTATTGATAAAGAAATTCAAGCTCTTCTTTCTAGCGAAAATCTTCTACGAAATACAAACTGGTAACATTCCCCTTTACCAACGATAAGGTTTGGTGTAATATTACCACGAATGTTATGCGCCCATTAGTGCCTTTTTCTCTTCGTAAAGAACTTTTCAAGAAGTTTCATTCTTTATCTCATCCTGGTATTAGAGCTACCAGAAAACTGGTTACTGACCGGTACTTTTGGCCAAAAACGAATTCAGACTTCAACGAATGGACCAAAGAATGTATCGTTTGTCAGAGAAATGAAGTTTCAAGGCATACCAAGTCTGAATTTGGAACTTTTCCTCTTTTAAGGAAACATTTCGAATATATCCACATGGATATTATTGGGCCTCTACCAGTTCCCCGCACCTATAGATACATTTTAACTATAGTTGATAGATTTTCACGATGGCCAGAGGCATATCCTTGACACGACATAACTGCCGAAATGATTGCCGGAACCTTTGTCAAAGAATATGTTTCGACGTTTGTAGTTCCTTTAACTCTAACAACGGATCCAGGCACAAACTTCGAATCGAAATTTTTTAATTCTTTAACGAAGCTTCAGTAATAGTTGTTTCATCCCTTCCTCTCTTGAGACTTGTTCTCATGTTTTTGTCAGGTATGAAAAAAAATCTGGTTTGTATGAGGGTCCTTTTAAAGTTATCAACAGGACAACAAAATTTATGGCTGTTGATATGGGGAGAGGAACAGGAACAATCTCTGTCGATAGACTAAAACCGGCTTTTCTCGGAAGGCAGATCTCAGATCTCTTTCAATAAAGAAATAAAAAAGAAAAACAAAATATATACATATATAAAAAAATTATATTTTACTTGACTCCAGCATTTTGAGGAATATTGTAACGTTATAATATTTTGTATAAGGCAATTTAATAAGTATTCTAAGTTATTCTAAGTATGTCTATGTAGACTAGTCTTTATTTTTTTTTAATGGTAGTAGGCCATTAAAATTAAGGTTAGGAGTTAAATGGTAGTTGTAAAGATATAATTGTTGAAGCTAGTTAATAATAAAATTTAAAAAATATAATATTATAAAATAATAATTAAATAATTATAAATGTTAAATATCATATATATTAAAATTAATAAAAATTTAATTGTGTATTTAACAAGCAGGAAAGCCTATTTGAAGCAATCTCGCTTTGTTTTCAAATTCACACTACATATTTGACACATGTCAAATGACAGTTTTCTGCATGTATTTGTAAGTTTGAAAATAAGTTCAGCTTACGAAAAATTGATCTAGATTAATTTATGAATCAATTTTCAGCCCAATCGAACATGATTTTTTGATCTAGATCAAAAATATTGATTTAAAAATTTATTTTTGTGAGCAATCAAAAACCACATTACCAAGAGTTCACACTTGTATCATAGAGAACAGGATAGGGCATCTTATCTAAACTCCGCATACATATAGCGGCATAGCAGTGAAATGAGCGTACTTACGCGTAAATGATGAACAATTTTACTTTTTCTAGACGCAAATCACCGACTGCGACTCAGGTGCAGACTTTGTTTCGCCGTGAATATGTCTTTACATTTTATTATACGGGGGCCATTCAAAAAACCTAATGATAACAAAATCAGGGGAGCCTCTACATCCAAAATTAAATTATACCACTGGATTAAAAGGATCAAAAAAGTTCATTACGATAAGCGAGAACAGTAACGAATAGCGCGCGGTGGAGGGTGAAGCGCCGCCATTTTGAGGTTAGTTTGCTGCGTATCAAGATTTGCAATTAGTATAACTTTTGACTCGGAGAAGCTACGATGTTCGTTTAATTTTTAATCGTCATCTGTTATTAAAATCTATCGATTGTATTGAAGTTGTACATTGAATGAAAGTTCTACACAGACCTAAAATTAATAAAGTTTTATTGTAGCACAATAATTATTTGTAGGGTCGGCGGACAAACCCACATAAGACAAAAAACCATACTTTTCAGGAGAGATAAGAAACTTAATAAAAACCAATCTAACCAATTAGGAATGTTGCGAATATTCGCATCCGCAAGTGCGGAGCTTCCGCATAGATTTCGACATCAGCATCCGTATTCGCATCAACAATCGTTGCGGATTTTCATGCGAATGCAGATGTCGACAATCCCGTCGCAACAAAACGAAATTGAGTGCTTTTTAAAGCTAAAGGATGAAAATAAGTAAAAATTTATGAAAAATGTGTATACATGTAAATTGTTAGAAATAATATGTTAAAATTTCAATTTATGAAATCTTCAAAATTAATAAAAAGTGTAATTTCAATTGAATTTTTCAGGCAAAAAATTTGTTTAATTTTACTTTGATTACATGTAATTTTTATTTTTGTATTATTTTTTGTCAATTTCTCGTTATATTGTTTTATATTTCGAATATTTGATTGCTTTTTGTTGTTAATTTGTCCGTAACGTAATATTGTTATTAAATTTTTGTATATCTGAATACATTTTCCAACATAATTTAATATTATTCTAGTTTTCAAAATATATATATATATATTAATATTTATTTCTATATGAGTGTATTCATTTTCTCAAATAAAAACATTCATTATATTAATAAAAAAGTGGTTTGCATTATAAAATATTTGAGTTTTTCAAAACTCCTACGAAGAAAATTTCATTTTGCATATGAAACTTCATATTGTTCCTGTGGCCGAAGCGAGGCCGATCCCTATGAATGCGATCCCTATGAATGAGGAAAGTATTCTTAATGGCTTGTACTAATACAGAGGGGTTTTCCCGAACCCTTCCCTTCTGTCATGGACACGGCCGTGTGTTGTACGTGAATACGTTTATATAACGGGTAATATTTCTTGAATAAAATATTCTTATTTATGGTTTTAGGGCAAAAATAAGGAAACAAAAAGTTATTTCTTTTCAATATAGCTTTATTTATTATAGGTCTGTGATACGAAAAGTACGACAAAAATGGCATACAAGATACATCCAGATTTCTGGTAAACGTGAAATCAATACAGGTATTACCTAACGTTGTTGGAGAAGTTTCAATATAAGACAAATTGAACTGGCTGAGCATGAATGAGGTCAGGCAATGAGCGGTTTTGTGAGACATCCACATTAAAGTCTCCAACTATCATAACTAGTGTAGTAAGATCAGGCTCGTAATTGGGTATAATTTGAGCGATGTTATTGGAATATTTTAACAAGGATCGTATCATTATGACTTTAATTTCTGCTAACGCTGTGCTCGGGAGGATATTCACACACCCGAGTACGAATTTGAAGATGCCATGGGCCTTTACGTTTACTAGAGCGACATCACCTGCTTTTGGGTCTTTCATTTCCAAATAAATTTCCGAAATGTCAATGTCAACTCTATTACAATCAGTGAAGCTATTGATGTTGCTATATATGGCGATTCCACCGCCCTTTGACTTGATGATGATGATACCGCTACCGATGATGTAGTTGCAATTTGTCTGTTCCTAGCGGTATTACAATATGAAGTCAGATCAAAGCCAGGCACCGAAAAATGGGGACTTTGTAACAAATTTTGCCGATTTTGAATTTTAAAATCGATTTCAAACAACCAGGCTGGCAGAATCGCCACCAACACTAAAATTTCGCCACGGCACAAAATTGTGCAACAAACATTGAGCATACGGTGACACCCTATAAAGGCAGCGTGTGTGACGCTCGCATGTGTTTGTTTCGATGAGAAACAAACGCATGCGGGCGCTACGCATACTCTCTCGGTGGTGTGACACCGATCGTTGACGTTCGGTTGCACAATCACATGTACTGGCGAAATTTTTGTGTTGCTGGCGATTCTGCCAGCCTGGTTGGTTGAATTCCATTTTGAAATTCAAAATCGGCTCAATTTAGTACAAAATAACCCCACTTTTCGTCGTTTCCCTATCTGCCGCTTATCCTAGTGATTTCCTTGATCTCTTAGCTACCCAGTGGTATAATTTAATTTTGGATGTAGTGCATAGATTCGAAGCTAAAACGCCAAACTGTATCCCCCGATTTTATCATTGGGTTTTTTGGATTGGTAATTCCAGATTGATTTAAAAATATATTTATTTTTTGATTTTTCTATGCCTGTCTCGAACATGGAAGCGTCAAACTGTGAAAATTTCTTTGTGTGAGTAAAGTGCCACGTTTTCAACAAAAGAGTATCTACTATTGTGATATTTTGAACTACTAAGCCTTATGCATTTCTGTACAATACAAAAAGTATACACAAATACCTTAAAAGTTATAAAATAAAGTGATTTTAGATTAAATATATCTCGTTTCTAATTAGTTGTCAGCGGCTGTATATTATGTTTAGTTTATATTCCATATTCCATTCAGTAAGTTACTGAATTTTCGTTCCCGTCATATCTTCAGTTTTCCGCTCGCACTGTAAACATTACGCTCGTGGTCACAATATTAGAGAGTTTACTGATTATTACTGAAAAAGTATTATTACGTTTGTTCCCGGACTTAATAATCTTATGTAGTTTTCGAATGGGAATTAGAGATTGATTAAGTAGTTGACTTATATTTTGATCTCTTTGAAAACGTCAAACTTCACTTGTGTATTTTAAATGAGTGATGCGTTACATTTATGAAATTTCGCGGGTGGAAATTATTTTAATCAAATTAAAATTATATCATTATATTTTCCAATCCAAATCAAAAAATCATGTTGAGCAGTGCGTTTCTGTAACTGATGGATAGAGAGGCTCTCAACTACGATAATCTATTTGACGTCAATCTCAACAGAAGTGTTTCTGTATCACTGTCTTACTTAGCGGGCGTATAAAATCTTTTCCGTAGTCTCTCAAAACAGTGCATACGCAGTCCATTTTTCACATGACATATATGTAAGTCAATTTAACAAATCCATCGCTGCTTTACCTATGAATTTTAGCTCAAATGTACATGTACCTACGTTGAAATAACACCTCCAGTAGGTTTTTCCTCTGTGCAAGCCAATCGCATCAGCTCCATGACCTTGTCGTTGGAATTCCTGATAAATAAAGGGCTTTGTAGGACAAACTAATGAAACTCAAATTGAAATAACCAACATTTTCAAAGATTTTAAGCTTCCCAACAAACTTCTACGAACACGCAGCATTTTTTTGAGTATATTCGTCATTTCAACCATACGTGTACAATACATTTGCATTTCAAAAACATAAAACACTACACAAAATAACATATTATTTTGCTATTTTTTGTGAAAAAAAAATTTAATTTATCTTTTTGCCACCAAGCAGCGCGAAGATTTGCAGAGGCTTTCACAAACAAATTTTGACATAGAAACGGCTCCACTCAACTGGTAGAGTTCGTAGTTGAGATTGAGTGTGCCTTCACACAAATAGAGAAATTTCTCTATAGTGTTGCAGAAACGCACTGCAGGTTGGGCAGTGTAACGTTATAATATTTTGTATAAGGTAATTGAACAAGTATTCTAAGATATTCTAAGTATTTCTAAGTAGACTAGTATTTTTTTTGAATGGTAGTAGGCCATTAAAATTAAGGTTAGGAGTTAAATGGCATTCGTAAAGATATAATTGTTAAAACTAGTTAATAATAAATTTTAAAAAATATAATATAAAATAATAATATTATAAAATAATAATTAAATAATTATAAATGTTAAATATCATATATATTTAAATAAATAAAAATTTAATTGTGTATTTAACAAATTGGTGAACCCGACAAGGGAAAATTATTTAAAAATTCGCAGTGTTTGCAATAAACTGAAGATTTCATTTTGGAGGAAGTATAATTTATGAAATCAGCAACCTTTGTTGAATGTCAAGTTAATTTGTAGCAAAAACAAAGAATATTTCATACAAACTAATTTTATTAATATTAAATAAAATTGAAACATAAGCGGAACAATTATAGTGAAGTGAAGCAAAATTTAATTTAAAAAAAAAAACAAAAAAAACATCCACACAATCGATAGAAGATTAAAAATTGCTGTTATTTCGCGTGATATTCTCCAGTTAAAAAATGTAATTTAGTGAAATTCAACTGACAGTGAAAATAGAGTTGTACAGTAAGCACAAGAACAAGTGAGACAAATTGTTATTACTCAACAATCAATCACTCAACAATCAACAATCAACATCAACTTACATCTCTCAGCGAGAATCTTCATCAATATCAAACAGATAAGAAACTTCCAGGATTTTATTAAGCTAAAGATTTAAATTTTTTATTTTAATTTTCGTTTTGTTCAAAATATCGTTTTTAGAGATTTCCACTTTCTTTCGCCCACGTTGAGATTGAGATTGTTCCTTTTCTTCTTATAACTTTTTGATATCTCCATAATGGAGGGACAAGGTAACTCAGGTACGGGAGATGTCCTTGCTGGTGATGAACGGAATGCTTCTGGTCATTCAATTGAAGCGACCAATTTTTCGCTTAAATTGCCAACCTTTTGGTCAAATGCACCAGAAGTTTGGTTTATACAGATTGAACAAATTTTTGCCCTAAACAGAATTGTTTCGGATATGTCCAAATATAGGCATGTGATCGCCGTTCTTCCCCAAGAAGCAATGACCAATGTTCTTGATTTGCCTAAGGATCCTCCTGAAGATAACAAGTACTCAAAATTAAAAGAAGCTTTAATATCTCGACATTTTTTAAGTGAGAACAGACGCTTGGAGAAACTTCTAAGTTCTTCAGAGATGGGCGACCATTCTCCGTCTACCCTTTTCGAGATATGGAAAACTGACTTGGTTCTTCTTCTTTTGTAAATAGGGATTTACTGAGACATCTGTGATTGGGAAAGTTACCGGAGGCTGTCAAGGTTTCCGTGACCTCTTCTAACCTAGAAGATATTTCAGCGATTCTCTCTATGGCTGATAGAGTATGGAAAGTTACCCATAACAAAAAAATTTATGCAGCTAATTCGGCACCGCCTACTGGTTCCACCTCTTGGCGAAGTGAGGGTGAATTATTAGAAACAATTAAGGCTCTAACTTCTGAATTGGCAGCACTTAAGTTCAATAATACAAGAGGAAGAACCGATTCACGATATTTCGGACGGAATCGCTCTCGGTCTCAATCACGAAGTTTTTCCAGAAACGACTATTGCTGGTTCCATTAAACTTTGGGAGTAAAGCCAGCAAGTGTGTACAACCTTGCAAATACAATGAAAACAACCAATTAAAAAAACGAATGAAGAATGATGTCGCAGCGACTGACTCTGGTACACTTACTTCACGTCGCTTAATTATTTTTGACAATTTATCAAAATTAAATTTTTGATTGATACCGGCGCCGACACCTCTGCTTTGCCCAAAAAATTATTCCATTCTTTAAAACAAACAAATGACATTAACTTAACCGCGGCAAATGGTACCCCTATTCGGACGTTTGGTGAGAAGCTATTTAAAGTTTCCCTAAATCTCCGGAGGGAGTACCCTTTCTTGTTTATTGTCGCGTCAGTTGACAGACCCATAATTGGAGCCGATTTTCTTTCCAAATACGCACTTCTTGTTGATCTTAACAACAAGAAAATCATCGATTCCTTGACTTCTTGCCAAGTTTCTGGAATTTCTCAAATTTCTGGGACATCCACTTCAAAGATTTCCTTATTGTCCAATAGATTTACAAACTTATTGAGAAAATTTCCAGAACTTTTAACTAACAACAATTTCACGAGTGAACTTAAGCACTCTGTAACCCACCACATATATACCACCGGTCCTTTACCTTTTGCCAAAGCAAGAAGATTGGATGTTAAACGTCACAATCTGGCAAAAAGGAGTTTGACTGTAGACCATCAAGTTCTTCGGCTTAAAGCCCACTTCACAGGAATCCCAAGCCCGATGGAGAATGGAGACCTTGTGGAGATTACAGGCGTCTTAACAATATTACACAACCGGATCGATATCCTCTACCACATCTGCAGAAATTCAAGCTGCCTTTACATGGATGTGCATTATTTCCCAAAATCGATCAGTGAAGAGCATACAATCAGATTCCTGTTGCTCCTGAAGACGTGCATAAAACGGCCATAATTACTCCTTTCGGGAGGTTTGAGTTTTTACGGATGCCTTTCGGTTTAAGAAACGAAGCTCAAACATTCTAACGTTTTATAAATAAAGTTCTAGGAGGTCTCAACTTCGTTTTCGTCTACATTGATGACATCTTAATCGCTAGCAAAGATGAGGAAGAACACCTAGCGAATTTAAATATGGTCTTTACAAGATCAAAAGACTTTGGTCTTAACATTAAACCTTCGAAATGAATTTTCGGAGTTTTAGAACTCACCTTTTTAGGACATCACATCTCTAACAAAGGTATTCTTCCCGCAAAGGATCGTGTGGCAGCTATTTATAATTACCCAACCCCTAAAACAGTCCAGGAATTACAGAAATTCATAGGTATGATAAATTTTTATCACCGTTTTTTCCCTCGTTTGGCAGAATACCTAATCCCTTTACTTGAATTGGTTGTTTCTAGTGAAAAACCTGCTTCTTTTGATTGGACTGATCGTCATACAAATTCGTTTCAAAATGTCAAACAACTCCTTTGTGAAGCAACTCTTTTGGTGCATCCAGCTATTGATGACTATTTAAATATCACTTCAGATGCGTCAGAGGTTGCTATTGGTGCAGTTTTGCACAGATTGAACAAGTATGAAGATAGGGTTCCTTTGGCATTCTTCTCCTGTAAGCTGAATTCAGCTCCGAAGAATTATTCGACTTTTGACTAAGAACTTCTGGCTATCCATGACGGAATCAAATACTTTCGACATTGGCTTGAAGGCAGGGAGTTCACTGTGTTTACTGACCGTTGGTCACTGCCTTAAGCACAAAAACTGGGCGTAGTCCAGATTCGTCAAATCGGATTTATTTCTCAATTTATCAATAATATTCAACACATTCATGGCAATTCTAACATAGTTGCCGACACTCTATCTATCAAGAATGATTGATCAAATTGACGGTCCAAATAAAACTAATTTTGATCTTAAATCGTTTTTTAACGCTCAGTCTATTGATAAAGAAATTCAAGCTCTTCTTTCTAGCGAAAATCTTCTACGAAATACAAACTGGTAACATTCCCCTTTACCAACGATAAGGTTTGGTGTAATATTACCACGAATGTTATGCGCCCATTAGTGCCTTTTTCTCTTCGTAAAGAACTTTTCAAGAAGTTTCATTCTTTATCTCATCCTGGTATTAGAGCTACCAGAAAACTGGTTACTGACCGGTACTTTTGGCCAAAAACGAATTCAGACTTCAACGAATGGACCAAAGAATGTATCGTTTGTCAGAGAAATGAAGTTTCAAGGCATACCAAGTCTGAATTTGGAACTTTTCCTCTTTTAAGGAAACATTTCGAATATATCCACATGGATATTATTGGGCCTCTACCAGTTCCCCGCACCTATAGATACATTTTAACTATAGTTGATAGATTTTCACGATGGCCAGAGGCATATCCTTGACACGACATAACTGCCGAAATGATTGCCGGAACCTTTGTCAAAGAATATGTTTCGACGTTTGTAGTTCCTTTAACTCTAACAACGGATCCAGGCACAAACTTCGAATCGAAATTTTTTAATTCTTTAACGAAGCTTCAGTAATAGTTGTTTCATCCCTTCCTCTCTTGAGACTTGTTCTCATGTTTTTGTCAGGTATGAAAAAAAATCTGGTTTGTATGAGGGTCCTTTTAAAGTTATCAACAGGACAACAAAATTTATGGCTGTTGATATGGGGAGAGGAACAGGAACAATCTCTGTCGATAGACTAAAACCGGCTTTTCTCGGAAGGCAGATCTCAGATCTCTTTCAATAAAGAAATAAAAAAGAAAAACAAAATATATACATATATAAAAAAATTATATTTTACTTGACTCCAGCATTTTGAGGAATATTGTAACGTTATAATATTTTGTATAAGGCAATTTAATAAGTATTCTAAGTTATTCTAAGTATGTCTATGTAGACTAGTCTTTATTTTTTTTTAATGGTAGTAGGCCATTAAAATTAAGGTTAGGAGTTAAATGGTAGTTGTAAAGATATAATTGTTGAAGCTAGTTAATAATAAAATTTAAAAAATATAATATTATAAAATAATAATTAAATAATTATAAATGTTAAATATCATATATATTAAAATTAATAAAAATTTAATTGTGTATTTAACAAGCAGGAAAGCCTATTTGAAGCAATCTCGCTTTGTTTTCAAATTCACACTACATATTTGACACATGTCAAATGACAGTTTTCTGCATGTATTTGTAAGTTTGAAAATAAGTTCAGCTTACGAAAAATTGATCTAGATTAATTTATAAATCAATTTTCAGCCCAATCGAACATGATTTTTTGATCTAGATCAAAAATATTGATTTAAAAATTTATTTTTGTGAGCAATCAAAAACCACATTACCAAGAGTTCACACTTGTATCATAGAGAACAGGATAGGGCATCTTATCTAAACTCCGCATACATATAGCGGCATAGCAGTGAAATGAGCGTACTTACGCGTAAATGATGAACAATTTTACTTTTTCTAGACGCAAATCACCGACTGCGACTCAGGTGCAGACTCAGATGTCTTTACATTTTATTATACGGGGGCAGTTCAAAAAACCTAATGATAACAAAATCAGGGGAGCCTCTACATCCAAAATTAAATTATACCACTGGATTAAAAGGATCAAAAAAGTTCATTACGATAAGCGAGAACAGTAACGAATAGCGCGCGGTGGAGGGTGAAGCGCCGCCATTTTGAGGTTAGTTTGCTGTGTATCAAGATTTGCAATTAGTATAACTTTTGACTCGGAGAAGCTACGATGTTCGTTTAATTTTTAATCGTCAGCTGTTATTAAAATCTATCGATTGTATTGAAGTTGTACATTGAATGAAAGTTCTACACAGACCTAAAATTAATAAAGTTTTATTGTAGCACAATAATTATTTGTAGGGTCGGCGGACAAACCCACATAAGACAAAAAACCATACTTTTCAGGAGAGATAAGAAACTTAATAAATAATTAGGAATGTTGCGAATATTCGCATCCGCATCCGCAAGTGCGGAGCTTCCGCATAGATTTCGACATCAGCATCCGTATTCGCATCAACAATCGTTGCGGATTTTCATGCGAATGCAGATGTCGACAATCCCGTCGCGACAAAACGAAATTGAGTGCTTTTTAAAGCTAAAGGATGCCTTAAGTCTGTATGTAAATGACATTGGGATTGACCATATCTCGCTAGAAGAGTGGAAAATCATTGAATGTTGTACAGAATTATTCATACCTTTCGAGGAAGCCACACGGAAACTAAGCAACTCTCATGCTTTTATTTAATCTGTAATTCCTATAATTCAAACACTTGGGAAAAAGCTTGATGACTATCTATCAAGATCACACAATTTTGAACCAATTCGAATAGCCGTCAAGACCCTGAAAACTGAACTTTCAACAAAGTTTTCTACTTTGTTGGAAGAGAATAATTTATATGCCCTTGCCACCTACTGAGACCCCCGCTATAAACACAATTTTTTTACTCCAGTGGACGAGGAAAAGGTCAAAGAAAATAATATGAAGATGAGTAACTCTGAGGATAATATTTCGAGCACTCTTAGTTCTCAAAGTACTAAAAGAATGATAATGACGGATTCCTTCGAAATAAATACGGAACAACCAGGTACGTCTAGCATGGTCAGAAAACCATGCTTAAAAAACGATATTGCCGTGATGCCGGATTCGTCAAGTGAAGATGACAGTCAAGATATAAAAGACAATGATAGCGTTGACGCTGTACTCAAGAAAGAATTGCTATCTTAGCGCAGCAAAAAAAGAATTAACATAGATAAAAATCCACTTGAATGGTGGAGCGTTCATCAAGAAGAGCTCAAACTTTTGTCAAAAATGGCTCGTAGATTTTTGTCGCCACCACCAACTAGCGTTCCTAGTGGACAGCTATTTAGTAGCTCAGGTTTAATTCATGAACCTTTGCGAAACAGGCTCGAATCCGAAAAGGCGGCAGTATTACTGTTCATTAAATATAATGCACCAATTTAAAACTTTCAATATTAAATATTTTATTAAGTATAAAAAAATTATTAAACGTGACTATCTGTTTCTTGTTTTATTTGTGAATTTTTGGCATAAAAATTAAATAAAAATCTATTAATTCTTGATAAAATGTGGATGTGAGCCTTACAACATCTTCATCCGCATCCGTATCCGCGGATATTGAAAAATCTCCATCCGCAACATCCCTATATTCAATTTATGTTTTCTTTATTTATCTAATCCACATTCACATCTTATACCTAATAAACGATTTTAACGTAACTGGTTACATAAACGTATTCCCGTACAACACACGGCCGTGTCTATGACAAAGACACACCATTTTTGATGACGTACTAAAATTAAATCCTAATATAAAGGCTTCTTAACTAAATTTTTTCTTTCGATTGATGGGATATATACCGATATACTCTCCCGCATTATTTTTTTTGGAATTTCCTTCGGTTTTAATTGAGCAAACTGGATTTAAATCGGCTTGTCAAACCTGAGACACCCACCTTCACCAACTTGGTTCACACCCATTTTTCATTTTCAGCAAACAGGTCTACGGATCAATACTCCGTTGTTTTTCAATTAAAAATCTCTGTTATTGCTGGTGTTTGGTATTTTGGAGTACTTGTTATTTTATTTTATTTTTAGTCACAACTAAGAGCAAGTTCACTAATACAGATATAGAAAGCAAAACCAGTGTAGTATGACAAATGCAGAATAAATAAGCTAATACAGTGCATTAATATATACAATATTATACAGCTAATAAGCTAAATAAGCTAATACAAAATAAATTTACAAAATTGTCCAAACGAGTCAGGGAAGCCTAAAGCGGACAAGACTAAGGCGAAGACGTACTATCGGCGCAGATCCGAAAGATAGACTGGGTATTTGTATTGCCCTCTGATGCCTGGAGCAAAGGCACAGCCCGGTTTTAAGCTCTGAGCATTCGAGCAACGGCTGCCATCATGCCAAAGTTCGTAAAGGGCACATTCGATCGTAGGTATCTATCACAGGGCCTAAGAGCAACCTGGTTGCGGATGTTAGGGGCGACAATATCTCCCTGGACTATACCGTGTATGAATGGCAAGTTATCCATGACATGACGGTCAGAAAGAGATTTTAGGTTGGGGAGTGTCAGACGATCCTTGTAAGGTGGAAAGTGGACGTGATCGGACCAGGGAATGTGACGGAGAGCGAACCGAAAGAAGCGATTCTGAATAGCCTCGACACTTCCAATTTGTAAGTTGTGGTAAGAATACCAGACTTGGGAAGCGTATTCCAATATAGGGCGAACGAGGGATGTGAAGAGCCTTTTAGATACGTAGGGGTCGGCGAATTCCCTAGACCACCTAATGATGAATCTAAACGTTGCATCAGTTCTTCGCAAGACGTGATCAAGATGATCAAGGAACGAGAGTTTGGAGTGAAGGTAGACACCTAGGTCAAGGACGCAGTTCATTGACCTAACCGCGGACTCATTCAGTGAGAAAGTTTGTGGGACATGAAAGTGTGGGGCACGTTCGCGGCAGAAACAGACGTGCTCACACTTTGCTCATACATTAAAAATAAGGTTGTTAGGTTAGAACACCATTCTGAAAAATGATACAGATCAAGCTGTAGCTTTCGATTGTCACAGGGATGAATAATGTTTTTATATAACTTGGTGTCATAAGCATACGAGAGTATATTGGAGTGCAAAACAACCCTAGATAAGTCATTTGTGGCGGTGATGAATGGCAGTGGATCAATGTGACTACTCTGAGGAACAACGGAGGTTGCAATAAAACTGTAGGAAAGGGAAAATCTAAAACAAACACGATATGGGCGGCTACATAGATAAGAGCTGATCCACCTAAGCAAGGAATCGGGGCAACCAGCTAGTTTATCGTAATCTTCACGAGAGCCAGTGTGAAGGAGTTACGTCTATTCCTTGGAGACTTCAGTTCTGAAGAGTACGAACTAGGGGAAGAATCATGGGGAGGAGGTGAAGAGAATGGTGTCGAAGAGCAGATGGAGTGATGAAAAGCATCATACATTTTGGACGTGACAACAAGAGGCATTGCTCCGTGAATTGCAATGCGTGGAAGGACTCATCAATACTAGCCAATAGAACTTCAAAGTTGGAAGTGGAATCTAGGTGGCCGGAAGATAGAGCAGGAGTGGGTGTTAGTATGAAAAGAAATGCTAATAGAGAAGCGAGGGTAATGTTGATGAATGTTGCAGAGCGCTCTAGGACAAGGGAAAACATGCACATTAACAGAATCGTTGGAAAGCACTAGGTCAAGTAGTCGCCGGTTCTGGTTTTTGGCGCTATTGAGTTGGTTTAGGGAGCAAAAAGTTGTGGTGTCTCTAAACGTGACTTCAAGAGGTGAGGTGGGATTAGAAGCAGTAAGACAGTTAGATTCAAAATCAAAAGACCAATCAACGTGGGGGATGTTAAAGCCCCTGAGAGCATCAAATGGTCTCTACCTGCTGTGGATCTAACTAAAGATTCGAGTGCTGCCGAAAGGCCCAGGAACATGCTTACATGCATGTTTAGAAGGAGGGGGGGGGGGATGTAGCATGTGACGTGGATGAGGTTATGGCTCGGTAAGTGGATCCGTACGGGGAGGAGTTCCACAAGAGGATTAGGCATAAGAGAAGCGTTAAAGTGTAAACATATATGTACTATTTGAGTCCTTGTTGGGTCCTTTTCTTTATCTTGGGTTTTTAATATTTTCTTTCTCAAAAGTCCAGTTTTATTATTTAATTATTTTATTTGGCATACAAACTTCCCTTGTAGTTCCCAACTCTTATTACCATCTATTTACTAATTTCTATACAAATTTACTTAATCCCAACTAAACCCTATGGAACCTTACTTCGGTAGTGCTGGCTTGCCCGTCTTCTTCTGGTGGCGGTAATTTCTACGGCTCATCTTTAGTCTGTTAATTCTGTCGCTGGCTTCGCGTTTCTGCTCCTTTGTGGACGCCAGAATCAGCTCCCTTTGAGCCTCTTGGAGCTTTCGTTGGTAGTATGCTTCAACTCCGGAACGGGGTTTCTTCGGAGGATGTTTATCGGCTACTGCTTTGGTTTCAGGTACCTTAGTGGCTTGTCGTCGACGATATTCCTCCAGGGATATCGGTCTCGGGCCTGCTGTAGGGTCCTTCAGGGCTTCTCGAAGCTGGTTCTCTTCCGCTATCTTCATTGGTCGTCGGGTTAATGCCTGCTGCCTACGGGGGCTGTTCAGGTCTTTGGGTAGCTTGATCGGATTACCACCCTTCTTGTTTCGTAATTAACTGGGCTGGTTGTCGGCTCCTTGAAGTCTCTCGTTGGAGGCGGCTGGACGTCTCTTAGTCTTCGGGTTAACGGGGCTGATTGACTTTTGGCTGGCTCTTGGTTGCTGTGGCTGGACGTGGCTAGACTTCGTGGTACGTCTTCCGGGTTGGCTGCCAAGACTCGGGAACGGGTTGAGTGCATCACTGCTCTTTCGTTGCTGGTGGCTCATTATTTATAGCATGATTGCCTGCCCCACCTGTTTGTTTGATTTCGTCAATTAATCAATACTATATTGATTGATCCATATGGGCACATTGTTCACGTTGTTGCAGAAGTAGCAAAACTCCCTTTTGCTGTTTCATCAGGTGATCGAACCGAAACGGACCTGGGTCAGTTATTTCCAAGGTAAGTGACCGAGAGTGTTTGGCAATTTCCGTCGAAAATACTTAATTTCCTCCATAGTGACCGAAAGTACTTTCGTACTTATGGAATTAGGTCACTGGGTGACTTGTTTCGTTTTCATTTTCTTTTTCATTTTCAGGTGAAGGTGGGATCATAAGGTAAGGTGTGTGTCTCGGGTTAATGTGGTGTGGAAGTATGGTGGGATGGGTCTCGGGTTAATGTGGTGTGGAAGTATGGTGGGATGGGTCTCGGGTTATGTGTGTTTGATCTACGGTTAGGAATTTGGGTGGGGTGTGGATATTTTCCCATGTAGGCCACAGACAGCATTCCCGATGTTTATCGGCCGTAGTATTTTTGAGTCACAACATCCTTTTCCTGTGGTTTTAGGTATAAGCAATGTAGGCAAGGAGTATTTGTTTAGATACAGTAGCATGGCAAACTAAGTTTTACTTGTTGTGCATATGAGTAGGGCTGGGTTAATACCGATATTTCTTGATATTAGCTGATATGAATAATATTAGTCACCGGATATTAGAATATCTTAAACGATATATGAATATTAGTGAAAATATGCGATATTCACTTGAGCTACGAGAATCCTAAACTAATACGCGTATTAGCAACATTCACGAGAGATTCGTGATTCTAACCCAATACACGTATTAGCATTATTCACGAGACATTCGTGAATCCAACCTAATACGCGTATTAGCAATATTCACGAGAGATTCCTGAATCCAAACTAATACGCGTATTAGCCATATTCACGAGAAATTGGTGAATCCAAAATAATACGCGTATTAGCCATATTCTCGCGTCTCTCCTCAATATTGAATATTATGGTATAAGTGTGTATGAAATATTACGATATCCGTGTTAGCCATATTACTGATACGTGAATACGTCAAATATTACTAATATTTTAGTGAATACTAATATATCAGTCTCAGCCCTACATAAGAGCATGGCGAACTAGATAAGGGCTTAATTAGAATTCACGAATTCACGAAAACTTAGGACAGGATGAGCGTGATGAACTCAGTCGATCTTCGAACCTCAAACAAGCAAGTGGTTAGATATATTTAACATAGTGGTGAAAGCTTTAGTGCAGTGGTATAATTAAATTTTAAAGACATTCTTACGATAGAGGTATACGAGATAATAATAGATGAGTCAGCTCACAGAGTGGTGACTTTATCTCTGCATGTAAAGGTTGTTAGGTCTGGCACATGTGGATTACGGCAATAATTATGAAAGTTATAATTAGTGAATTGAATAAGTTGTGGCTCATGGCATAGTGTGGAAACGGTAGCAGCAACGGATGGCTCTCCTCCGTGTGTCGAAGACTGGATGTTTCCCTCTCCCCAGGGTGTTTCCTTTAACACTGGTTAGCTTGTGGCTCTCCCTTGCTAACACCGGCTAGTGGTGTTTCCTGTCGAACCATGAACCACGAATTTCTTAGATAAAAAGGATTTTCTACTTCCTTTACGAGTGTAATGAGACCGTTGTGTTCGATAGTCAGCGGTGGAACTGGAATAAATAAAACACAATTATAGAGTTGGGAAAACAGGTTTAAAAACCCAACTTTCATTCTCCTTATACTCCAAACTGCACAAATCTCCAGACTACAACACTACACTATATATACATATATGTATATCCTCCGTCACCGACTCCATTATTACGACGACTGACTGACCGACTGAGCCGTGAAGTTAGCTCAGATTGGCAACAGATTGGCCAATATGATACAGTCCCGGCGAAAACCTCTGGTTTTCTATATTCCCTTTATTGGCATTTCTTTTGTTCTCGGTATAGACTCCAATTACTCCGGTTCTACAGGAAAAATGCATAACTTCTGGACTTCCCTCCTTAATTGATTGGTTTGGGTTTGTACGATAACACTACGCACTAGTCTTTCTTTGCTCGGTAGTAGTTCAATTATTCTCCCTAGAGTCCCAACTGACCGGTGGATAATTTTCGCTGTTAAGTAGAACTAGTTGGTCAAATTTTAGGTTCTCCCTGTCCCTTCACCATTTTTTGCGCACCTGTAATTTTGTGAGTTATTCCTCTTGCCATCTTTGCAAGAAATGTCTTATCATATTTTGACGATCTCTACATAATCTTACTCCTTTCGTTGTTGGTTTCTCATCGACTGCAAAAGGCGAAGGAAGAATTAACGGTTCTCCAATCAGAAAATGTCCAGGCGTTAAAGCTTGAAGAACTGACGGGTCATCGCTCAGCGGATGAAGAGGTCTTTAATTTAACATTGCCTCAATCTGCGTAAGCAGTGTAATAAAACTCTCGAAGCTCAACTTCTTAACTCCAATGATACGTTTTAAATGAAATTTCATGGACCTTACTGCCGCTTCATATATTCCTCCTTGGTGAGGGGCTGCAGGCGGAATGAAATGCCATGATCTGGCATATTCTTCTCCGACCATGCTTTTAAAGCTTTTTTCAACTCCTTACTTGTTGAAGTGAAAGGACCTCCATTGTCACTACACATCCTTTCACATCTCCCTCGTCAAGAAATAAATCTCTCATAACATGCAATAAATGCAACTCCTGATAGCTCCATAACAAGGTAAATTTGAACAGCTCTCGTCGTCTGGAGGCGGACGAAAATAGCCACCCATACATTTCTCATATCTCCATCAACCAATTTTACTTCGAATGGTCCTGCATAATATACTCCAGTATGTAAAAATGGTTTTCCCATTTGTACTCTCTCCGATGGTAGATCACCCATCATTTGCTCCTGTACTCTTGCATTAATTCTAACGCACACCGTGCATTTATGAATAAAACTCCTCAGTGAACTTCTCAACTTAGGCACCCAATATCTTTGTCTGATGAATTGTGTCATCACTTGAACCCCTCCATATTTGGTACGTCTATGTGCATTTTTGGCTAATAACCATGCTAAACGCGAACCATATGGTACTATCACGGGATGTTTCATCTCGTACTCTAACTCCGATCTTTCTAGTCTCCCTCCAACTCGCAGAAGTCCGTTTCTATTTCTGTTATGCTTTTTTCAACAAAAACTGCATCGCATCTGTCTTCTCCTCTAAACTTGGTTGATTTAGCACCACTTGCATCACTCCTCTTTGAGGTCGTTTCTTAAACATCTCCTTGCGTTTAGGACACAACTTTATGAATCGCTGCACATAACTCAGTTTTTTTACTGTCCTCTCCAAAGAGTCTACATACTCCATAAACGGTACATTCGTTTTACTCCCCTCCACTCCTATTCGTAATGTATCTTTAAACTGGGTTAAGGCATACACTTTCAACTCCTCTTTAACTTGCTCCGACACCTCCTGCATTACTTTGCTCTTAGGCCATTGCTCGTCAGGCAATAGAAGCCACTTCGGTCCATGCAGCCATAGTTTTTAATTCACTAGCTCGTGAGCTGTTATACCTCTAGTGAGTAAATCGGCTGAGAATCCAGCCATTTATATGTCTCCAACTCTCCATATCAGTGTTTGACTGAATAGTCGATACTCGATTTGCTACAAAGGTTTTCATCTCCCTTGGTATTTTCTTAATCCAATAGAATACAGCGCTCGAAAAGTATACTTGGTATATAGTATACAAAGTGTATATTTTGATTCTGTCATCTCCATAGACTCCATCACCTCCTTTATTAATCGTGACAACATTTCCGCTCCTGTTAACTCCAACCTTGGCATTGTCATCACTTTTAATGGCGCCACTCGAGATTTGGATGTAACCAGATTACATGTAACTTCTCCATTTGGGGTCTCCCCTCTCAAATATATCACCACTCCCAGCCCTGGTTTTCCACTATCAGAAAACCCATGAAATTGGACTTTTGAATCATCTCCTGTTCTGAACCAACGCTCAGTTACGAAATTCTCCAGATATCTTATATCGCTCCAAAACGCCCTCCATCTTTCCTCCAAATCATCATTTATTTTCTCATCCCAATCAATCTTTAACCTCCATAAATCTTGTATCAGCAACTTTCTTTTCATAATAACAGGCGATATGTTTCCATTCGGATCATATATCTGTGCTACCCGACTTATTACTTTCCTCTTGGTTTTATCTACTCCAATCTCCTGATTTTTTACCACAAATATAAACTTGTCCTCCTCTATCAACCATTGTGGTCCTAAAACGGTTGTACCTTCCTCCTCAGAAAATATGACACAGTCTTCGTTTTCTGATTTCATGGCCTTCACTAACGTGGTGCTATTGGATTGCCATTTTCTTAATTCAAAACAACCTCCTTTTAATATTTTATCCATTCCCATAGCCAATTCAATAGCTTTTCCCTCTGAAATTCCTCCAGTAACACAATCATCCATATAAAAATCACTTTCAATTGTTTTCGCCGCTTATGGATATAGCTCACTGGCCTCCCTTGCACATTGAATGACTGATTTTACTGCCATAAATGACCATAATTTTTCTCCAAACATTACTTTTGTTAACCAATGTTCTTGTATCCAAGCCCTCCAAAATATTCTTTGCAAATTCCACTGATGTGGTGACAGTTTCACTTGCAAGTACACTCTTTTAATGTCTGAATGAATTGCTATCTTATGTCTCCGGAAACGCATTATTATATCAAACAGATCCCTTTGTAACTTAGCTCCTCTCATTTGAATATAATTCAATGAGACTCCTTTATCCGTTTTGCAACTAGCGTCATATACAGTTCGATGACCTTTTGACACCCAATGATATGGTACATAATACACCAATTCTCCTACTCTCGGTCTAGTGTTCGCTAATACCATGTCTCCTTTCTGAATATACTCCCGCATCTTTTCCACATAAATCTCTTTCATCTCCGAATTCTTCAATAGTCTCCTTTCCAGATACATGAAACGACGTAAAGCAATCTCCCTTGAACTCCCAATATCTCCAATATCATTCTTCAGAAGCATCTCTACAATAAAACGTCCATTTTCATCTCCTTTGTACGTTTCTATAAAATGTTTCTCCACTGTTCTTTCTTCCTCCGTTAACTGGGATGTATAACTTATTTGAGATTGTCTCCACATCCTCTCCAATAATTTATCTAGTTGTTCATTTTCCTTGTTTTCAATAGCTGAATATAAATCGCCTGTTTCTTCCTCCATCTGATTAGTATGTGCTCCAAAAGTAATCACTCCTAACGTTGTTTCTAATAATGCTGCGCCATTTAAATTTCTAGCCAATACTGACAAAATTATTTTTGCTAAAAAACTAGCTCCAAATAAGATTAGAACTACATTTGGTTTCCAATACTCTGGATCAGCCCATGGTACTTTAGAAGTCTTGTTATGTGCTGACGTTTTTAATCTTGTTTGCGGCATAATCGCCCTCCATCCAGTATCATTTGGTAAAATCGAAAAAGTCTCCTCTATGAACTCCGTTTTATTTGTTGAATAAAAGGGAAAAATTTTTAATACAATCTTCCTTTTTATTACAAATGGATCTCCATTTACTCCAACTATTCATCTAGCAGTCGGCAGAGTAGCAAACCTCTGTTTGCTAAACAATTCATGACTCACTAAGTGAGGCTGTGCTCCTGTATCTATAACTCCTCTAATTCCTTGTATATATAGATCCTTTTATATATAGACTTATTTACATAATGAGTGTATTTGATCTTTAACCGATTTACAAGACTAGACTTAACTATACTTAACTATACTTAACTATACGAGAGAGTCGAAAAAGTTTAACGTAACAAATTTTTCTTTTGCAAACACATAATATAAACCAATAATACATTTCTTCCTAATTTTCACCTACTGGCCAGAAGGGGGGTATATATAAAAAGTCATACTAAAAATATTTACACAATTTAGACTTATTATTGTTTTCTATATTTACCATTTTAGTTGGCAAAAAAATCCTCTCCTTCTCCTCCAAATAACCAAAACACCCATCATACTCTTTTATTTGCTTATTTTTTTTGTTCAATTTAATTAACTTATTTTCTCCCGTCTCCACTTTCTCCATTACTTTTCTTTTCTTTAACTTATTAAAACGCTTATTAATTTGACTCTCCTCTCCAAAACATAATTTACTTTTCTCCTTTTCTACTCTTAATTTATTATTTTTTATTTTAAACTCCAGCTCCTTTTCATTTTGCCTCCTTTTCTTCTTAGCTACTCAAGGTCATTCTTTACTCTCCCGCTCCGAATATCGCTTGAATTCCTCCTTTCTCCTCGCTCCACTCTTTCCCACCGCTAGAGCACTCACCACTCCTTTTGCTCGTTGAATGTGCCATTTGCACTCACATAAAGTGATATTGTGAGCGTCGTCATTAGTACAATTTTGATGGCCACATTTAATCTGTGGACATCCCTCCTTTCCATGTCCTTTACGCAGGTGATTTGGGCATAGTTTCCTCCTTCTTACTAAATCCCATCTCCCGTTATAGTTCAGACTCAGGTATTGCTAGCACTCGTGAGTGCCATGCGTCGATGACCCACAAGACTCACACGGTGGTTATTTCTCTTCCTCTGTAACTCCTCTCCGTAATAGGACCAGCTACAGAACTGTACTTTCTCCTTGAGGAAAATTCATTCTCCGTTTCCGGAAACTCTGGTTAATAGTCCGATTTGCAATATTTGCGTAGGTATTTCCTATTGCATTGGCCTGTTTCTCCATAAACTCCTTCGAAGTTCTCTGTAACTCCCAGCGCTGTGCTGTTTCTCCATCAAGTAACCCATGGAGATGGTTTATCAATGTGATATCCCATTGTTCCACGGGATCCTCCAACGCTTTTAGTTGTAAGATCATCTCATGGGTGGTATTAACCATTTATTGTAACACCTTTTTGGTCGGTTTCACCTGAACTGGTTTCAAATTGAAAAAGTGCTTTAAATAGGCCCTCTTCAATGGGTACTCCTTATTGTAGTACTCATAAAATCGCTTCCAGGCTTCCTGCTAACCTCTACCAGTTTCCCTCCCTTCTCCGAATATTCCTAAAGCTCTTCCCGTGAAGGATTTCTTCAACAACCTCAATTTATGAGGTTCATCAATGGTGTCCTCATTATGCACAGCCGACATATATCCATCTCTGAACCCCAACCATTTCAATAACTGGTAATTGAACTCCCCTCAGGTATTGTTCACAACTCCTTGTTGTGGCTTCAGACTCACATTAACGTCAATGGCTTGCTTTTGTCCTCCTTTTTCTCCTACCCTGATTTCTCCAGTGACTCCTTCTGGTTGTGGCCTTTCCTTTCTGGTCCATTTTCCTTTCTGTTTTCCCCATTGCTTCAAAATACTGCTTCTCTGCATTCTCCAATAAGCACTCCAACTCCTCTACTCCATGCTCATCTACCTTCTCGAAACATTCTAGATGAGATTCTACAATCTTTCTCCATATCTCATGCATATTAAGTTTTCTTAAAGATACTCCCTCCAGTGAAAAAGTCTTCATTCCTTCTGAATCTGCCTCATCCCATGCTCTCTCCATTCTCCTTAAAAACGAGCTATGACTCCTAGGAATGACTGGTTTACATATTATTTGCTCCGTTTGAGAATCAGTCTCCTCTCCCTCCTCTACAACCTCATCTTGAGTTGCCTCTTGTCTCTCCTTTTGATTTTCCCTAAAATGTTTAATAATTTGTAACTCCATTCAACTTTATCAAATTCTCCTATCTACAACAAATAATTGCCTACAATTTCTAATTTCTTCTATTTCGTCCTTATATTTTAAAATTTTCTTCATTACTCCCTCCAATATTATTTAAATTTCTTACTCCCTCCATAATTTATATTTATATTTTATTTCCTCCTTCCTTTTTTTTGAATTTCTTACTCCCTCCATAATTCATATATTCTACTTTATTCTTCCCTTCTTATACTTGCGCAAGCATATATCTTCTAACTCCGTGAAAATATGTTACCACTCCTTTATAGCTCCTTTAATAATTAATTACTCCTTAACTTTGTGTTTTAGCATCTTCGCGCTCTTACTCCACTTCATTCTCCATTGTTTTGAAAACCAAAACAAAACTGAATAAATGCACTATTCTAACCTTTCCCAACCAAAAACTAAGCACTTTATTTCTCTCCTAACTCCATTATTAAACCAATACTACTATTTGTTGTGAATCTCCATTTTCGCCAAATCGTCGAACTCCAAATTGCTCAGTTTTTGTTGATTCTTCGGCTTTCCTCCTGACTTATTATTATTGAGTCCTTTTGGTTTAGTCATCTTTATTTTTATTTAACGTAAAATTTGATACTCCGATCGAAATTTATTCTTTTTAACACACAAACTTTTGATCCAAAAAATCGCGTTTCAAATCGAAAACTGACGCTCTCTTATCAGTCGAACGATCATCGACTTGCCATATGGCATTTACTCTAAAATCTTATTCTTACCTCCTATGTTCGCCGCATCTGGTCACTTGGTCGCCACTTGTCACCAATTGGATACACTTCTTTCTTGCCACGTTGGTATTTTACGTGTAATGTTTGGATATTATTATTTAAATATTAATTCATTGCCTTTGCATATCTGCAAATTGGCATACTCACTCGTGCAGTGCTGCTGGCTTGTGAGATAAATATAAACAATTAGTTTAAAGTCTAATGGTCTTGATAATACTGATTTATTCGATACAATCATATAGTTTTTATACAAAATTTGACCCTTTGTTTATGATCCCCACCAAGTGCATTTAAATTTGTTACAAGTGCAGTTAAAGAATTTTCTTTGTTATTAATCAATCATAACTAAGGAATGTATGTCAATGTTAGTATGTCTGATTTGTTTTGATAACTGACAGGTTTTGCATGCATTAATTATTTTCTTAGTCATGGTACTCATTCCCTTCCAACAGTATCTCTGTTTCAATTTTAGAATCGTTTTTCGGATACCTAGATGACCTCCATGTGGTGATTCATGATATTCGATTATCAAATCTTTTTGTTTGCTTATATCTTTTACTGGCTTCGGTGGCATGTATATTAATATGTTAATATTTGCGCATTTCTTCTTATTTAATTTATTATACAATTTCTTGAGATCTTCCTTGTGTACACAATCAAATAAATCATCATTATTGGCCAATGCTAGCTCATTTATCTTCCAATAATGGGTTACTTCTAACAGGCTCTCCATGATAAATTCAAATTTATTAGGATTTTTGCTGAGGTAACTAACTGCTGGTTTCTTCTCATCTAGAACTGGTTCACTTAGAGAATTATCACTACAACAGTCCACAATTACTTCTTTATTCGTTCGAACTATATTGATATAAAGATCCCAATTGCTAGTTTTGTCACGTATATCATTACTCATGAGTTTGTTTTTAACTGTCCGCGGTATATTAAATTTTAATTTATTGACATAACTAACGTCAGATAAGGATGTACAATCCCAAATATGAAGTTGATCAGGCTTCTTTGGAGAGTTGTCATCTTGCATTTTGGCATTATTATTATCGTTACTTTGTTGTTTTGTCATGCCCCTTGTTATAGCCAGAGTCTTTTTTATTGTCTCATCCCTTTCTAATGGGATCATACTTTTTAAAATATCTGAGTTTAGCTCAATGCGAGACAAGGCATCTGCATTGGTATTAATTTTTCCTTTTTTGTATATTATCTCAAAATCGTAATCTGCCAAGTCTAACCGTATTCTTGTTAGTTTTGAGGATGGATTCTTGTGGGTAAATAGTGAAACTAAAAGTCTGTGGTCTGTGACCACGATGAATTTTCTGCCATACAAGTATGGTCTGAAGAAGTTAATACCCCAATGTATTGCTAACAGTTCCTTTTCAATTATGGGTTTGTTCAATTCATGTTTGTTGAGTGATTTGCTTGCATAGGATATGGGCAAGTCAGAACCTATTTCTCCTTGCGATAAAACTGCTTCTAAAGCATAGCTTGAAGCATCAGTGGTCAATATGAATGGTTTATCAAAATTTGGATATTGGAGAACAGGTGGTTTCAATAACTTATTTTTTAATTCATCAAAAGCTTCCTGACAAGAGTTGTCCCAAAGAAATTGCACATGCTTTTTTAATAATTGATTCAGGGGTTTTGCAATTTCTGCAAAGTTTTGAATGAAACGCCGGTAATAGTTGCAAAACGCTACAAATCTGCGTACTTCATCCGTGTTCTTGGGAATTGGATACTCCTTTATAACCTTGTACTTTTCTGGGTCAGTTTTCACGCCATCTTTAGTAATTAAATGGCCTAGATATACGACCTCTGTTTTCAGAAATTGGCATTTACCTGGGTTGAGTTTCAGGTTGTACTGCCTTAGCCGTTCGAATACTTTCCGCATGTTTTGATTGTGGTGGCTTATACTACATCCGAAAATAATAATGTCATCTACATAGAGAAATGCCTCAAAATCGAGTCCGCATAACGCAATAGTCAACATACGTTGAAAACTATTTGAAGAGATTTTAAGACCGAAAGGTAATCTAGTAAATTGGTAATGACCGTTATTATCAGAAAATGCTGTTAGTGGCCTTGAACTTTCGTCTAATTCTATTTGATGAAATGAACTAGTCATATCCAGGGTTGAAAAATATTTCGCCCTGCCTTTTTTATCTAGAACATCCTCCAATCGTGATAAAGGAAACTTGTCATTAACAATTTTGGTGTTTAACCTTCTAAAATCTACTACTAAACGCCACTTTTTATTGCCATCGCCGCTCTTTTTTGGTACTTTTAAGAGTGGAGAATTGTAAGGACTACGAGAGGGTTCTATGATGTTGTCCTTCAATAATTTTTGGACTTGCTTTTGTATTTCTTCATTTTGTGAATGCGGAAGTCTGTAATTCTTAATATACACAGGTGTTTTATCTGTGAGTTCCAAACTCTGTCGATAGAAATTGTTCACAGACAATTTATCTGTTTCTATGTGGAAAATGTCTTGAAACTCTTCTATAATGTTTAAAAGACTAGTACGAGCCGAAGGATCTGATGATGAAATATCAATAAGATCAAGAATTTCTTTGAATCTCTTTTTCGTTTTGTCGCTTTTAACTTTTTCCCCCAAACTAACGACTTTATAATCTGCCAAGGGTTTATGGCGATCATGAAAGGAGAAAAATGTGTAATGCTCGTGACCGGGAACCGAACCACGGACCTTCCCCTTGCCGTGCGGGTGCTCTAACCACTGAGCTATCCCGAGCACATTTTCTGTTCCTTTCATGATCCCATATATTGAGTCGCCACAGTACTCCCCCCCTAGATCGAGGGAATGCCCGAGATCGATGTGTGATATTGTTGGCGACTGTTGTAGGGCGCTAAGTGTTGCTGGACGTTGTAGGGTTTTTAGGTTTTCCAGTGGGTTGCATGTTGCGATTGCCAGTGTGATGCTTGAGTGTTGTGGAGCGTTTGTTGCTGGCGTGTTGTGAAGCGTGATGCTAGTGCGTTGCAGGGTGTGCTTGCCGTGTGTTGAAGCACTCGTTCAAGTGTGTTGCTGGGCTCGTTGCCGTATGTTGCTGCGTGTTGCAGGACGTGTATTGCTGCGTGTTGAAGGGCATGTAACGCTGCGTGTTGCAGGGCGTGTATCGCTGCGTGTTGCTCAGAAGTAAGCGTGTTATCACGTCGGGGTCACCATTATGGCGATCATGAAAGGAGAAAAATGTGTAATGCTCGTGACCGGAAATCGAACCACGGACCTTCCGCTTGCCGGGCGGGTGCTCTAACCACTGAGCTATCCCGAGCACATTTTCTGTTCCTTTCATGATCCCATATATTGAGTCGCCACAGGTTCAATGATTAAGTTATCATCAATGTCATCGAGCGTGATATCAGAGTCGGTTGAATTCAAAATCTTAACATGCCGTACACCCCGTGCTGGTATAATGGTGTTGGCAATGAATACACCTTTCCGTATTTGTTTACCTAGTATGACATGATCACTGTTGATTTTGATATTTATTGGTACTATAACTTCTGATCTTGATGGTATTTTTACTAGTTTCACTTCATCTTGTCTGAATTCCATTGGTAAAATAATTTCGGATTGATTGACGAGGAAAGATACCGTGTAGGTCTCATAATCGATTTTGCACATAAATCGATGTAAAATATCTCATCCAATTATTCCGTCTGTATAAATTGGAAAATCATTATTAACTATGAAAAATTTGTGTTTGAAAGAAATCTCGGTTCCAATATAGATTTAAATTTACAGAACCACGTGAATTTATTACTTCGTTCGTAATGCCTGTTAACCTGCAACTATCTTCCATGGAAAAAGACTCGTCTTCTTCAATAATACCCTTTTTACATAGTGATACATCTGCCCCTGTATCAACTAAAAATCTAAGATGCTGTCTCGTATTTTTGCAATATAATGTGATATAATTTACACAGTTATCCGAAATTTTATAAATTTTTGATCCGGTCGGATCAGTTACTCCGAGCCGGATATTTCCGAGTTTTCCTGATCCTGAACAAGATTAACATTATATCGCTTGTTATTATTTTGGTTTCTTCCGTTATTACGTGTATTGTTCCGATTATTGTTATTACTATTTCTATTATTATTATTTGTATTATAACCACTATTACTGTTTCTGTTGTTCATATTATTCCCGGAGTTATTGTTTCTACGGTTATTGTTCCTGTAGTTGTTATTGTTCCAGTTATTGTTATTATTGTTATTGTTATTATTCCTATAAGTGTTACCTCTATAGTTCCCATTTCTGTTGTTACCATTCCCATTATTATTTCTAGTATTGTAGTTATAATTCCTATTGTTGTTACGCTGATTAAATTGTCTATTCCTATCATTTTCCCTATAATAAAATACGCTGTTTGGTGCCTGTGTCTCACTTTTTTCTAACTCAAGGCTAATTTCTATAGCATCTGCCAGAGTATTTGGCCTTGCTGCAAAAACTGTACCTTTAAGTTGCTCATTCAAACCATTTTTAAATACCGACAGTGCATATGTGTCGTTAATCTTTGTAATAGTTTCTATTTGAGTTGCTGTAGCACCTGTACCCAAATCAGCTATCTGTAAGGAACTTAGTTCGCATATTAGTTCTAAAATTTTGTCTTTGTAGACTTTTATGCTCATTCTCTTTTGCATAAGGCTGCTTAAGGCTGTATGGATTTGTGGTATGGTGTTAGTGGTCTTAAATCTTATACGTAATCTGGCAGATAAATCTTCAAATGTTGTAGGAACTCCCGTACTACCAATTATTAATTGAACATTAGTTGTTAGCTTAACATTATATACAAAATCTACAAGGGCTGTTTTACCGTTTGCATTTAAACTTTTATGCAATATTTCTATTAACTTTATAAATGAATTTAATTCTTTTTGTTTTCCTTCAAAAACAGGAATAACTTTCATGGCAGTTTGTAAATCAAAATCCGCCATCTTTGAGCCTTCTAATACTCTAGCAAGTTGAGCTTCTAACAATTTTACTGTCTCTTGATATATCTTCGCGAAATGTTGTTTTATTTCTAAAATATCGCTATCGTCACTTACATTGCACAAAGTTGAAAATTTCGTTCGAATTTTATCTAATTGCTCCTGTTTGCCTTTTATAGCAACCAGTGTGTAAACTTTTTGTCCTTTCCTTTTTAAATTCTTTAATATATCTTCAACTTCTTTCACTAGCTCTTGTAGTTCTTGCATAACTTAACGAATGTTTTATATCTTCTATATTTGCATTATTTATTAAATCATGTAAGAAAATTAATATTTTAATTATTCTTAAATATTATACGTTAATAGTCCTAACTAATTGCTTCTTTACATATTTTTCATTGTAACGCTTATAAAAATAGGCTATTATAAAAATCCCTATAAGTACCGCTGCTGTAGTTAATGATTGGGAGTATTCCTCGACAAAGGTCTCCTGAACATTCGTTTGGCAATTCCCCATCACTGTAGTTGCCTTAATTTCTTGAACAGATTCTACTTCCTCTCCTGACGTAATTGCGATGAGCCGGTGAAGTTCCTTTCTTTGTTGTCGCAACTTTACTTGTTTTCCTCCACGTCTCTTCCTCTTAATTGGTGGTGTTACTACTGTATCGGTCGGCTTCCTTTTGTTCTGTCGTGCGCGATATTCTTCAATTGTTAACTTCTTAGGACCTATGTGTCGAAGTTCTTCAATAGGAGTTGGTTTGTATTCTGGGGTGGCCGTTTCTTCTCCCTGCGGGACGTATTCTGTTATTGTTGTGACGTCCTTCTCGAGTTCTGCAAATTCCTGTTCAAATTGGCTGCATAATTTGTTGAAACGGTCGTTGAGCAGGTCTTGCCAATCAGAAGATGCCATTTGGTCCGCAAGTCTGCAGGATCGCCATGTAATGTTTACCTATTAGTTATTAAAACTGAAAATATACCTAAAGTCGTGCGTCAATTTGGACTGCACGAAATAATGGCTTTCGCCGAAGCGTGAGCCACAATTTCTGCAAAGAGAAAGTCCTTTTTGGTAATAGTGCCAGGTGCAAGTAGTTCTTGCTCTCTAGCCGTCTATTTTCTTTCTGGTTTTACAAATAAAATCTTAGCCTATTTATAATAGTAAATTATGCTTACTTAAAATTAATTTTGCTTAACAGTAATTGCTCAACCTAGGTAAGTGTCATGACATATAATTATGTTAGTCATCGATTATTTAAGTTACAAAATTAAATAATTAATTAAATATTAAATTTCAGTGCATACACTGTCTCTAATTTCATACTTACCAATTCACAATTCGCTGATGACTCAATTCATCGAATTGTGAGTTGGTACGTTGAACTCGTTGCAGAGTCAACGTTGTTTATTTTATGTTACTACGTGTATACGCATCGTGCGTTCACACTACAACAGTATCATCCTCAAAAGCTGTGATATTATCACAAATATTGAAGAAGTCGTTCAAATATACGAGAAACAACAGAAAAACTAGGACTGTCTATTGCGGGACACACATTACAATAGTTTCGGAAGTACTACATGCCTCATCTAACCGTACATATTGCTTCCTATCACTTAGATATGAATTCATGAGTTTATAGCCAGTTCCTCTTATTCCATAATTAAATAAACTACCGTTTCAAAGGTAAATAGACACTCCCATAAATGACTGATTTCTAAAAATGAAGGAGTGAACGAAAAAGAATAAAGAATGTATGTAAGCAGGACCTGTTATCAAATCATTCATATTGCTTAAGTATGCCGCGGACGACAGGTTCAGTAGAATTAAACGACTTTACACGAGGACGCATTGTTGGTCAGTTTGAAGGTGGAAAATCCAACGTCATATAAGTGCTACATTGAACGTGCCGTTATCAACAGTAAATCGTGTTATAGTGCAGTTTAAGAGGGATGAAATGACAGATGTTGCACCAAGATCAAGGTGACCTGGACCATCTCACCGACAAAAAAGGGCGTTGGTTCGAGAAGTGATGATGAATCCGGAGAAAAGTGTTGATGCCGTGGCCACATCATCCAATTTATCTCGCCAAACGGTTCAGAGGTACCTACACGGTCTTGGCCTTTATAAAAGGCCAAAAAGAAACCTTTGTTGACGAAGTTCCAGAAAAAACGGAGATACGATTGGGGAAAAATTATGATTTTTGGAGGCACGTAATTTTTTCGGACGAATCACGATGCTGCCGGTTTCGATAGCGGAGGAAAATGGGTTTTGACGTCGATCTGATGTTTGAACCAAACGGTTAAATATGGAGGCATAAGTGTAATGGTATAGGGTGCTATTTGGTATGGTGGAAGAAGTCGACTGATATTTTGCGATGGAAAAATTAATGTGGACAAGTATATCGAAATTTTAAAAGGAGGTCTTCTACCTCATCTTCTGGGGCAGAAATATGAACCCTCGAAATTAAATCTTCATGGAAGACGGACCGTCGTGTCAGAGAGCACAAAAAACAGCTGCCTGGAAAGTTCAAGAAAGGCTTACAATTCTCTCATGGCCTGATATGAACTCATATTTTGCTAAATAATATTGCCAAAAGACCCACAAAGCCCTCAAATAAAATGGAGTTAGAAACGTTGTTAGGTGAGGAATGGGGTAATTCAGGGCAAGAGCAGGTCGACAGTTTGGTCGATACAATGTAAGATCGTATAAAATCTTTATGTGATAATAAAGGAGGATCCCTCCGCTACTAATAATAATGTATCAGTCTTTTGATAATTTCAAGTTTTATTTAAATATCTTATACCTTTAAACGAGGAATTCTTGTATATATATATATATATATAATCGGAATCTCGGAAACGGCTCCAACGATTTGTAAGAAATTTAGTATGCAGGGGGTTTCGCGGGAGATTAATCGATCTAGCTAGGTTTCATTTTTACAAAACGTCGTTTTATCCGTGTTTTCAGGAAATGAAAAACTGATACAATCACAAAAAAAAAAATCTAAGTGTTCTTCCGACACAGCAACAATTGACAATTGTTAAGCGTTGCTAAGCAACACTAAGACAATGAGAGTTTGGTTTGGTTTAAGTTTGCCTTCAATGTGTCAAACAATAAACGATAAACAATAAACAATGCCTAAGAGATCTTTAAGAAAAACGCGGATAAACAATCTAACTCCACGAAGCCGTGAAGAAAATTGTCATCAAACTTCGTGCAGTCAAGACTCATTTCAAGAAACCCTTCATGAAAATAATCAGGAATCCACTCGTCCTACACGTGTTGCTAAAGTAAGATTCTTGCAAAACTTGACTAACATTAGACGAGCAGAAAAGTTTTATTATTTAAATGTTTCACGAGAGCGTGCGTCTCAACGTGTGGCTGCTGAAAGTGGCGAACAACGAGAACGACGTCTACAAGATTTGCGGCAGCGTGCGGCACAACGTTAAGCTACTGAAAATGACGATCAACGAGAGCGGCGTCTGTAAGATTTGCGGCAGCGTGCGGCACAACGTGTAGCTACTGAAAATGACGAACAACGGGAGCGACGTCTACAAGATTTGCAGCAGAGTGCGGCACAACGTTTGACCTCTGAAAATAATGAACAACGAGAATACCGATTAGAAGAACAAAGACGTCGAGACGGAAGACGTCGTAGGTCTTTAGAAGTTAATAATTATTTACCGACATATAAATGTGTCGTTACTGTAGCTGTGCAATATCACGCCTTAGGACCATTTGAAATTTTGTGTATCCATTGTGGTGCATTGTATTTCCCTCAGGAACGCGTTTCTAATCGTATAAATAGAAATTCTTTTGGTGGCTGTTGTTTGCATGCACGAATTTTAATGGAGCAACCAAAATTTTCAAATGAATTATTAGGTCTGTTCGCGTACGTGCTCGGAACATATTGCAATATATTGCAATATGTTTCAATCTCGAGATTGGCGTTCGCGTACTTTCTCAAGCATGATTTTTGAGAGAGTTTCGCGTGACGTCAAGGAGGGGAAACGAGCTCGAGCTTGAAAAATGTTACTAGACAAATTTGGTCGAGTAAAGTCGAGGTGCTTGAAAAATTCTTTGACAGCTGTCAGAGTTGTCAGATTTTCAAGTGAACATGCTTGATGTTACTCGAAAGCGTTTTCTTACTTTTCGAGTAACAGAGCGAAATTGTTCAAACCTCTCATTTTTCCTCGAGTAAAGTCTAGTAAAGTCTAGTAAAATTCAAAAGTACGCGAACAGACCTATTACGTCTCTTTTTAAGCGGTCACCAACATTTGGAAGAATTTCATAAAAAATAAGAAACATAAACGCATCTTTTGCTCTAGCATCCTTCAATGCAGAAGATGACAGAACAATAAATAGCCATGGCATTTATAGTTTTATCGTTTGCGGACAAGTATATCATAAAATGAATATGACAGCTCACCCCACGCAAAATGATATTGGTGTTTTTGAGCGGCCACTGTACGGGCAACTATACTTTTTAGATCCTGATGAAGCCGTTCATGAAAGAGTTAACCATCCGCTTCATTCTGGAATTACTTCCTCAACGATGAAGTTATTGGAGTTCATTATTATATATTATGTTCATTATTATATAATGATGCGAGAAGTAGAGGACGAAATGAATCGGTTAACTTTTGCCCAAGTGGTACCCCAACCATACGTAAAGCTTTTATTTAGACTTCCAGATCAAGCTGATCACAGAAGGTTTAATATACCGGCGTGTAATGAGGTTTGTGCAGTTTTAACACTAAATTCTGATCAAAGCTTTCCAGAAAATGAAATGATTGTTCACCAGAGAACATTGTCTTTTTAAAGAATGTTGATAAGCGAGTCGAGCCATTTACTTACCCATTATTTTACTCAGCCGGCACGGGTGGTTTTAGCCCAGATTTGCAGTTTCAAATTCCTTATGCCAGGCAGTCATTTAACTCGGCTTGAACTGGCACAATACAGACTTTCGTTTCGACCAGAGTTTGTTATATTTTTAACAGAATCTCCATCAACAGAAGGACCCGATGTACGAGAACTTCCATTTAATGCACTGCATTTTGGGGGCCGATTATTTCAATAATATTTAGTGGATACTTACATTCGTGTCGAGCGTGACCGTATTCAATGGATAAAATATAAATATAATATAAGATAAGATTTTAGCTGAACAATATACGAGAGTAACCAGTTTCATTAATCAACTTGCGGAAAAAAAATGCCACAGTTGGTGAAAAGATTATTTTAACTTCCTCTTTTCCTGGTTCGGCGACGAAAATTACACGGAAAATTTTGAAGATGAAATGGCTATTGTTCGACGGCTTGGATCACCTGATTTCTGTACCACAATGACATCGAATCCTAACTGACCAGAAGTAAAACAGGCATTGCAAATAAATTTAGAAGATGGAACAATCTTGCAACGGCTTCCACAGAATCGTCCTGATATCGTGGCTCGAGCTGCTAAGTTAAAATTTGACCAAATAATAGAAGATTTAGATAAAAAAACAAGTTTTTGGAAAGGTATCGGCTTTTGTATACACTATAGAATTTCAGAAACGAGGATTACCACACATGCACCTGCTTATAATTATGACATCTATTGACAAGATTCATCAACCAGAAGAGCTCGATGACTTGATTTCATCCGAAATACCCGGAAATGGTGACTTAGAGTTAAGGGAATTAGTACTCAAACGGATGATTCACAATCCATGTGGCGATTTAAATTCCAATGCAACTTGCACGGTTCATAAAAACGGAAGAACAAAATGTCGATTCGACTTCCCAAAATCGTACCAGCAAGTTACATCTTTAGTAGATGATGGTAAACCAAATTACTGACGACGCTACAATCCGCAGTTGGACCCCCATAGTCCCATATTTTCACACGAACATGCGGTTTATCGCAATGACATAAATGGTCGTCGTATAACACGAGGTAATCGTCATGTAGCCCCCTACAACGCATATTTATTGAAAAAAATTAATTGTCATATTAACGTTGAGTACGTAGGGAGTATTTTGGCTGTGAAATGTTTTTATAAATACATTTATAAAGGACACAACTGCGCATACATCAAAGTTGTAGAAGAACAAAGGACGCTGATTTATAATGAAGCAAATACATACATTGAAGGACGTTGTGTAACGCCACCAGGAGCATGCTGGCGATTATTTGCTTTTGAAATTCAAAAAAAAAGTCATAGTGTCCAACGATTGGATATCCACTTACCAGGACAATATCGGATTGCAAACTTAGATCAAATCCATGAAGATTTAGCCGACATTGGCCAAAGAGGGTCTACTATGGAGGCTTATTTTAAGCACAATGCAGAAATTAAAAGACATAATCAGTCCAGCGATAATGTCTCACGTCAATATCATTTTTATTGGCAGATGCCTGAAAACTTTAAATGGATCGGAGGGACAAGCAAATATACCCACAATATAGTATGGAAGAAAGAATTAGGTTAAGATCCGATTTCATAATTAAAACTGTGATGATAAAAATATATACTTACGTAATTGATTGATAAACTGTAAAAGAGTAAGTACTTGTTTCTAATAAAATGTTAAACTAATTGCACTAAGTAAATGGAATTTAACAATTGTTGCGCTGGTGCAGATGAATTACGAGGGTCGTTTAATAAGTCAGTGAATTTTTGAATAAATCTGAATCAGGGGGCTAAAAATGAATAATATACTGGATGGGGTAAAAGGTGGTTGCCAAATTCATTGATTTTTGCCTGATGAAACATCAATTTTTTTTCGCCAAATGCGGTCGTTTCTGATTCAAAGGTATGTCGAATGTAAAGCTATGTAGTCGAAGAGAATCACTCCGCGTGCGTCCCAAAAAACGGTTGCCATGACTTTGTTGGCCGACAAACCCACCTTCGCCTTCTCTGGCGCACGTCCTCGCGGAGAAACCCACTGTCTTGATTGTTCCTTTGTCTCTGGTGTTGTGTGATGGATCTACGTTGCGTTTCGTGGGGACACTTTCGGTACGCCATTCTTCATGAAAACGCCAAAAGATAGGCAATCGCCGGTGGAGCCAAAAATTACGAAAAATCGGACGATTGCCTATCTCGGAGCGTTTATGCGCGGAACAAACGCCGTACACTACGAGGAAGATCGATCAAGCGGCTGATCGTTCCATCAGTCAGCACTAAAGGATGACCAGCAAGGAGGAAATAACTCCGCCCTCATCGAGCACGGCCGAGAGTCATTCAACTCGCACGCGTCTCGGGTCAATGATCGCTTCGAGAATTCGATCAGTGACTTCGTCCCAATTTCCCGTCAGGACTTGGACTCAATGGAGGGAGGAGCCTCCTGATCACATTGGAGTCGAGTTCAATGACCAGGACGCCAAGCTAGGAACTGCATGCGAAGGAAGTACGTGACTCGGGGCACACGCAAACGAGGACACGCGCAATTAGGATATAAGGGGGCCCTAGCGAGGAACAGGCTCTTCTATTTTCTCCTGGTTCTGGGTTGGTGATAGTGGAGAGGATTTTTCGGATTTTTCTTGGAGACGAACGAGAAATAACGAGGACAGTAAAGGAAATGGCGGTCGTGTAAGGTTGGAGGAGTGCAAGGCTTGAAAGAAAGCAAAAAATGGGGTAACTCGTGGAAGGTACTAGCGCGGGCAAGAGTAAAAAATTAGAATTCGAATTTGAACCAAGTAGCAATGTTATAAAATTTAGAAAGACATCTGAATTGTGAGAGCCGTTAAAGGCTTTGGATAGTGTAGTAAAATCGATAAAGACATTTGGAGTGCGAGAGCTGAGAAAGATAGTGGACGGTATGGTATAACCATGAGAGACATTTGAATTGTAAGATTTAAGAAAGACATTGGACAGTGCAGTAAAATCAATGAAGACATTTGAATTGTGAAATCTGATAAAGACATTGGACAGTGTAGTATAATCAATAAAGACATTTGAATTGTAGCATTTAATAAACACATTGGATCGTGGTTTGATACGCGTGGAAGAGAATGAAAATAAGAATCTTAACGAAGACATTTGAGGGATAGTGTAAAGTGTGTGGAAACGGTTGAAACAAGAAAGACATTGGACAGTGTAGTAAAGTCAATAAAGACACTTGAATTGTGAGATCCGATAAAGACATTGGGCAGTGTAATAAAATCAAGAAAGACATTGGGGTTATGAAATTCAATAAAGACATTGACCATGGTATAAGGGCGCAACAGCAATGAAAAACGTAACGCGACGAAAGACGTTTTAAGTGAACGGTGAACGCATAAGAAAGTTCACGGCGACCGCGTGAGAGATATCAGGTCAAATCCGCGAAAACGTAATGCAGCGTAAGCGCGATACGTAGCATGTGCGGGTCTACAACGTTGATTCACAAACAAACGACTGAATAAACGCGTGTGGTAACTGAATCGATCACGCAACAGGAACTACGCGCAATACTGCAGAACGTGAGTTGGAGGCGATCATCAGGAGTAGCGGCAACGGGAGCGACAGGAGCAGGCTAGCGCCACACATGAGAGATAAGTAATAGAATTAAGAGCCACGTGTATGAACACACATAGGAATAGTTAGCGTTACAGAGTAGAGGTTAAGGAAAGCTTGTAACAATAGACAACTTAGTTTTGTAATTTAGGAAAATGTGTAAGTTAGGAAAATTTATAGCTTCAGGGAGATTTGTAACTTAGGAAGACTTATAATTAAGGAACAGTTTTAGAAAATTGGTGCACTCGTGAATTAGCCACCGGGGATCAATAACATTAAAAATAAATAAAAAAAGAATAATAAAAAGAGGGAAGAAAAGTTGCGTCTATTCTTATTAATCACACTGGGAGCTCTCTTGTTTAACGCGACCGCAGGATTTCTTTGACTGATATTTGATGAAATACTCTGTTAATCAAATTAAGACGATAGATTATTTCCAATATTCACAAAGAAGTCATTAAAATGCCAGGCTATTTCAGTAGGATTGTTTATTAATTTGTCATGAATTTCAATTTCATCGACAAATTGTTCTTTGTTATTTCTTCCTAATTTGTTATCTATATTTAAATAGGCGACACGTTGTTTTGTTATTCCTTATACAGGAAACCAGGTGGACTTACCATGATAAAAATTATACAATTCGAAAGATTAGTTTTTCCTCTATGTGCATCACTTAATTTTTTTTCTTAAATTTAATTATACATTAGTTTAATTTTAAATTGAAATTAAAAAATTCAATGGGAGAGTATGCGTGAATTGAGCACACGTATAGCGTAGATGATGCTTTTGGGAAGAATGTATGCGTGTGATTAATTTGCTTTTTACCTGCAAATATGCAACCATATGTGAATTTTTGGTTTTTGTCCCCAATAAATGGCAAGTACTAAATTAGTCGAAAATCAAACCAAATGGATCAATCTTCTACTGGGGACACAAACCAAAAGAATTAACATACAATTGCATTCCTCTACGAAAAAATCAGAATATAAAACATACTTATTTAACATTATCATTGGCATAGATCATACGTTCGACTGAATAACCAACCATTTATGCCAAATACATGCATTCTTTTCCCTCAAACCCAATATCTATGCCAATGATAATGTGAGGGGCAAATGCAGCCATATCACTGACAATAGTCATATGTTCATTCTTTTGCTTTTTGCCTGGAAGAAGGCAATCTTTGGCTAATAAGATTTCATTCTTCCAGACAAAAGCCGAAACAATGAACATATGGCCACAGATAATAATATGGATGCATTACCACAGACAAATTGAAAGCCATCGCTTACTTATACCGTTGTTTTTTGCTAATTTGATAAAATTATATGCAAATTTTATTTTAAAAAATATGGAAAATCACAATTTTACATTTATCTCTAGAAAACGCGAGGTTAACTTTCACGAATATTTATAAAAAGCGAGCGAAAGTCTGAATTTTATCATATTTCCTAACTTTTGTATGGATCCACATTTAAAAACATAATTTAGAGAAATATGATATATGGCCAAAAGTTGGGAAACGAAAAATTAATGGGGGTTGGACATACCTCCTAGAATGCTAGATTTAGCCGCTATGAGCAAAAAACTGTTAAAAATTCAAAATCTGAAATTTTATCATATTTCCAAACTTTTGTTTGCACACCTTTAAAACTGCAATTTAGAGAAAAAAGAAAAGGTAGGAAATGAAAGTTTGTTCGTTTGTTTATTTACAATATACAATGTATTTCCACAACTTCATAATGTAGTTAAAAACCATATGATCCACGGTCCAAGTGGTTTATTGAATCGTATCCATGTCTGTATAGGAGATGGTAAATGCAGCAAAAGCTTTTCTAAGGACTTTTACAATACAACTCAGGGCAATGTTAGATGCGTCGTGTTAATGGTATAACAGTTGACTTTCGTGGCCACTATGTTGACAACCATTATGCTGTTCCTTAAAATCCATATCTTCTAGCGAAATTTTATTGCTACTTAAATGTTGAAGTTCTTGGCACAGTTAAGAGCCTAAAATATATGCACAAATATGTTTATAAGGGATACGACTGTACCTCATTACAGTTTGGAGGAGTTTGAGGTGGAGTTGGGTTTATATATAGTTTATATAGATGAAATCGATAGCTTTTTGTCCGGTCACTATGTTGGATTTACGGAAGCTAATTGGCGCATGAATGAGTATCCAATGCATTACCAGTCACGTAATATATAATAGTTTGGCTTGAATGTCACTTGCCTCACCGGCAAAATGTAGTCTTTAGGAAAGGAAATGTTCAGCAAGCTCTTAAAAATCGCAGAAGAACAAAATTGACTGCATTCTATGAAATCAATCGAATTAGTTCGTCCGAGTTTCTATATACAGAGACGCCGATGCATTATATTCAGGTAGATAAAGAAAAGAAATGGAAAAAATGTCAAAGAGGAAGTAGTAGAGCTATTGATAGATTATTTTTTGTTTTATGTTGAGCTGTTTCATTTGAGAATATTTTGCTTCATGTTCGAGATTTGGGTACAATTGGGATTATTATTTACTGCACATTTTCAGCACATGCACGACGTATCGCATGAAATGAAGGAGAGTGGCATGAATATTTGTTAGAAGTTAAAGAGTGTGAGTCCTCTCAGCAGTTAAGAGAGGTATTTGCCATATCCTATTTGTGGTATGAACTTTGCTACAAATGCATTCGATTTGTGGAATGAATTCAAAATGTTCATGTGTGAAGACTTTTTAAGAAATGCTTCAGAAAATGATTCATATAACCGTGCTTTATTAGCTTTTGAGGAAATTCTGTTCAGTAAACGATTCATTCGGTACTTCAACTAAACTTTTCGGATATAAGTCTATTTTACTCTGTGGAGATTGCTGACGAATATTGCCACCTACATCTCACGGTACACGTGTACCACTTATTGAGAATTGCCTTACTTCATGGTCCAAATTTTCTAAATTCCACAAAATAACTTTTACTCAAAACATGAGAGCTTTACATCATGAGATTGAATTCGTTGAATTTCTTAAATCTCTTGGTAATGGAACTTTACCCACATTTCCAGATTACAGCCAAGATGTTATTGAAATTCCTTCCCATTTAGTTAGCTGCAACTTCGTGATTGCAGATCCTTATGGCAATGTATCTGAAACCATAAAGTCTAACGATATTCTTAATTCGGTTATATTAGCACCCAAATATGAAGACTGCACTTTCATCGATGCAGAAATCTTTAACAGCCTGGCCGGAGAGAAACGAATATATTTGAGTTCCGAAAACATCTTGAGTGACGATTATAGAGAGCAAAATAATTTTACAGTAGAATTTTTAAACTCAGTTGATGTAAGTGGGCTCCCGATCCCACAAACTTATTTTAAAAACCAAATTGCATACTTTTACTTATTCGTAATTTGTGTACAGGACATGACTTTATTGGTCAATGGTACACCTATTCGTTTAATTCAAATGCAAAAAAAATTTTTTGGATTGTGAGATTTTAGCAGGAGTTTTCCGAAACACACGTATGTTGACACGTGTGACGTATTTTTGTCTTTTTCCTTTCAAAAAACTCAATTTCCCGTCATTCTGGCTTTTGCGACAATTAATAAATCAGAAATCTTACTCAAACAACCTGTATTTTCTCACCGTCAATTGTATGTTGTTGCCAGTAAAGTTTGATCGTTTTATCGATTGCGTGTCTATATGTATTTCTGAAACACAAGGCCAAGGTCATTTGGCAGAAGATGAAAGAATTTTTCCAAAAAGTATTTTGTATGAGGAAATTTTAAGATCTTTTAAGATACGCAACCGCACCCGCAAGGTTTTCGATAATTATAGATAGGGCCTCACTCAATATATATTGACTTTGACTTGCACAATGAGCTGAAATGATTGCTACTACGGGCTGAACTGAATCATCTATTTATTTACAATGTTACTGTACATATAGCGCCATGCGCGAGCTATTAGAGTGAGCGTAGCGAACGGGGGGGGGGTGGGTTGGCGAGCGTAGCGAGCAGGGGCGTCCCCCTAGTTAATATAGTTCCACGTAGTTTTTTGATTTTTACAGCATTTATCAGCTATAAAAAATTCATGCATTTACTTAGCTAACTTAATAGTGTTACATAAAACTTTGTTCTAATTTTTATACGGCTGTTGGAGAGGTATAGACTCTTCATTTAATCGCCAAAAATTTTTAAGAAATAACTTACGTTGTATAGATATTTGAATACCATGTGTCGTCCAGGGTTTTCTGAGTTTCAATTTGTTTTTATTTGACTAAATCACAGCTAAATTGACACAATCATTAGTTACACTAATTAATTTATTAATGGTTATATTCGGACCATGAATTTGAAAAAACATAGACCAATCAATAGACTCGCATTTTTTTAATAACTAAGCGTAGTTAATTCTATAATGATTGGTAGGGGGTGTAGATTGGAACGTATTGCTAAAACACACAGAAAAAAGGATAATGATCAGGTTATATTTGCCAGTACTTTAAACCTGTAACACTCGAAGTAGTTCTGGCTAGAATATTATCTATGCATGAGCCCCCTGTGTCATTCGGTCTTATTATTGAGTTAAACAAAGGCAAGTATCCATGAGTTAAGTTATTGTTATAGAATTGATCAGAAACATTATTGTATGCAAGAGTATTTATGTTAAAATCACCAATTACAAAGTGGTGTTTAATTTCATTGCGTTTAGAATTGCTTAACACTAGCTTTGATAAAATAAAATCCTTTTCAGGAATATTATGACATCTATATAATTCAGTCACTAGTATATTACATTCAGTACCCAATTGAACATAACAGTCAAGGGTCAAAGATTTAATTCCGTTTTGACATATTGTATATTAAAACTCCATCAACGATATTAATTTGACTTTCATTGTAATTAATCTCCAGAGTTTAGACACCACTATTCTATGTGGCTTAAGACTTAACTCAGAGGTAAATCCCTCTAACAAATGTAAATTTTCATTTGAACTTCTAATATTAACATGAGCAAATGCACAATTAAATTGTTTAAACGCTTGATTGATTTTATCTGAACATTCAAATTCAAGCTCTTTATAAGTCTCAAGCAGTTATCATAATTATATATCAAAATTCAATAATCATATATATATATAAATATGAGTAATAAATAAGACTGTGTGCTAATCGACGGCACTTTCATATAAATGACATTTCGATTGGTATTATAGCAAAGTCCAAATTTCGAAAAGTTTTTGTCTCCGAAAATGCCTACTTTAAATTGACATTTCATTGTTCCGTTCAGTGATAGTTTCAAAACAAAACGAAAACGTCACATGAATGCAGGAAATGATGTAAGTATTTTAATATATTCTTTAAGTAATATAAGTTAATAATTTTTTTTCTGCTATAGTAACAAGGGTATCAAATGTCAAAGAAGTTCGAACTTCAATTGAAATGGTCGTCCGAAAAGTTATGCCGTCGATTAGCACCAAGTCTGAGAATTGAAGCCTTGGAATTCATGATGCCATAGTCTCCTTGTATCTAACGATATTTGCTTCATTATGCACCAGTTGTATTGGATTATAAGGATAGTTCGTTCTTTGAAATTTCCTCTGAAGAAAATATTTATATGTAGCACACCGTTAGTAGCTTCTCACTTATTATTCTTTCATAAGTTAATAAATTTATCTCAACAATGACATTCCTGCGGGATAATTTATTATTCCAGAATTTAGTTAAATATTTACAGCTCATATTTTCTACCATATTATTTCTTTCAAATAAATATTTCAGTTTGTATTTTTTTACCATCCATGTCACTTATTTCCATTTCAATTCCGGAAATTGTAAAAGAAGGATTCTGCAACTGCTCGACTCCAACTGAGATACCTGAAGCAATATTTTTCTTGATAATATCACAAATATGTTGTATGCTGTTCTTATTATTGCATCTAACAATTAGCATATTTTTAGTATGAATAGGCTTATTTATTTGTACACCACTGGCTTTACAAAGCAGTTGTTTAACTTGTTTCTGCACACTTTGCAGATTAGTTTTGTCTTTAGTTTTAATAACAATGTCTGGTATTATAATTTTATTTTTATTGTTTTTCATCACAACCTCATTATAAGGTAAACAACTGACAGCAGTAGATGCATTTGAGGGTATTCTACGCTCTAATAATTCATCATTCTTTTTGAGTGATGTATTTAAATCATACAAAGCAGTATTGAGTTGAGTAAAATTTTCATATTTTGCAGTTAATGACACATTTTCTTTTTTCAGAATAACAATCTCTTCAACAGTGTTTTTCGAATTGCTTTTGTCTACGTGTCCATTCAAATCACCGGCATCTAGTTTCCTTTTTAACAGATCATAAGCTCATTTTAGATTAAGAAAAACTTTATTAATGCCTTGGACAAACGGGGCATTTTGAACTGGTTTATGAAGTTACGTTGAACCAATCCAAAGCTTGCAACGGACGACTTATTTCAAAGTGAGTTACTGTCGTTCGTTACAATTGTGACCAGTAGTCAGTGAAATACTGTCATTAATACTGTGTTAAATAATTGTCAATGAAAACTTCGGGAGAATCAAAAGTACTGTTTTTCCTAGCGATTTTGAAGTAAAGCGAGGCAGAACGCTATAGAAAAAGTTAAAATTGTGGTATTCTATTTTTTTGGCAATATATTCCCGGATTTTGACAAAAATTCTATGCAAATTCTAGTACGATTCTGGTATAGCTCGTGATTTTGTTACTTCTCCGTTTTCAGCCAGATAGCGCCAACATGATGCAAAACTCATTTTGAACTGGTTCAACCCCGCTTGAACTGGTTCAATTTTGGGATTTTTGAACTAGTTCTCTCATATAAATTTGAGCCTGTTACGTCATAATGACGTCATGAACCATTTCATACTGTCCCGTCTGTCCAAGGCATAAGCCCATCATGCTTTTCATTTCATTCTCTTAATTATTATCTTAGTTTGCTTTGCGATTAGAATAATTAAGAATTTGTTTCAAGTTTGGTGAAGTCGACATCTTTATGCTCTTCACAGATAAGTAAGATATTTGTAACGTAAGTCGGATTGTTATTGAGATTATAATCACTTCTATGATATACTGTGTCACATAAAGCACAAGCTAGAAAGCCCGATGAATTTTTAGGATGTTTAGGAATTTTTAGGCATTTAAAGGTTATGTCAGGAGGGATAGGAGGAACACCTCCTTTGGATCCCGCCATGATGACTTTCTTGGAGGCACTTAGTTGTTTCTTACTAATTTTCATGAAAAGTTGCACAAAAAACTTCTTAATTTTGTCCTTATTCGATAAACACAACCGACATCACATAAAGTAAATATCACGTCATATGTCACATTCAAAATAAAATGCAATGAAGTGCAGTGCAGTGATAGTGACAACATTGGGAAGTCACATTGTCGTTTTCATGATATATGTTAATAATAAAAGAAAAACAGGAAGTGCTGTGTCAAAAAATTGTTCAAATAATATCCTTCAGTGGAACAAAGTATTCTGAACTTTGCACATGGCGCATCGGGCTTGATTAGTGTCAAATACGTGCAGTGGAGTAGTGGCATGAAACTTCTATAGATTTGAGTAGTAAAATTTGTCAATAGTCCAATTCTTATAAACGAACGTATAATATATCTAAAGTTTCTTCATACATTTTTTTTGAAAAAGTCAACTTGTGATCTTCCTTTGTTAGGGCGTGTGCGAAACCATGTTAAATCTATGTAAATCTTATTCATTGGAATTTAATTGGAAACATTCCATTGAGTTTCTAATATATTAGACAGGCTGTGCGTATTAGTTTGGTTGTCTAAATTTTGACATCTGGAATCTGAAACTGTAGAAATTCGTATTAACAAATTTTTAAATGTTTAAAATTAAAATAAAATTGCTATTTATGCAATTACTAGCTTACCCGGCGAACTTTGTTCGGCCTTAGAGGCAATAAATAAGCAGATTTTTGATTTTATTTTTATTAGGATAAAAGTATTTAATTTTAATAATAAGTATTTTAATGATTCCTTATTGGCCATGCGTTTTTCGTTTTATTATCAGGCGCAAGAACAAATGGTCTTCCAACCCGTGAACATGCAACATATAATTGACCATGGGAAAAACATGGATTTTCTAGATTCAGACCACAAACTTTCAAGGATTGGCCTTGTGATTTGTTAATGGTCATGGCGAGTGCAAGACGGATCGAAAATTGAAGTCGTTTAAACTCAAACGGCATATCGGTTGGGATTATCGGGATCCTTGGAATGAGAACTTCCTCACCTTCGAATTTTCCTTTGAGTATCGTGGCGTAAATCACATTGTTCATCAATTTACTTACCACCAAACGCGTTCCGTTGCACAGTTTCGGTTGGTTTATGTTTCGAAGCATGATTACTACGGAGCCAACCTTTAGTCGTAAATTGTACGGTGGTAAGCTAGGCATATCCAAGGAGTTTAAAAATTCAATTGGATTGTTGGTGGCTTCATCTTCATTTGTTACACAGTCAATAGATTTGAATGAATGCAGTGTACCAATGATCTCATTCTGAATTATGTAGTTTAAGTCATCTACACCTTTATTCGTAGCCGCCAAAATTGCTCGCTCACTCAACCATTCATTACCTTTGTGGTTAGTAATGATGTTTGGGAATACTTTGTTGAAGAATTCGTCTTTCGACGAGAGAAAGTTACAGAAATTATGAGGAAAAGAAATCAATCCGCTCGATTCGTCGACAGGTACTCGTCCATTACCTACAGTCAGCAATTGCTCAGAAAAATCTTCAGCAGATGTATCGTTCAGCAATGCAACTCTCATATTTGTTGTCAGCTGAAGTTTCTTCAGAAAGCGCCATAGATTCGATGATTTAAGGCAAGCTTTTATTTCGTCGGCAGCAGTTGATCTTGCAATTACTGGCAGTGTTTGACGAAAATCGCCAGACAGTAAAGGTGCCTACAGACGATCATAGAAAAATACATCATACTATATGACATCTATGACATATTATATGATGAACTGTATACACACGTTTTTGAAAATATGACGAAAACTGTGATGTAAATTTTCTATGACGAAAATATATCACAAAGCGATTTTTGCTGTACACACGACACAATTTAATATGACACATATTTCTAATGTTGTATGTTGTTCGAAGGTGTTATACACAGATTGTATTTCACGAAAAATATAAGTTAGCAAATTGGAAATAAAATGAGTTATGAAAATAAAATAGTGTTTGAAACTCATAAATAAAATGTAAAAATTATAATTTATTTTCCTATTTACCGCACTCCTTTTTATTTACGAGAAAATTACCTGCAGCATAAATATTATTTAGCTTCGTCACAGACAGAAAAATTGAACCTCAAAACTGTGTAGGTATTTCCAAAACAAATCGTTAAAATTTAAAACTGGCGCCACTTTTCATCATGTATTTTCATCATAGATTTCTTTTCCATCGACAATGGAAGAGAAAAATATGATATAATTATATGTCATATATATGATGAACTGTTTACACGATCATATAATATGACATATTTCTAGGTCATATATATGATGAAACATCATAGAAATATGTCATATTTTTTCGTCATATTCCGTGTGTACAGCTTCATCATATATTTTCGTCATATATATGATAAAACATCATTGAAATGTTGTGACTCAAAAATACTACGGCCGATAAACATCTGGAATGCTGTCTGTGGCCTACATGGGAAAATATCCACACCCCACCCAAGTTCCTAACCTTAGATCAAACGCACCACCACAGACAATAACTATCCAGATGTCGCGATCCCATAGATGGCTTCGTACCCAATTTTTTGCAACAGCAGACACGTAAGAGCAGACAAATGACGCATGGAACGTATGTGCTTTGGAACGACTGCAACGTCTGAAGGACAGACAATGCGCTCTGAGAGCGAATTTTCCTTGTAGCTGGTGTTTCATTGTTATTATGGCAAAGGGTCATCGCAATAAGGGGAAAGGGGGCTGAAAGAAATTTTCGCGGAGCAAATAGATTTTTGGATTTTCTGAAATTTTCAACACAAATAACACAAACAAAAATCATGTGTATGTGTACAACTGGTGAGTAAAATTTACTCACGTACACGAAAATACACTCAAAAATTTATGTTTTTAGTACAGAAAACGGAAATTTTTGTGTGTATTAGTGTTTTTGGTAAATTTGATAAGAAAATATGCAAATTTTATATCAAAAACCGTTGGAAATTGCAAATTTTATGGATATTTCCAGAAAAAGCGAGATTTACTTCCACGAATACTTCCGGGAAACGCGGAAAATCAGAACTAATAACTTCCCTAACTTTTCTATGGACATAACTTTAAAAACATAATTTAGAGAAATATGATACAGAGCAAAAAGATAGGAAATGATAAAATAATGGGATTCAAGCATACATATTAGCCCCCTAGGAAGCTTAGTTTAGCCGCTACGAGAAAAAACAGTTGAAAATTCAAAATTTGAATTTTGTATGCAGACACCTTTAAAAACTAACGATAGAGGAATATGATGTATGAAAGAAAGTTAGGATATGTCAAAATAGTGGGAGACAGTCTTACATATAAGACCTCTAGGAAGCTTAGTTTAGCCACTGCAACCAGAAAACTGTTAGAAATTCAAAATCTAAACTTTATCATATTTCCCAACTTTTGTTTGCATATTTTTAAAATCTTAATTTAGAGCAAAATTATGTACAAGAAAAGGTTATAAAATAGAAAAATAATGGGGGTCGGTCATACATATGAACCTCCAAGGATGCTTCGCTTAACCGCTGCGAGCAAAAAACCGTTAAAAATTCAAAATTTGAATTTTGTATGGACATACCTTCAAAAACTCACGGTAGAGAAAAAGATGTATGGAAGAAATTTAGAAAATATCAAAATAGTGGGGGCCAGTGATACTAAGTAAGCAGAAAACTGTTAAAATTCAAAATCTGAATTTTATTATATTTCTTAGTTTTTGCATACACTTTGGAAAACTGAATCTAGCGAAAAAAATGTATGAGAAAAAGATAGGAAATGACAAAATAGCGGGGGTCGGCCATACTTAAAAGACCGCTAGGATCCATAGTTAAGACACTACGTTACGAAAACTGTTACAAATTCAAAATCTGAACTTTATCATACTCCTCAACTTTTGTCTGCGCACCCTTAAACACTTATTTTAGAGGAAAATTGTATATGAAAGAAAGTTATAAAATTAAAAAATAATGGGTATCGGTCATACATATGAACCCTTTAGGACGCTTAGTTTAGCCGCTATGAGTGGAAAACCGTTAAAAAATCAAATTTTTTACCGGAAAAACCCTCTAAAAACCAGAAGAAAGTTGTTTAATTTTTGATTCCGGGAAATAATGACGTTTTTTAACATAAAATTCATAAATTTACATGTAATTTTGAATTAAAAATCACCTGCTACGGGTTCAATGAACCAAAATAGTGTTTCAACCAGAGCAAAGGGATTGTTGTTGTTGCTGGAGTGGAAGGAAACAAAATTCGATTCGAATTCTCGAAAATCGAATTTATGTACCACTACATATCCAACAGTCCCTTTGGTGGTGTGTGTAGATACCCTTATGACCCATTTCTCTCAAAACCGGTTCCCATTTCGCTCAAAACCGGTTTTTACTCCCTAAAAATTTAAAAATGTCTCTAGAGACCGAATGAGCGTTGCAGTCGCCAAAAACACATACAATGCAGCGTTTTTTCCATCCGTCATTTCCTGACTGCGTCAGAAAAAATTGGGTACACAGTCATGTATGGGATCGCGACATCTGGTAAGTTATTGTCTGTGACACCACATTACCCCGAGACCCATCCCACCATACTTCCACACCACAGACAATCCAGACACAGACAACTATTCAGATGTCCTATTGCCATACATCGTGTTGGCACAAAATTTGTCTACTAGCGGACAGCTACTAGCGTACATAAAGCTTTTGATGAGCGCATGTTTTATGCGCTCTGAGAGCGAAATTTGTCTGCTAGTCGGTGTCGACTAGTTTGACGGTTGCGGGAAGGGAACATCGACATAAGAAGAAAGGGGGGGAAATAAAATTTGGTGGAAGGAACAAAATTTTCATTTTCTGAAATTTTCGGTTCCTTCACACCAGCAGAAATCATTTGAGTGTGTACATGCGTGAGTACAATTCACTCACGTACACGGAAATACACACAAAAATTTCTGTTTTCCGTGTTGGAAATGGAAATTTTTGTATGTATTGGTTGTTTTTATTAATTCGGGAAAAATATGTAAATTATATATAAAAAATTGAAAAAAAAATATTTTGACGAGTTTTCTTGAACAGTATCAATTAACCGAAAACGTAATCGAAGATCTAAATTTTATGGGAGACAAAAATGATGGGGCAGGGTACACATAAGCTAATTTTTTATTAATGATTTTTTTTTAAAGTACATTCTTAGTTAGGTGTGATTATTATCTTTATTTTAAAGGGTGGAAAGATTGGTTTTTCCGTTCCAAAACACTAAATTTTCAATTTTATTCCGCGAGGAGCTCATAAAAGAATTTGTCACTTTTCGTCATGTTTCAAGAATATGGGAGTATAGTTCACATTTTGAGCTTTGAACACAAGAACTTTGAATTAAAGCAAAATTCTGATACAAATCATACACATCTGCCTTTTACCAATGGCCCGGTGGAAGTGGGGGGGGGGGGCGGTCAAAAAATTTTCCACTCCTTAAAATGAACATTAATTCAGTCTAATATATCTAAATTAAAAAAAAAAATTTAAAAAAAATCAGTAATGAAAAATTAGTTTAAGTGTAACCTACCCCTAAAATGAATCAAATTTCACAAATATTTACATATATTAATATACAATAATTTAAAGATACTAGGGGGGCGCCCCCTGCTCGCTACGCTCGCCAACCCCCGCCTTTCGCTCCGCTCACTCTAATAGCTCGCGCATGGAGCTATATATACAGTAGCATTGTAAGTAAAAAGGTTATTTAGTTCAGACTGTAGTAGCAATCATTTCAGCTCATTTTGCACGTCAAAGTACATCTATATTGAATGAGGCCCTATCTATGATTATCAAAAACCTTGCGGGTGCGGTTGCGGATCTTAAAAGGTCTTAAAATTTTCTCATACAAAATACTTTTTGTAAAAATTCTTTCATCTTCTGCCAAATGACCTTGGCTTTGTGTTTCAGAAATCTATATATAAATAGGCGACACGTTGTTTTGTTATCCCTTTTACAGGAAACCAGGTGGACTTACCAGGATAAAAATTATACCATTCGAAAGATTAGTTTTTCCTCTATGTGCATCACTTAATTTTTTTTCTTAAATTTAATTATAAATTTGTTTAATTTTAAATTGAAATTAAAAAATTCAATGGGATAGTATGCGTGAATTGAGCACACGTATAGCGTAGATGATGCTCTTGGGAAGAATGTATGCGTGTGATTGTTTTGCTTTTTGCCTGGAAATATGCAACCATATGTGTATTTTTGGTTTGTGTCCCCGATACATAACAAGTACTAAATTAGTCGAAAATCAAACCAAATGGATCAATCTTCTACTGGGGACACAAACCAAATGAATTAACATATAATTGCATTCCTCTACGAAAAAATCTGAATATAGAACATACTTATATAACATTATTATTGGCATAGATCATACGTTCGACTTAATAACCTACCATTTATGTCAAATACGTGCATTCTTTTCACTCAAACCAAACTCAGCCATATCACAGACAATATTCACATGTTCATTCTTTTGTTTTTTGCCTGGAAGAAGGCAATCTTTAGCTAATAAAATTGCATTCTTCCAGACAAAAGCCAAAACAATGAACATATGGCCACAGACAATAATATGGATGCATTACCACAGACAAATTTAAAGCCATAGTTTACTTATACCATTATTTTTTGCTAATTTGATAAAAATATTTCCAAACTTTTGTCTGCACACCTTTAAAACTGTAATTTAGAGAAAAAATAAGAGGTTGGAAATGAGTGTTTGTTCGTTTGTACGAAAATTCCATATATATTTTATTTACAATATACAATGTATATCCCGCAACTTCATAATTTAGATAAAAACCGTATGATCCACGGTCCATGTGGTTTATTGAATCGTATCCCCGTCTGTATCAGAGATGGTAAATGCAGCAAAAACTTTTCTAAGGACTTTTACAATACAACTCAGGGCAATGTTAGATGCGTCGTGTTAATGGTATAACAGTTGACTTTCGTGGCCACTCTGTTGACAGCCGTTATTCTGTTCCTTACAATCCATATCTTTTAGCGAAATTTGATTGCTACTTAAATGTGGAAGTTCTTGGCACAGTTAAGAGCCTAAAATATATGCACAAATATGTTAATAAGGGATACGACTGTGCCTCATTACAGTTTGCAAGAGTTTGAGGTGGAGTTGAGGGCAAAGTTTATATAGATGAAATCAATAGCTCTTTGTCCGGTCACTATGTTGGATCTACGGAAGCTAATTGGCGCATGAATGAGTATCCAATGCATTACCAGTTACGTAATATATTATAGTTCGCCTTGTATGTCACTTGCCTCACCGGCAAAATACAGTCTTAAGGGAAGGAAATGTTCAGCAAGGTCTTAAAAATCACGGAAGAACCAAATTGACTGCATTCTCTGAAATCAATCGAATTAGTTCGTCCGTGTTTCTATATACAGAGATGCCGATGTATTATATTTAGGTAGACAAAGACAAGAAATCGAAAAACCTCAAAGAGGAAGTAGTAGAGCTATTGCTAGATTATTTTATGTTTTATGTTGAGTTGTTCCATTTGAGACTATTTTAGCTTGATGTTCGAGGTCCCATCAGGATTTGGGTACTGTTGGGAACATTATTTACTGCACATTTTCAGCACATGCACGAGGTATCGCGTGAAATCATGGAGAGTGGCGTGAGTATTAATTAGAAGTAAAACAGTGTAATTCCTCTCAGCAGTTAAGATAGTTATTTGCCATATCCTATTTGTGGTATGAACTTTCCTACAAATGCACTAGATTTGTGGAATGAATTCAAAATGTTCATGTGTGAAGACTTTTTAAGAAATTCTTCAGAAAATGATTCATATAACCGTGCTTTGTTAGCTATTGAGGAAATTTGGTTCAGTAAACGATTCATTCGGTACTTCAACTAAACTTTACGGATATAAGACTATTTTACTCTGTGGAAATTTTTCACGAATATTGGCACCTACATCTCACGGTACACGTTTACCACTTATTGAGAATTGCCTTACTTCATGGTCCAAAGTTTCAAAATTCCACAAAATAACTTTTACTCAAAACATGAGAGCTTTACCTCATGAGATTGAATTCGTTGAATTTCTTAAATCTCTTGGTAATGGACCTTTACCCACATTTCCAGATTCCAGCGAAGATGTTATTGAAATTCCTTCCCATTTAGTTAGCTGCAACTTCATGATTGCAAATACCTATGACAATGTATCTGAAACCATGAAGTCTAACGATATTCTCAATTCGGTTATATTAGCACCCAAATATGAAGACTGCACTTTCATCGATGCAGAAATCTTTAACAGCCTGGCCGGAGAGAAACGAATATATTTGAGTTCCGATAACATCTTGAGTGATGATTATAGAGAGCAAAATAATTTTCCAGTAGAATTTTTAAGCCCAGTTGATGTAAGTGGGCTCCCGATCCCACACATTTATCTTTAAAACCAAATTGCATACTGTTACTTATTCGTAATTTGTGTACAGGACATAACTTGCTTGGTCAATCGTACACCTATTCGTTTAGTTAAAATGCAAAAGAAAATTGTTTGGATTGTGAGATTTTAGCAGGAGTTTCCCGAAACACACGTATTTTGACACGTGTGACGTATTTTTGTCTTTTTTCATTCAAAAAACTAAATTTCCCGTAATTCTGGCTTTTGCGATGACAAATAATAAATCCCAGGGGCAAACGTTTCAAAAATCAGGAATCTTACTCAAACAACCTATATTTTCTCACCGTCAATTGTATGTCGTAGCCAGTAGAGTTAGATCGTTTGATCGATTGCGCGTCTATATTATTTCTATGTCTTGCGTATTCTATTGTGTATTTCTGAAACGCAAGGCCAAGGTTATTTGGCAGAAGATGAAAGAATTTTTACAAAAAGTATTTTGTATGAGAAAATTTTAAGATCTTTCAAGATCCGCAACCGCACCCGCAAGGTTTTCGATAATTATAGATAGGGCCTCATTCAATATAGATGTACTTTGACGTGCAAAATGAGCTTAAATGATTGCTACTAAAGTCTGAACTAAATCACCTTTCTACTTATAACGCTACTGTATATATAGCGCCATGCGCGAGCTATTAGAGTGAGCGTAGCGAACGGTGGGGGTTGGCGAGCGTAGCGAGCAGGGGGCGTCCCCCTAGTACATATAAACACGCAATCGGTTAAACGATCTAACTCTACTGGCTACAACATACAATTAACGGTGAGAAAATACAGGTTGTTTGAGTAAGATTCCTGATTTTTGAAACGTTTGCCCCTGGGATTTATTAATTGTCATCGCAAAAGCCAGAATGACGGGAAGTTGAGTTTCTTGAAAGAAAAAAGGCAAAAATACGTCACACGTGTCAAAATACGTGTGTTTCGGAAAACTCCTGCTAAAATCTCACAATCCAAAAAATTTTCTTTTGCATTTGAACTAAACGAATAGGTGTACCATTGACCAAGCAAGTCATGTCCTGTACACAAATAACGAATAAGTAAAAGTATGTAATTTGGTTTTTAAAATAAGTTTGTGGGATCGGGAGCCAACTTACATCAACTGAGTTTAAAAATTCTACTGGAAAATTATTTTGTTCTCTATAATCATCACTCAAGATTCTATCGGAACTCAAATATATTCGTTTCTCTCCGGCCAGGCTGTTAAAGATTTCTGCATCAATGAAAGTACAGCCTTCATATTTGGGTGCTAATATAACCGAATTGAGAATATCGTTAGACTTTATGGTTTCAGATACATTGCCATAAGTATCTGGAATCACGAAGTTGCAGCTAACTAAATGGGTAGGAATTTCAATAACATCTTGGCTGTAATCTGGAAATGTGGGTAAAGTTCCATTACCAAGAGATTTAAGAAATTCAACGAATTCAATCTCACGCGGTAAAGCTCTCATTTTTTGAGTAAAAGTTATTTTGTGGAATTTTGAAAATTTGGACCATCAAGTAAGGCAATAAGTGGTATCTAAATAAGTGGTACACGTGTACCGTGAGATGTAGGTGGCAATATTCGTCAAAAATCTCCACAGAGTAAAATAGTCTTATATCCGAAAAGTTTAGTTGGAGTACCGAATGAATCGTTTACTGAAAAAAATTTCCTAAATAGCTAATAAAGCACGGTTATATGAATCATTTTCTGAAGAATTTCTTAAAACGCCTTCACATATGAATATTTTGAATTCATTCCACAAATCTAATGCATTTGTAGGAACGTTCATACCACAAATAGGATATGGCAAATAACTCTCTTAACTGCTGAGAGGACTAACACTCTTTTACTTCTAATAAATATTCACGCCACTCTCCATAATTTCATGCGATACGTCTTGCATGTGCTGAAAATGTGCAATAAATAATGTTCCCAACAGTACCCAAATCCTGATGGGACCTCGAACATGAAGCAAAATAGTCTCAAATGGAACATCTCAACATAAAATAATGTAGCAATAGTTCTCCTACTTCCTCTTGGAGGTTTTTCGATTTCTTTTCTTTTTCTACCTAAATATAATGTATCGGCGTCTCTGTATATAGAAACTCGGAAGAACTAATTCGATTGATTTCATAGAATGCAGTCAATTTTGTTCTTCTGTGATTTGTAAGAGCTTGCTGATCATTTCCTTCCCTAAAGACTACATTTTGCCGGTGAGGCAAGTAACATTCAAGTCGAACTATAATATATTACGTGACTGGAAATGCATTGGATACTCATTCATGCGCCAATTAGCTTCCGTAGATCCAACATAGTGACCGGACAAAAAGCTATTGATTTCATCTATATAAACTTTGCCCTCAACTCCACCTCAAACTCTTCCAAACTGTAATGAGGCACAGTCGTATCCCTTGTTAGCATATTTGTGCATATATTTTAGGCTCTTAACTATGCCAAGAACTTCCACATTTAAGTAGCAATCAAATTTCGCTAAAAGATATGGATTTTAAGGAACAGCATAACGGTTGTCAACAGAGTGGCCACGAAAGTCAACTGTTATACCATTAACACGGCGCATCTAACATTGCCCTGAGTTGTATTGTAAAAGTCCTTAGAAAAGCTTTACCATCTCTCATACAGCTGCATTTACCATCTCTGATACAGACGGGGATACGATTCAATAAACCACATGAACCGTGGATCATGTGGTTTTTCACTAAATTATGAAGTTGTGGGCAATACATTGTATATTGTAAATAAAATATATCTGGAATTTCCGTACAAACGTACCAACCTTCATTTCCTACCTTTTCTTTTTTCTCTAAATTGAGGTTTTAAGGGCGAGCAGACAAAAGTTTGGAAATATGACAAAATTTCAGGTTTTCAATTTTAAACAGTTTTTTGCTCGTAGCGGCTAAATCAAGCATTCTAGGGGGTATGACCAACCCCTATTATTTTTTCATTTCCCAACTTTTGGCCATACATCATATCTCTCTAAATTATGTTTTAAATGTGGGTCCATACAAATGTTGGGAAACATGATAAAATTCAGACTTTCGTTCGCTCTCCATAAATATTCGTGGAAGATAACTTCGCGTTTTCTAGAAATAACTGTATAATTGTGATTTTCCATATTTTTTGAAACAAAATTTGCATATATTTTTATCAAATTAACAAACAACAATGGTATAAGTAAACGATGGCTTTAAATTTCTCTGTGGTAATGCATCCATATTATTGTCTGTGGCCATATGTTCATTGTTTTGGCTTTTGTCTGGAAGAATGCAATTTTATTAGCCAACGGTTGCCTTCTTCCAGGCAAAAAACAAAAGATTGAACATGTGAATATTGTCTGTGATATGGCTGCATTTGCCCCTCACATTATCATTGGCATAGATATTAGGTTTGAGTGAAAAGAATGCACTTATTTGGCATAAATGGTTGTTTATTCAATCGAACGTATGATCTATGCAAATGATAATGTTAAATTAGTATGTTCTATATTTTAATTTTTTCGTAAAGGAATGCAATTATATGTTAATTCTTTTGGTTTGTTAAGAAAAAAAAATAATTGCTGCAGGTAGAGGAAGATAGAAACTTTCGACTGATATAAATTTTATCCTGGTAAGTCGATTTGGTTTCTCATAAAAGGGATAACAAAAAAACATGTCGCCTATTTATAGATAGATATTGATATAGTTTTTTCCGAAATTTTATTTTATTTATTTTCCGAAAATTACTGAAAATTGACTTCAATAATTGAATGTTAAATAGATTTAGCTTATGTTGCTTTAATAAGGAGTTTATCAAAAATTATCGTCTCAGGAAGGACTTCTCTTCATTCATTTTATGGAAAAGTTGTCCGTATTCTATAAGTTAAGAAAAAAACTATAACTATAACTTTTTTCAGGACTAAAAAACCAATTTTTCGCCACCTTAAAATAAACGTCATCATTAAATCTTAAAAACATGAAAAATATACGAACATGAATTGCGTTAAATTAGGTATATCTTAACGGAAAATTTTTGATTCAATCTTAACAAATATAAAATATGAAATGAATGATCGACAAATTACAAACTAAACTTCCTTTGAATAATTTAACAAAATTATTGAAATGGTCTTTCAAATTTTATTTGGTATTTAAATTAAATTTTAAACTATACCATTAAATTAAAACTATAAACTAGGTACCTATAAACTATATAAACTATGCAATTCTCAATACGGTCGGAGACAATCATATGATGCAATTCAATTAGGTTTTGAGTTATTCAAAGATTGATCATACATATGAGCCGTCTATGAGCCCTCTAGGATAGTTTAGCCGCTAGAGTAAAAAACTGTTAAAAATTCAAAATTAGAATTTTGTATGGGCACACCTTTAAAAACTCACGGTAGGGAAAAATAATGTATAAAAGAAAGATAGAGAATATCATAATACTGGGGGTTCGTCATATATATGAGTCCCCTAAAATCCTTAGTTTAGCCGCTACGAGCAGAATTGTAATTTTATCATATTTCCCAACTTTTGTCTGTACACCTTTAAAAACTCAATTTGGGGAAAATAAATGTTAGAAGAAAAGGTAACAAATAGAAAAATAATGGGGGTCGGTCATAGATATGGGCCCTCTAGGACACTTATTTAAGCCGCTACAAGCAAACAGTTGTTAAAAATTCAAAATCTGAATTTTTTAATATTTCTTAACTTTTGTATACATTTTCAAAAAAGCAATCTAGAGAAAAATTATGCATGCCAAAAAGATAGGAAATGGAAAAATAGTTGGGGTTGGTCATACATATTAACCTCCTAAGATACTTAGTTTAGCAGTTATGGGGGAAAAATCTGTTAAAAATTCAAAATCTGAATTCTATCATATTCCCCAACTTTTATCTGTACATTTTTAAAAACTCAATTAAGAGCAAAATAATGTATGAAAAAAAGTTAGCAAATAAAAAAATAATGGGAGTTGGTCATACATATGTACCCTCTAGGACGCTTTGTTTAGCTGCTACGGGCAAAAAACCGATGAAAATTCAAATTTTTAAGTATTATGTAAAATGGTAAGTTTAGTTATGAATTACAGATTACAAAACATTATAGTTTCCAGGAACCATTAATTAATCAATTTTCTTCCGGTTTTTAGGGGTCTTTTCCGTTTAAAATTTGAATTTTCAACGGTTTTTTGCCCGCAGCAGCTAAACAAAGCGTCCTAGATGGTTCATATGTATGACCGGGTCCCTCTATTTTTCTATTTGCTAACTTTTTTTCATACATTATTTTGCTCTACATTGAGTTTTTAAAAATGTACAGATAAAAGTTGGGAAATATGATAGAATTCAGATTTTGAATTTTTAACAGTTTTCTCCCCCATAACTGCTAAACTAAGTATCTTAGGAGGTTCATATGTATGACCACCCCCAACAATTTTTTTATTTACTATCTTTTTGGCATATATAATTTTTCTCTGGATTGCCTTTTTGAAAATGTATAGAAAAGTTAACAAATATTAAAAAATTCATATTTTGAATTTTTAACAACTTTTTACTTTTAGCGGCTTAACTAAGTGTCCTAGAGGGTCCATATCTATGACCGACTCCCATTATTTTTCTGTTTTTTACCTTTTCACACATTTATTCTCTCTAAATTGAGTTTTTAAAGGTGTACAGACAAAAGTTGGGAAATATGATAAAATTCTAATTTTGCTCGTAGCGGCTAAACTAAGGATTTTAGGGGGCTAATATAAATGACTGACCCCCAGTATTATGATATTTTCTATCTTTCGTTTATACATTATTTTTCCCTACCGTGAGTTTTTGAAGGTGTGTCCATACAAAATTCTAATTTTGAATTTTTAACAGTTTTTTGCTCGAGCAGCTAAACTATCCTAGAGGGGTCATAGAGGGCTCATATGTATGATCAATCTTTGAAAAACACAAAACCTAATTGAATTGCATCATATGATTGTCTCCGACCGTATTGAGAATTGCATAGTTTATATAGTTTATAGGTACCTAGTTTATAGTTTTAATTTAATTGTATAGTTTAAAATTTAATTTAAATACCAGATAAAATTTGAAAGATCAATTGAATTGAAAATTTGAATTGAAAATTTTGTTAAATTATTCAAAGTAAGTTTAGTTTGCAATTTGTTGATCATTCATTTTATATTCTATATTTGTTAAGATTGAATCAAAAATTTTCCGTTAATATATACCTAATTTAACGCAATTCATATTCGTATATTTTTCTTATTTTTAACAAATAGGAAATTATATTGTATGTATATAAATAAACTTAGATTTAATGATGATGTTTATTTTAAGGTGACGAAAAATTGGTTTTTTAGTCCTGAAAAAAGTTATAGTTATAGTTTTTTTCTTAACTTATAGAATACGGACAACTTTTCCATAAATTTAATGAAGAGAAGTCCTTCCTGAGATGATAATTTTTGATTAATTCTTTATTAAAGCAACATAAGCTAAATCTATTTAACATTCAATTATTGTAGTCAATTTTCAGTAATTTTCGGAAAATAAATAAAATAAAATTTCGGAAAAAATTATATAAATATATATTTAAATTATTGTATATTAATATATGTAAATATTTGTGAAATTTAATTCATTTAAGGGGTAGGGTACACTTAAACAAATTTTTCATTACTGATTTTTTTTTTTATTTAGACATATTAGACTGAATTAATGTTCATTTTAAGGGGTGGAAACAATCCCCCCCCCGCTCCACTAAAAATCACTAATCAAAAATTAACTTATGTGTATCCTACCCCATCATTTGTGTCTCCCATTAAATTTAGATCTTCGATTATGTTTTCGGTTAATTGATACTGTTCAAGAAAACTCGTCAAAATATTTGTTTTTCATTTTTTGATTTATAATTTACATATTTTTTCCCGAATTAATAAAAACAAACAATACATACAAAAATTTCCATTTTCAACACGGCATACTAACAGCGAAAGCTCCAAGAGGTTCAAAGGGAGCTGGTTCTGGCGACTACAAAGGAGCAGAAACGTGAAGCCAGCGACAGAATTAACAGACTAAAGATGAGCCGTAGAAATTACCGCCACCAGAAGAAGACGGGCAAGCCAGCACTACCGAAGTAAGGTTCCATAGGGTATAGTTGGGATTAAGTAAATTTGTATAGAAATTAGTAAATAGGTAATAATAAGAGTTGGGAACTTCAAGGGAAGTTTGTATGCCAAATAAAATAATTAAATAATAAATCTGGACTTTTGAGAAGGAAAATATTAAAAACCCAAGATAAAGAAAAGGACCCAACAGAAATATGGTCGTCTGTAGGCACCTTAAAATCATTGCGCCTCCAAAACATCTTGAGTCATTGCGTAGATCTATCAATGTTCGGTTAAGTGCTTCCAATGCACGTTTATATGCCATTGTGCATTCGTCTCAGATGATTATTTTCGATGCTGATAAAGCTTTGGCCATTGCGGAGTGTTTTGCAATGTTACATGTTGGTTCTTCAATAGCTTGAAGATTTAATGCTGAATGATCTATAAGGCATCCTTCTGACAATGTGGCTGCTATTCCAGAAGAAGCCACAATGTTGGATCTGGAAACTACTGATATGAGGAATGTCTTACCAGTTCCACCACGGGCATCCAGGAAATACAAACCACCATTTCCATCATCAATTGCCTTCATTAATGTATCACAAACTTCCTTTTGTTGGGGATTCAACAGGAGTACATTCGTCTAATTCCTGATGATCATATTCACGTTCCCGTTCCAATTCTCGATTAAATGCGTCATTCATTTCACGATTTGGCGCTGGCATTTTTAACCTGAGTAATAAACTACCGCACATGAGGGTAACACACGTCTTCGATCAAGAGCGAAGCCCGATTATGTATTTCCTCATTCATCTCAAGATCGTGATTTCTTGAACTGACACGAATTTGATGTAAAATGTCTTCTGACATATTATTCTAGTATTTGTGCCACAGAATAGATTGGTTTGATGGAAAGCATGTCGAAATGATGATAGCAAATAATGTGCGTATCTGCTTCAACCATTGTCGTATCCCGATGGGTATCGTTTTCTAGTAAATTAAGTTCTTCACATGCAGTACGATATGTTGGGAATATTGTACCATTAACAGTCCGTAGTGACTCGAATGACGTTGGCCCACGCACATTTACCAGCAAAAACCGCAAATAGAAGCATGCATCATTCTTTGGATAAACTGTATACATACGACCAAGAGCATCAGTAGAACGCACATCCGGATAACCAGGAACCGCATCGCCATGCTTCCGTCGTTAAAAATTCTTCGATGAAGCATTCCAAGTGTAATAACATGGCATCTCCGAGTAAAGCAAAGTTCGTGCAAACGGAACGCTTTGGCAGATCGCAAAGAAACTGGTCAATGTTGTCGCTGGTGGTGTTTCAGCACGTTGAACAACATTCGAAGTCGTGAAATATACTCGTTGACCATTCTCCAGATGCACAGCCAAATGCACAACAGTAGGATGACGTTCGTGAATAGGGAATGCGAATATACGAAAAATCGTTTCATTGCAGTTCACATACCGACCAACTTGATAGCACGCAATTTTATCATTGGTATTGAAGGATTGGATGCCAAAAATCGCCATATGGCTGCCTTTCGTGACATATTTGCAGATGTATTTTATGGACCTTACTGAATTACAATACTCAACGTTACAATGTGTCTTGAACGTTTTGGAAATAAGTGGCGAATATAGAACAATCCAACTGTTGTCGACCACGAAATCTATTCTTTTCACTTTTGTTGTGATAGTTCGACCATTGTCATCGGTTGATCGACGCCGATACAGTGGATAAACATCGTTGATGGATTACAGGTAAAAGTAATAAAGAGATTTGGCCGACCGTAATGACGAACATATGTCATTGCATCTTGCGCATATTCATGCATATGACGCGGACTACCTATGTACGTCGCCGGCAGAATAGTTAATTGACCAATATTAGCTGCATTTCCTTCAGTACTAATTGCATCACGTAAATGGATATACTCCTCAGAACGCATTTTGGCTTGGTTCAACCGAATGAAAGCTAAGCGCTCCGTTTCTATTTTCACGTACATGTCGACGCAATATTGCTGAAGCAATCGACGAAACCGCAGCAAATAGTTGTCAGCATTTTGACGAATCATCAAACGATATGCGTAATAATTCTTCGAGCTAACTTTCTTGGTAGTTTCTTCACCTGAAATTAAAACAGTAGAATTAGTTTTTTGTATGTAAAACTTTCATCCATATTTTTAGCATAGTTATAAAAGGGTGAAAATAAATGATTTTGAATCGTTTGCCAGTCATTTGTCCAATTTACTCTAAACAAACAGCCGCTAATGTTTAAGTCTGTTCCTACATCTTCCTATTTCCTGGCAATAAGCAGTGTAATTTGTCTGTTATTGGAAACCAAAACCAAACACTATAAAATGTATGTCATGTTGAAATCAAAACTATGATATTGATACTCACCATTCAATGGATTTTTCATTTTGATATTAAAATAATATCCATCTTCTCCTTGCCAAAACATCAACGGGTATTGCAACGTGTCATATAAACGATGTGTTTCAGATATTTGTTGCAGTTGCCCAGTATCGCGACGTGTAAGCACAATATTGCGTGTTTCCAAGTTTTCACCAACAATCAGGATGGCTACTTAATCTATTGTTGGAGCGTTAAATGTGCGTTCGTGTTTTCCAGATGGTCGTTTATCCGCTCTGATCACGACTTTGTAGTCATCATTTGGCATGCGCTCCAAAGCACTCTTGAACAGCCTGACCAACGCATGATTTTCATGAAGTAGTTGCTGCAGATCTTCAAGAATTGCTCTTTTCATTGCTGCATTGATCTCTTGACGTCGATCAAGTTGTTCCTCCATGTTGCCCATAAAGTATATTTGTAAAAATTTATGCTGTGCATCTTCGAGAGGTTGCAATGATCCAATTCGATGGTGAATCTGTCCTTGTATCTACAAAATCAAAAGCAAAGTCAGTATTACTGATTTATAAAAACTTTTTTAGAATTAGCATACATAATACATAGGAATAAGTACAGTATGTTATACTTCTAATGTATTGTGTGTTATTACATAAATAAATAAATAAATACCTTGAATGTCGGATTAAATCCTCGTTCTTCGATAATGTCTGCCCCAAATGAAGTCATTTGGAAACGACTATTGTATTTTTGAGTGTTTGCTAGAAAATGTCGTGATTCGGGTGTTTCGCCACAAAGCAATTAATGCAATGACTCAGGTGGCGGAGTCAATAATGGCAATTTCACTTTCCCACTAAGGCAGCACAATCCAGGCGTTTCTCCGCAAAACTTCAGTGCGCCACAATACTCGCAAGCAACGTTCATTGGCCCAATGCGAACGGTAGTATGCAAGCAGTAATCAGTGCTGCAATCATATCGAAACGCTGCTCGATTCAAATCAGTACTTGATAAATTTTTTCTTATGCGTCGAAAATTATCTAGTTTTTGATCTCTGAGGTTTGCTCGACGATTTCGCATTGTCAACCGAGCCGTTTCACGGACTGCTTCAATTTGCTCTTGTGATTCAGAAGCACGAAGTCGAGCCATACTAGCGCGGCGCTCTTCACGTGCAATTTCTTGTTCCTCTTGTTCCTAGTTGTATTTAGGCTTTGTCGTGAAAGATTTGATCGTCTTGATCGCGGCATGGTATTGTTAATGATAATATCGACACAATAAGCTAAGAGAAACTCGAAACAAACACATCAACCAGTCAATTTCAAAATTTTAAATTGTCAAATTTTCAACCATACGTAACCAACCATAGATCAAATTTTCAACCATACGTTACCATAGAAAACAGTACGTTTTACTGTCAGTTTCGTTTTGTTATTCCATGTCAGTTACGTTTTGGATAAAACGTATAAACGTGGTTTATGCGTATAAAACGTGGTTTATGTCGCGTTCCACGGGAACGGGATAAAAAGTATCCTATGTACGTCTCCTGGCTCTAGGCTACCTCCCCACCAGCCGTTCTTGAGTTATAAATAGTGTAACTAACACGACCTTCTTTTATATATATAGATTCATATTATTATTAACTTATACTTCTCTAAAAAACTTTAATTTAAATTTCTCATGTTTGCGAATTCAAAAGACGCGTCAGTCAAAAGAACAACAACAAAATTTAGACTCCTTGGAATTAGTTTAGCATGCTCGAAAAATCACTAAATAAAGAAGTAATAGAATTAACCAGCTAGCTAATTCAGCTCCATTTAGATCATTTCGTACACGCCCTTAGTGGCTAAATCTACGTAGTGTAACTAGTTTAATGTTCATCATGGGAAGTTTCGTTAAATAGTAATTGTAAGCTTTGTTAGGTTGCGTTAAGATGCTACGCTCAACTGACATCGTGCCCTATTCTGTTCTCTGTGATCTAAAAGTTCACATTTGAAGCCCCATGTAGACGATCTGCTTCAGTTTCAATCTCCGTATCAGTTTAGACATCAGTTCTTTGAAAAGTCGTTGTGATTTACACCAACGATATCCATTCAGTTCAATTTTCATTTTGGTTACGCCAACCCAAACGTTTTCAAACGTGCCTGCGTAGGTCTTCAATTGCCTACGTAGGCCATATTTTGGGTATGCCAGCATGTAGATATACATTAAAAATGCGTATCTAATAATATACAAAAATATATCATAAATGATTTATTTTTCATAAAATAATATAAAAAAAGTGTGTTGAAATGACCTCACATTCAACGGTTTTTGTGTCATTTTGCGCTGTGTAATTTATTTTTGTATGATTTTAGATTTTTTTTATCGTAATGATTTTTTCAATGGTTACCTTCATTTAACCTCCAGCCCTTATTAAATATAATGTAATGCGACATTGCCATACACAAGTTCCGGACACAGACACGACCCGCTACCTGTTCGATCCTGGGCGAAAATGGAAATTTGTGTATAGCAAACCGGCTGTTTTTGCTCAAACCGAATAAAGACCGTCAGTTAGGCAGTTAGGCAAATAAAAAGAAGAGACAAAAAGAAAAAATAATTCAGACGAAGACGAAATTGTGGGTAAAAACACACGAGTCAAATAAGAAACGACAGAATTAAGAAATAATCCAAATGAAGGCGAAAAAAAAAAGTGGAAAAAAACGCGTTGTATCGATAACTTCACAAAAAATTCTCAGACAAAAGACGAAACGTGAAGCGGTCTCAACCCCAGCAGAATCCAGAAGCAGGAAAACAAACCAACTGCTCGGCAAGTTTAGGGCACCAGGATGGTACCTGCACAACAAAACAAGTGAGATTTTGTTACACTCGTGTCAGATGAGGGGTACTTTGTAAAGTGGTGGCAACGTCACCGAACTCAGAACGTAATAAACAAGGGGCTGACCAAGCGATGACGACCACGATGGGTGAGACACTACACTAAATTCGACTGGAAATGAGGGACTGACTGACTAACCGCACTGACCGGCATGAGAGGCGATGTCAACGAGTAGGCAGCTTGGAACAAAAGGACGAGGAAGTGCTTGGACGTCGATTAGAGGAACGCTGTGAGGCCGACCCCGACCAGGAGGAAAGATTCCTGTTCAGCACCACGTGAAGCCATAACAGACATGAACGTCCCACCAATCCCACCAATGGATCGAACAGCTCAAGGAGTACCACCTACGGTATCCACAGCAGTACATCCTCTGGAAATCGTGATGGACCTACGACCAACCACATCGGCTCCAAAACTACCAGCCCAACCGACAGTTTTGCAAACCGAGCACCAGTCGACAACCGCATCGACCGACTTGCCAACCAGCCACGACAGGCATACCTAAATCCTGCAGAACCTGTGAAACGACTTGGACGACCTTGGATGCCCATCAGTGATTGAACCACCACTTCTGTTTTCAGTGTTGGATCCCATGAGACGCACCAGTCACCAACGACGCATTCGAACGTCGGCCTCTTTGGAGTACCGTCCACACGGTCGTCCCTACATGGAATCCATATCCGTACTGAATGCGTGGACTAAGGAAATGACTGCCGCGCGAGTGGTCGTGCAACTGTGTGGCCCAGCACTTAGTTTTGTCATCGCTTAAGACCAAACTCTCAGAATAATTGAGGAGGTAACTTTCAAAACGTGATTTGTCACAAAAACAAAAATTTCTAGTTAAAATTGCTGTCTTTCTCTGTTCTATGGATCCCTTGATTTGCATTGTTATTTGTTTGCTCAAATCGTGTTTTGTCTTGAGTATTCGTTCGAAATAAAATGACGGTAAATGGAAAATGTGTTCTGTCCTCTTTCAGAAATCTGTCATAAAATGTTCTGTCCAAAAAAACCTATCACAAACGGGCGGGCCATTTTGACATTTGGACAAAACACATTTTGAATGTATCATTTGTCAGTAGGAGGTTGAAGTGGATTGGTGTTATGTTGCTGTGTTCTAGAATATTGGTGCAGGTAATGGAAAATTTGGACGGTACACACACTGTTGAAGTACGACGGACTAATTGTTCTTTATGGTACCTGCTCAAAATGTGTTTTCTCTAAGTGGTTTATGCATAACGTGTTTTGTCCATTTTTAAATTAAAAGAATATAAATATACAAGCTTCGTTTATTCTTGCAACATTAATGATACTATTCAGTAGAATCAGTTTCATCTTTTTACATTTCCATAGTACTATCAATATTACATAATTCGTCAACATAGAAAATGTGAATTTTTCTCGGTTCCGTATCTGACGGACAAATCATATTTTGAAAGTAACCTCCTCAATTATCAGTAGCTCCCGTAGCTGTAAAGGAATCGGTTTCCCACGCAAAAAAATAAGCAGACGGCGCATACGTCAGATGAGTCAACGCACCGGGGAGTCAGTAGATAAGTATGCCAAGGAGATAGTGACGCTGACGCGTTTGGCTCACCCTGGTTGGCCTGATTCAATTACCGACCGTGTTGTTTTAGAACAATTTTTAGACGGTATAGTCGATGCAGAAGTGCGGCTGGCCATTCGCACCCGAACACCGAAGACGACAGCGGAGGAGTGCTTCATTGGGCAGACGTATTTGGACATAAAATTCTTAGTTTAAATTTTTGATCATTTTTCTTTTAACATGATCTCTAACAATGTTTAAACTTCGAAATTGTGACTATTTCAGTTTCTGATTAAATTCTCGCTTAGGGCTCAATTTTAAATTTTTGATCGTTATACTTTTAACATTATCTCTGACAATTTTGATAAACCACTTAAGTAGTTAACACTATCAATAACATTGTGTGCATTTTAGTTAAATATCCTATAAATTTTATTTTCAAGGGCATATGTTTATGCATATTTATAATGAAATACCACTTTCATTTTAATAAGATATCTATTTATTAATAAAATTCTTTTCTCCGAGCTTTCTGTTCCGCAAAAGTTTCTGTAACATCATTAAAGTTTAGAGATCGGGCTATAGAATTTTCAATAGGCAGAATAGCCATCGAGTTTCTTAAATGGGTTTTCATTAATTTTAGTTTTGAAAATGATCGTTCAGCACTAGCTGTAGTCACAGGAATTACAAGAAACAACATTGATGCAGTACATATTTCAGGAAAGCTGCATGACATAAAATAATTTTTTATTATTAATTAATCAGCAAGTTCTCTGGTACATGAAAACTTCTCTATTTCGTCTTTTATACCGCGTTTACACCGACCGAAATCAAGTAGATTTAGTGAGATGATTAAATAAATCTCCTCGAAGTTTCACCGCCAGTGAGGAGATTTAGTTTGACACTTCCACATTTTTCTTGTGAAATTTGTAGTGTTTTGATGTTCTGTTTTATTTTGAACCTATAACAAAACATTCTTGAACTAGAATCCATGCTTTCCCTTGCCTCTTTTGGTTTTTTTTTTATAAACTAAAATAAATTTTCAAAATCAAAAAGTGTGCAACATAACGAAATCAAACATCGCGCACAACAACGAATTGAACTCACTTCGGAAACGCTGAAAGATTACTAAATTGTGCTAAACGGAAAATGGCACAAATGATAACCTGTAGGTGGAGAAATTAATCTACTCGTGAGAAGATTTGGCAAATGTATGGTAAATGCTGTATATTTAAGCAAGATTTAGGGCTACATCTTTTCAAGTCGCTAAATCTAGTAGATTTAGTTCGGTGTAAACACCGTATTAAAGTAAATCGAAAACTGAGAATTTCCCTGGCAAATGATTCAGATATGTCGTTTTTATATATATAAACAAGTTCTAAGGCTTTTTTTAATAGATCAGTGTCATCTAAAATTTGTAATGTGGCAGGTTGCAAAACACTGAAATTGGAAACAATTCCATTCATTGGAAGGAAACGCGATTTCAGTTGATTAATAATGATGTCCAATACTCCATAAAATATGTTCACTTTGAACAAACTTTCTGGATCTTAGAGACGCTCATCTTCGCAAAGTTCTTCAAAATGGCGTTTACCCGTCCTCTGACGATTTTTAGAAAATTCAGGATTGAAAGTCTATTTTTTTGCTACACTATTTGCTTCCATTTTTAAATTTACAATTTCGTGTCGATACCTTTCCAATTCTTGTTGACAAATTTTCAAAAGTTGTAAGTCATTTGAAAAATTGGCTGCTTTAGACTGAAGTGCTTTAGAGGCTGCATCGATAGTTTGTAGAAGTTTGCAATGGAAAACCAATAGCATAATAAAATTGTAGTTTTCCATCTTCTTCTTGAGTGAAATAGCTTCATTTCTTTCATCTGATTTGCAATTTAACTGAACTGTTTTCGTTAGCGCTTTTTGGACTTCAACAAACCGAACTTTTAAAGCAAAAACAGCATCATAACGTCCTGGACATCTAATAGTGTTCAATGTATTAAATATTCTCGAAGTTGAAGACTCCCTTTCTTTATTAGATGTATGAAACTTGATCAAATATTCCACCTTTTATAGTACCAAAAAAATTCTAAGTTTGTTGAACTATGTCAAAAAACTTGTGCATATCAATAACCTACTTTAACAATAACCATTAAGTACTAGCTCGATATATTTTATGAGTTTTTGTACTCCACCATAGGTGCCTTTCATAGTGTTAGCACCATCATATCATTGTCCTCGGCACTTATTTAGAGGAATATTTTTGTCATTTATTGAATTAATAATTTGGTTGGACATTGCTAAGGCAGTTTGATGCTTAACTTAATGAAATCCTAAAAATGACTCTCTAATGACGACCGCCTTTGATATTCCATTATCATCTTTCTCGATCATACAATAACGGTAAAGTTCACATGTTTGATCAGTTTTTGAAATATCTTGAGTTGTATCGAATATTTATTCTATTTATTTATTTATTTAGATATAACTTAATACAAGTTAATACTTATTAAGACAAACGGAAGCAAACAATACAAGAATGGAAAAGAAAATAAAGAAAGAAAAGAAGAAGAAGAAGAAGAAAAAAAAACAAAATATATAAAATAAAATAAAATAAAGTCCGATATACGCAATGAAGAATACAGAAAACTTACTCAACTTAACTAAATTAAAACAAATTAATTATTAGTGTGAGAAAGTGAAATGACACAAAAGTGCATTAAATGTATTAAGTGTAATTAATGGGAGGAGATTTCGTCAGCGCACATCCGGAAAACCGAACGAACGTTGCCATTGCCATGCATGACCCGCAGGAGAGGGGCAGCCCGGTTATAAACCCTTATCATGCGTTTAACGGGCTCCATCTTACCAAAGTCCGTGTGACGGAAGCTGAGGAAAAACGAGCCATCGGACCTGAGTTTTTTGCCGCTAGAGCGCAGGACAACCTGATCGTGTATATATGGAGTGAAAATATGTCCCTGGACGATATCATGCATGAAAGATAAATCAGCCATAACACGGCGTCCAGAGAGGGATTGCAGGTTAATAAGTTTAAGCCGGTCGGGATATGGGGGAAGGTGAGTGGGAGCGGACCAAGGGAGTAGATTAAGAGCAAATCGGAGGAAGCGCTTCTGAACAGCCTCGACTCGCCTGATATGACCTGGTGATATGGCGACCAGACTTGGGAAGCATATGCCAGTATCGGACGAACGAGGGCGGTAAAGAGGGTTTTACGTGTGTAAGGGTCAGCGAATTCCTTAGACCACCCTGATATGAAGCCCAACATAACACCAGCTTTTCTTATTACGAAATTTATGTGCTCATGAAATGAGAGCTTCGAATCAAAGTGAACGCCCAGATCTAGGACGCAGTTCACTAACCCAACTGTGGAGCCATTTATAAAGGAAGTGTGAGGAACATAATTTCGCTTCCGATGGAAGCAGACGTGTTCACACTTTGCGATATTGAGTCTAAGAGCACCATAGTGATACACGATTAATGTCCTCTTGAAGCGCAAGATTATCGGTTGGGCTAATAACATTCTTGAATATCTTGGTGTCATCTGCAAATGTGAGAAATTCGGAATATCAGACGACCCTATGGATGTCATTTGTAGCAGCTATAAAAAGTAGTGGGCCAATGTGGCTACCTTGAGGAACACCGGATGACGCAGTGATACTATTAGAAAGGGAGGACCTAAACAGGACACGGTAGGTTCTATTACGAAGGTAGGAGCTGATCCATCTGAGGAAGGAGTCTGGGCAACTAGCCAACCTGAGCTTTAATACAATCAAGTTATGAGGAATGCTGTTGAAAGCATTACTCATGTCAGTAAAGATTGCTTCGACAGCTTCACCACGTTCAAGAGCATTAGTGGTATAAGAGGTAAAATGCACAAGGATGGTAACGGTGGACCTTCTTTTAAGGAAACCATGCTGATGTGGGGAGATAAAGGACGAGAGGAAGGGATAAAGTTTTCCGGCAAGGATTTTTTCAAAGGTTTTAGGAATGGTGGATAATTTGGCAATCGGTCGATTCGATGCCTCCGTCTTGGATTCTTTCTTATGAATTGGAATCAAGAATCCGGCCTTCCAGCACTCTGGAAAAATTCCTGATTGGATGGAGGAGTTAAAAAGTGTGCTCAAAGGAGGAGCAAGCGCAGATGCACATTTTTTAAGTATAATAGGTGGAATACAGTCGGGACCGGGAGAGAAGTCATCCTTGAGGCGTTATAGCTCTACTAGGACTTCTTCCTCAGTGATAAGGAGATCAGGGAAGTTGGAAGGTAAAGAAAACGGGGCAGGATTGACAGCCGTGAAATATTGTATGTCTGGCTCAAACTGACCGTCAGAGAAAGTAGCTGAGAACAAACTTGCGAACGAGTTTGATATAGATTGAGGATCATCATACTCCATACCAAGGAATGAAATGGACTGTGGATAGGAGTCCCTTTTGCGTTTCCTTTTAGAGTTCACGAAGGAGAAAAATAGCTGGGGGTTGGCGGTAAGGCTTCATTGCACCAACGATAGATATCTGCTATACTGAACATTGACCAACGAAACAAAGTTACTATAAGAAGCACAAAAGCGTTCATAGTCATCATGAGCACCGGAGCGAAGATATTTTTTCAAGTAAGCGTTTCGTGTACTCCTCAGAGATTTAACTTCACTGGAGTACCAGGTAGGCGAGGAGTCTGGGCGGGAAGGAGGAGAGTATGGAGTTGAGGTGGAGATGGATTCATGTAAGGCTGCGTAGAATGAATTGACGGAGTTTTGGGAGCAGTGGTCGTGGTATACTATGTCATGGCAGAAGATATTAAGACTAGCCGAAAGAAGATGGAAGTTAGTTCGGTGAAAGTTAAAGCGCGGTGGCAAAGGAAGGGCATGAGAATGGGTGGGCGTAGTAAGAGTGACATTAATGGTGAGAGGTGGGTGGTGCTGATCAACGTTGCAAAGAAAATTAGTGCTGGGAAAGACATTCACGCTACTCGGGTCATTTGAAAAAACCAGGTCTAGCAAACGCTGGTTCGAAGTTTTGACCGGGTTGATCTGGAATAAGTAGTTTGAGGAGATAGAGTCAATAAATGTAGATTCAGATGATCCGGAGAGGCATGTAGCCGTAAAATAATTGGTTTCCGAATCAGCGGACCAAACTATATTCGGAAAGTTAAAGTCACCGATGAGCAGTATATGATCTTTATCAGTAGAGGAGTCAATCAGTGAATCTAATATAGCAGCCAGTTGCAAGTATACATTTTCATCGGATCGGGGGAGGGGGGGGGGGGTATATAAGTGGTAATGAGGATAAGTTGTACATCGGGTAGCGAATTTTAATCGAGAGGAGTTCCAGGTGTTCACAAGAGGTGGTAGGTATGATGGATGCATTAAGAGGACCGCACAGCGATTAATACACCGCCTCCCCGTCGATTGGGGTCACCAAGGCAGCTGTCTTTGCGAAACAAGGTGAAATCATGCCCATAGATCTCTTGGTCATGGATATTGGAGCACAGCCAGGTTTCAGTAAGGGTCATAATGTCATGTGGTAAGGTGTGGGAAGAGAGGAAGGTTGACTGCGTCTTAGTACGAAGACCTCTTACGTTTTGATAGTAGATAGAGAGGGAGGGGAGTTTTTTCTTGGTGAAGAGGAGACTGGAGAAGTAACAGGAGCAGCATCTAGTCCAATGAAATTATTGAAACATACGTGGAGGCTGTACTCAGACTGACTTACGCTTTATTATATTGAAAAGAAAGACATAGGCAAGTACACACTTTCACGTAATTAGTAATGAATGGCGCTAGTAGCACTAAGTACTGATTATTTTTATATTAATTCTAACACCTCCACTTATAAAAATAATCTAAACTTTGGTTACCTAGAAATAGAGTATAGTCGTCAAACGATACTTAGAATACCTAGCCTTTTTACGAAATGGTTATGTTTTATGCGACTTAACCCTTTGGTCAGTAGGTCTGCAGGCATTTCAGATGTTGGCAGATAGACTATCTTTACCAGATTGTTAGCAACCGCTTCTCTAACAAAATGGTGACGCACGTCGATGTGCTTCGTCCTTTTATGGAATAATGGATTTTCTGTCAACCTCTGAGCGCCTTGATTATCATTATACAAAATTATTACATTATACATAAACATCTATAATTTTAGATAACAAGTTTTTTAAGTATATGGCCTCTTTACAAGCCTCCACTATCGCCAAATATTCGGCCTCTGTACTTGATAAGGCTATAGTTTGTTGTTTCTTACATTCATATGAGATAACGGTTCCTGAAAGCTTAAAGAAAAAACCTGTGTAAGATTTTCTATCCAAAGTGTTTGACGCCCAGTCTGCATCAACGAAACCTTCCAAGCTACAATTATCTTTACTAAACATTAGCCCGTAAGATTTAGTTTTACATAAATATCGTAGTATTCGTTTTGCATGCTTCCAATGAGTAAACGAATAGCAGTTATTGAACTGGCTTAAATAACTTACACTATAAGCAATATCTGGGCGAGTTAAAACACTTAAGTGCATCAAGCTTCCTATTAGTTGTTGATATGGGTATTGTTTACAAACATCTAGTCCTTTCTCTAGTTTTAAGTTACTTTCAATCGGAGTATCAACAACTTTACAGTTTGTCATACTGAATTTACTTAGAATACGATCTACAAACTTCTCTTGATCTAAGGAAATATAGCCATTCTCATACATTGTTACCCTCACACCTAAACATTGTTTTAATTGCCCCAAGTCCTTAATTTTAAATTTTGACATTAGCTCATTTTTAATCTCATTTACCATATTATTATTGTTGGAAAAAACGAAGAAATCATCTACAAAAATGGCTATTATGACCTGACTCTATTTACATTTTTTTTATATACAAACATGGTTCTAATTTTGACTTAACAAAGTTGGATTTTAATAAACATTCATTTACTCTTTCATTCCAGGCTCGCGCCGATTGTTTCAAACCGTAAATTGCACGATTTAATTTAAGTACGCAATTTTCTTCACACTCTAAATTCGGAGGTACTTGCATGTACACAGTTTCCTTTAGATATCCATTTAGGAAAGCTGTCGTTACGTCTAAATGAGTAATCTGGAAGTCAAGTTTAACGCTCAACGCAAACAGCAGTCTCAAAGTAGAATAGCGGAGCACTGGAGAGTATGTTTCGGTGTAGTCCACACCTTCTTTCTGGGTGAAGCCTTTTGCCACCAGTCTTGCCCTATACCGCTTTTTGTTGTCGCTTTCAAATTTTTTCTTGAAGACGCACTTGCACTGCACAATCCTGTCAGCTTCTTTCCTGTCTATGATTTTCCATGCTTGATATTCTTCGAAAGCCTTCAGCTCATTTGTCATCGCCTGTTTCCATTGTTCTTTCTCCGGTCCGTTGATTGCTGCTTCATAATTGAGTTCTTCATCACATGATTCTAGCTCGTCCGAAATACAGAGATTGGTTATGCCATACCTTTCCACTGGCTTCCTCTTGCGCTTACGAACCTCCTCCATTTGAACTTCTTCCTTTATGATAGGTTCTTTTTTTTCTCCAGATACTGATTGAAATGAATCATTTTGGGAACTCGATGAATCACAAATATATGTAGGATCGTTAGGATCTGTAATTGTATTTTCTGATGAACTTTCTTCTTTTTCTGAGTTTTCATCTTTCTCTGACATTTCTTCTTTATTTTCTCCCTTACTCTTTAATATTATGTGAGTTCTTTCTCTGACATTTTCATCTTCATTTTCCCCTGTATTATTTACTACTATCTGAGCTCTGTCTGAATTTTCTTTCTCCATGATTATGACATCTCTACTCGTAGTAATTTTTTTAGTTTTTGGATTATACAATCTGTATCCTTTCACGTTATCTGGATACCCAACTAGTATCAATTTGTCAGCCTTCTTATCCCATTTTTTTCTTTGAGTTTTGGGTACGTGCGTCATTACTTTACTTCCGAATATTCTGACATGACTTAAGTCTGGTATTTTACCTGTCCATCTCTCGTATGGGGTCATCATGCCTAATCTGCCGGCTGGTGTTCTATTTTTCAAGTATACCGCAGTGTTTACTGCTTTAGCCCAAAAGAATTTTTTTAGATTTGCTTCAAACAGTAAACATCTTGCTTGTTCAACTAGGGTTCTGTTGAACCTTTCTGAGACTCCGTTCTGCTCGGGGGAGTGAGGGTTGGTCTTCTGATGGATAATACCCTCCTCTTTTAGGAAGGTTTCCATCTCCCGTGAACAAAACTCCCCTCCGTTGTCAGTTCTCAATGTCTTTATTTCTTTTCCTGTTTGATTCTCAACCATAGCCTGAAATTCTTTAAAATGATTATATACCTGATTCTTTTCCTTTAAGCAGTAGACGAAAGTCATTCTGCTGGCATCATCCACGAATAGGAGAAAATACTTCGATTGACCTATTGACTTGGTCTCCATCGGCCCGCATAAATCCGAGTGTACTACTTCCAGTAGTTTTTTACTTCTATGGTTAGCTGATGGAAAAGGGAAACGTGTCTGTTTTCCCTCACAGCACACTTCACAATTCTGGATCGGTATGTCAGCTTTCTTGTCAAAAGAAACTCCTTTTACAGCACCATCATTCATTTTTTTTAACGACTTACTGTTTACATGTCCAAGCCTTCTATGCCATATCGACATTGCCGACAACAAATTTTCAGGTTTTATTGTATTTAATTTGTACACACCGTTAATCATATTCGCTATACCAATAAGTTCGTTCTCTTGATTATATATCAAATAGACATCCTTCTTGAACGTTATTCTGTTACCATTAGCTATCAGTTGGCTTACGGATAGTAAATTTGTTGTGAGCTTTGGTATGTACAATACATTCTTCACAATCACATCGTACTGAGAGCCGTTTACACTTGTCGTAATCTGTGTTTCTCCAACACTTACTACAGGCACAGTCGTTCGATTTGCGACTACTATATTTTTATTTTCAGGCACACGTCTAATTCGCTGTAAACATTTTTGATCTGACGTCATGTGTGCGCTTGCACCCGAGTCCACGTACCAGACTTCTGTGCTAAAATTCCCGTTGAAAAATGCGGCACTAAAAGCATTTGTATGTTTGTTTGCTTTTAATTCGGGACACTTATTTTTAAAATGGCCAATTTTTCTACAATTATAACACTTTATTTGTTTACTGCCGGTTGACATGTCATTTGATGTTGATTTCCTTAATGATCTGGCAACGCGGTGAGTGTTTCCAACTTTCGACCGTTCTTTAGACCAAAATGCAGAGTCTGTTCCAGTATTGCCTACCTCTTCACACATGTCAAGTAACTTTGTTTTTATGAAGTCAGCACTGATGGCGATTCCTGAATGTTCTATCGCCATTATCATCGGTGAAAACTTATCTGGAAGTCCAGCCAAAAGTAACGATCCTATCCACTCGTCTGTGATTTCAAAACCTGTCCCCTTCAATTTTTGCGCCGTCTCTACCACTGTTGTCATGGAATCACAGCTTTCAAGACGTATTGGGATCAGCGTTCGAAGTAAACTTATTTTTCGTTGATACCCCGTGTCATCAAACAACTGTTTCAATTTGTTCCATACACCATTTACTGTAGTCTCACTTTTGATATGCGCGTACAATGAGGAGTCAATAGTCATCACGAGTTTAGCCTTGGCTTTCTTCATCTCAACTTCACTGATTCCCGCTGGTAGGTTTTCAACGTCGATACCCTCGAGCAGCATAAAATTACTTGTTGCAAATGCCCAATCGTCATAATTCTCGCGGCCTTTGAGTTTCGGTACATTAGCTAGATAGCCCTATGTCGACATATTTTCTTTCGTAGAAAAATTAACACAATTGTATCAATAATTTTAGAAAATTTGGGACTGGGCCCATAACCTATTGAAACACACATGGAGGCTGTACTCAGACTGACTTACGCTTTATTATATATAAAAGAAAGACATAGGCAAGTACACACTTTCACGTAATTAGTAATGAATGGCGCTAGTAGCACTGATTACTGATTATTTTTATATTAATTCTAACAGAAATTTGTTATATGGCAACTAATGTCCTCCGCTGATGTAGAAGGCAAAAGCTCAGTTACAAAGATGGATCGTGTTTTAGGAACCGTCCTCAATGTACTAAGCGACAACCGTGAATTAATTCTCTGATTTTTATCAGCTGTGATTCCGGATGCCGTGGCGGAATTGGAAAGGACGCTGACCGATTTTTCCACCGGTGCAACTGCTTGAGTAGAGTTGAGAAAAGCGGGAAAGGTCACGGTAACCAGCAGTGTATCAGACAGACCGGTAGAACCCGAAGGGTTTAAAAGTTCATGGCCAACATTATTCGTGGAGGAACGTGGGTTAATAGGAGTAATCTTAGGGTGGGTGGGTGTACGGGAAGTTCGAGAGGACTCATCTGTAGAGAGGAAATGGCGGAACCATGAATGCTTGCCGCTTTTGTGAGGGTAGAGCCAAGCCTTCGCAGGTCCGATTCAATTTGAAGGAGATGGGAGGAGAGGGCACTCAGGGTGAACTTTCGGCACCGCGAGCAGTACCAATAGATTCCAGAGTCCTTTGAATCAATTCTATCAGCTATTCCGCCTGTGAAGCCAACGCATTTAGGGTGGAAGTATCCACCACAAAAACCGTGGCAGGATAAGAGCCAATCAGAACTTTTGTCCTTGCAGGTCACGGCGGCACAAACCAACGTCATAGTATCGATGTGAGATCCGTAATCCAGCGTAACCCTGAGTATAATATAATACTAAATTACTTTAGAATTGTAAGATTTACCTAAAACTTAGAAAGTCTAGTTGGGTAAGTTTTAGTTCATACAATAGTAAACTACTTAAGAATTGTACTTAACTTTTAGAATTGTATTATGTACTTAACTATTTTAGAATTGTAAGTGTAGGTTAAAACTATAGTAAATATAAATTTAAAATCTAAGATGAATAAAGTTCAAGCCTGGCAAGTCCTAGGTGTGCAGCAGTTATCGACAGTTCCGTGAAGTGAACAAATAATTGAACAGCAATTCAAGCCTGGGAATACTTGACTTAGCGACGGGACGTAGAATAATAGATTCCGTAGATATTTAACACAGGTCAGTTAAACAAACGGAAAATACTCACTTTGTCACGCAAAAAGATGGAAAAAATTATTTTTGAAACTAGAGAAAACTTTGTGATGTATAATATTTTGCATTAAAAACCTTTAACAATTTAATATATCTAAATATAACTTTTGTCAAATGCAATGAGACAATTGAATGTCACAGTCACTTTTAATTTTCAAATAAAATATTTCCACTTATATAAAGTTAGTATTAATCAGTTTCCCAAAAAATTTCTAATGGATCAATTTAACACTTGATTTGGTTTAAAATAGACTTAATTGGTTTAAACTGACTAACTTGAGTTTAAATTGATTTCACTTTCTAAGTTAAGCGAATAAAAACAGGAGCGATTAAAAGAGCGACTATACTCGACGAGAGGTCGGTGTCGTGAATGAATATGATAGAGTAAAATGGTGAGGCATTTATTTCATTTGTGAGTGCATTTTCTATTTTTAGAACCAAAACAGAAATGAGCTTATTTTCTATTTTTGGACTTAACAATTTGATCTGGCTCTATGGTTTACTTAAGAATTCTTGTAAGATCGGGTCGTATTTTCCTAATAACTCAACAATACTTAAAAAGTTTCCTCGGAAGCTTGGATCATTGCTATCTGCCGTTTCTCTGTGCCCACGAAAGGCTTAATATTTGCATTAAAAGCCTTCGATGTTATTCCTCATAGCCTAATCCTACTTAAGCTGAAACGAGCTGGCTGCCCCGAATCTTTCCTTAGGTGGCTCAGCTCCTATTTATGTAACCGCTCATACCGTGTTTGTTTTAGATCTTCGCTTTCGTACAGCTTTACTGCCACCTCCGGCGTTCCCCAGGGTAGCCATATCGGTCCTCTGCTCTTCATAACTGCCACTAACGACATATCAAGGGTTGTTTTGCACTCTAATATACTATCTTATGCTGACGACACTAAGATATTTAAAAATATCACTCATCCCTCAGACTCTTATAAGCTTCAGATGGATTTGAACCGTCTTTCACAATGGTGCTTTAAAAGCAAATTCATCTTAAATGTCTCCAAGTGCGAGCACGTCTCCTTCCACCGCAAGCGTAACTATAATCCTCACTCTTTCTCCCTTAATGGCTCCGCGGTTAGGACGGTGAACTGCGTTCTCGATCTGGGTGTCCATCTTGATTTCAAACTCTGTTTCCACGAGCACCTTACTCATGTGATAAGTAGAGCCAGTACCATGTTGGCGTTCATCACTAGGTGGTCTAGGGAATTTGCTGACCCATACGTCTATAAAACGCTCTTTATTTCGCTTGTTCGCCCTATACTAGATTATGCTTCCCAAGTCTGGTCTTTTTACCACAAACTCCATATTGCGAGAGTCGAGGCAGTTCAGAAGCGCTTTCTCCGTTTCGCTCTCCGCCACCTTTGTTATGGAAACAAGTGGTCGTTTTCCATAACAAAGGATCGAGGAGTGCTTTGAACAGAAGATCACTCGTCCCCTTTGATTTGCAAATTAACAAAAATTGGTCCACTTTTTTTTTGGTTTATTAAGGATTTATTCAATTGAACAATTTAAAGATTTTTGTTTGTACACAATTTGAAGACAATTTTCCTTTTTTATATTCGTAAACTTGTCCAAAAATCATTTTTGAAAGTTCAATTTATAAACACATATGTTATTTTGAACTTCTTAAATTTAAATTTAAATTTTAAGTTCTATATTACTTATTTATTTGAAACTATTCCAGTTGAAAAGAGAAATTTTTATTTTGTAATCAATTCGATGAAACAATTTGTTGTCACTTATTTTATTATTATGAAATAATTATGAAAGGAGTAATTTTTTTTATATTCGTAAATTAGTCCAAAAATCATTTTTTTTTAAAATTCAATTTATAAACGCATATTTTATTTTAAACTTCTTTTATTACAATTTAATTTCTAAGTTCTACATAACTTATTTATTTTATAACTATTCATTATTTTATTATTAAACTTCTTAAGTTGTTTTCAAATCATTTTAAAAATTCAAGTCATTCGTAAACTTGTTTTCAAATCATTTTAAGAATTCAATTTAAAATCACGTATTTTATTTTAAACTTCTTAAATTTCAATTTAAATTCTAAGTTCTGTATAACTTATTTATTTTATAACTATTCATTATTTTATTATTAAACTTCTTAAGTTGTTTTCAAACCATTTTAAAAAATTCAATTTAAAATCACATATTTTATTTTAAACTTCTTAAATTTCGATTTAAATTCTAAGTTCTGTATAACTTATTTATTTTATAACTATTCATTATTTTATTATTAAACTTCTTAAGTTGTTTTCAAATCATTTTTGAAATTCAATTTAAAATCACATATTTTACTTTAAACTTCTTAAATTTCGATTTAAATTCTAAGTTCTGTATAACTTATTTATTTTATAACTATTCATTATTTTATTATTAAACTTCTTAAGTTGTTTTCAAATCATTTTTAAAATTCAATTTAAAATCACATATTTTACTTTAAACTTCTTAAATTTCGATTTAAATTCTAAGTTCTGTATAACTAATTTATTTTATAACTATTCATTATTTTATTATTAAACTTCTTAAGTTGTTTTCAAATCATTTTTAAAATTCAATTTAAAATCACATATTTTACTTTAAACTTCTTAAATTTCGATTTAAATTCTAAGTTCTGTATAACTAATTTATTTTATAACTATTCATTATTTTATTATTAAACTTCTTAAGTTGTTTTCAAATCATTTTTAAAATTCAATTTAAAATCACATATTTTACTTTAAACTTCTTAAATTTCGATTTAAATTCTAAGTTCTGTATAACTTATTTATTTTATAACTATTCATTATTTTATTATTAAACTTCTTAAGTTGTTTTCAAATCATTTTTAAAATTCAATTTAAAATCACATATTTTACTTTAAACTTCTTAAATTTCAATTTAAATTCTAAGTTCTACATCACTTACCTGTTTGAATAGTGTATAACTATTCACTTTGACAAATTAGTTTCTATCTAATGCCAACTCGGCAGCACAACGTCCTTCTCAAAATCCACTGACTGCCGAACCAAAATCCCGCAGTTTATATCTGCATTGGGATAATGGCCGGACAGCGGAACTCCAATCCATGAAAGACCAATTCTTTTCCTTTCGATTCTATTGATCTTTCATGGACTGGGAGATGTCCATTGTCCAACTCAACTGATTCCCACGGAATCAATTGAGCCCGGCTGCAATGCACAAAACATCAATTCGATTTTTAACGTTCAATAGTTGAATTGATCGTTTGTGCATTTTGGGGGCGGATATCCCTGGGAACAACAGATGGCTCGTTGATTCCCAGGGAATCAATAGGGAATGCAGAACGGGATATGCAACAGTGAAAATTATTTTGCATGCATTTTTCTTGATCCCGTTATGCCACGCGCCGATGTTACAGGGTGGTTATGGTGCTTCGGAGTTTAGTTTTAATTTCGTTGGTATGAAAATTTATTTTCATAACACCTTCTATGGTCCGATCCCGTTCACCTTCCCTCCCTATGCGGACCGTCTTAAACTACTCAATCTACAATCTCTTTCTGGGCGCCGCGTCATGGCTGATTTATCTTTCATACATGGAGTCGTCCAGGGAGATATTGTCGCCCCGAACATCCTTAGCCAGGTTGCTTTGCGACCCTGTGGTAGATACTTAAGGTCCTATGATTCCTTTTCCCTTAGCTATCACCGCACGGCCTCCGGCAGGATGGAGCCAGTTACTCGTATGCTCCAGGCTTACAATCAGGCCGTCCCTCTACTTCAAGTCGCGGGTGGCAACACTATGACTAATTTTTACATTGTTGTTCTTTGTATTCTCTTTATTTTTTCTTTCTTTTTTCTTTTCTTGATTTTTTTTTGTTTTTTTCCTGTTTATCTTGTTATATCTTGTAATATGAACTTGTACTAAGTTGTAAATAAATAAATAAATATTACTTATTCATTGCTTCTGACGTCCATTCGATCGAATCTTCCTTCAAGTTTGAGACTACTACTCAATGAAGATGGGAAACTCCACTTTTACGATTTAAACTCATTCGACTTGTGATACTTTCGTTTCGTCGCGGATACCGTACGGGGACGTGTCCAAAACTAGTGGCGCATAGACCTACGCCGTCTACGCCCGTCTTCGGTGAGTCACCAACCAACGTAAGAGACGCAAGCAAAATTTAACACGTGAGAGCAGCCGCTCATTATGATTCACGGGCATAAGACTTACTCCACATTGAGGCACGCTTTCTACGTTCCGGCCTTTAACTTAACTGACGTCGTTGACCCGCTCGACATAACATCGGTATTGCGCTACCAACACCACATCGCTTCAAACATACAAACATACATAGGAATTGCAATCAGTTAAGCAAAAGATCTAGGAAATGGACAACCAAATCCCGCCCTTGATGCAAGGGCTCTCCAATTATCGTCATGCTCAGGCCTATGGAACCATGTTTTTCGTAATAATTAGAATCATTGGGGTCATTTGAATGGCAACAAGGATTCGTCGCTCATCCTCAACATTGCAAACACCATCAGATACAACCGTTGAGAATATTCCTGGTATCCAAGTCAACGAAGCTGGTCCACCGAAGCCTTCATCGTGAACGTTTCTTGAATGCCCCTCATTGAACGGCGAGGAGGATGCTTATATATGCGCGCAAAAGAATTCACCTTGACCCAACGGAAATGTCATTGTCCTAAGCATCGCACTTATGCATCGCGTTTCGACGACAAATCTAAGTTTTCGACGATGAATTACTCAAATTACTACATACCCTTTGTAAATGGTTAACTATCATTAGTCGCCAAGCCACGATTTTAAAAATTATAAGCAAATCTAAGCATTTCTTTTCAATCATTCCGGGCATAAAACAAAGGGAAATATAAAAAAAGGCTATAAAGAGAGGTAAAAAATTAAAACCTCCTTACAAACGCCTTATAATGGCCCCCATTAAATAGGGCATCTGAACTTATTTTAGTATATATCATACATAAACCAACCACAATTTCTATTCATAGACTCAACTCGGCTGATATTCTTAGTGAATTACAATATTTTACTATTAATCGGCTCTTGTTTTTACATTTCAACCAGAGAAAAGATCTAAGATCGAAAGTATGCTTACAAATTTAAGTTTTCCCTCACTGATAGGGGAGTGATGTGGCAACAGTCTACTAAAAAACGAAATTCTTCTGGTAGACGGATTTATTTGCCATATACAAGTTATGCTGAGATAGTTCTTAGATCTTCCTTCCAAGCTTCTCTACTTCCTAGCAGAATTTAAGGAAGGATGCTTGTCCACATGCTTTTTTCATTGCAGCGTATTGCTTCTCTTCAGTGACGATGGAATCGTTCAATTATTCCATTGGATTGAGGAAGAAAAGAAGATGTAAATGCATCGAAAAATGAGATTCAAACTAACTTCCCCGATCTGTTGTTATTTGCAGAGAAGTACTGAATGTTCAAATCCACCAAGAGCATGTTAGATACTATTGGTAGTTTTCTGAAGGAGGCATTGTGACTTTGTCAATAAGCATATGTTGAAACCTTGACGAAGGTGGTAGAAATGTTCCAACTGGGGATGTGACATTACGATTGATTTTTGACATTGAATGCAATCTTTTCTGATTGATGGTCAGACAAAACGTTTTGTTTATTTGTTTTGTTATGCTTCTATTGTGGTTCTCGGATGTGACAAATTGTGGATTGAATTAAAATCTTTTCTTTTAAATTGATTATGCCCGGTTTCACGAACGATGGATAGATAAATTTAAGCCAAAATCTGTGGATAAACTCTAGATAACTCATTTTCGCGTTTCACGAAAGTCGAGATAGATAAACTGTGGGATAAACTATGGAATAATAATTTATCCACGCGATTTTCTCGAGATAAATATTTATCTATTGGATAAAGTGACAGTTCAAATTAATTTGGTATTTTAGTATTATATCTTTGAAATTGTGTTTATTTTTGTAAATAAGAGGCTGGCAGCTGCCCTACCTCACCCCCACCCCCCTTGAAAATGCATCTCAGTATCAGGAATGCTAATGTAGCGGTAATACCTACTTTGATAAACAAAAAAAAAAGTTGATTAAATCGACAGACCAATTTTATAAAATCGTACTATGTGAAGTAGCATACATTATATAGAAGTTATGCATTGTATTATGCTGCAATGTGTAAGTTCTATGTCTTATTAGCATAACTACGTGAAAAGGAAATGACCGAAAGGTCAGCGGATTGAAATAATGGGCAGTCCGGAAAAATGGATGAAAGAAGCCGGACGAGTGAATTTATTGCGAAATTGGGGATGTGCGTGCTTTTAAATTATAGGTATACCATCACATATAAAGAAGAGAAAAGAAATGTGTTGAAATAAAGGATAATGCGACTTAGTTTGATGAATGCATTATTGCTTCGTCAGGGATATTATGACGTGGTTTGAATAAATGCAGAATCGCTTTGTCAGAAACAAAGGATATTGCGATTTAGTTTCGAATAATGCATTATCGCGTCAAGTTAAACTTAGGATATTCCGACGTTGGTTTTAGAGTGACCTAAGAAATTCATTATCACCGTCTGGAGCGTGGTCTTAGGGACCACAAGAATTATCGCGGAAAATTATCTTAAAATGAAGAAAGCCGGAAGTACGCAACAAAGGAATATATGCGCCATGTAATGATATATAAGCATGCCTGGGTAGGAGAAGGACTCAGTCTTAATTTGATATTGCAAGAAATAAAACATTAATTTAAAATTTAATCATTTGAATTTTCTGTGTTTTCAATAAGAATTTTAGTAGAGAAAACGAAATGGATATACGTATAAGGAAGTTCTTCAAAGGTTAGTAAGAAATGTTTACTAGCTATAACAATTTATTTATTTACCTGCTTACCTAGATTTTATTGTTATAATTTTTAGTACCTACCTTCGCATAGATTATAATAGGAACTCAATTTAATTCATTAGTATATTGTATAACTACGTTCTTTCGCTTGATTCGCTTCGCTCTCAGTAATGAAGACACTAATGAATACTTTTTGAAATTTTTCGCCTAAATTTCATGGGATTCTGCCTGCCGGTCCTCCGGTTTCGGCCTTGGTCGAATTGACCCACTAACGAAAACTTTTAATCTGACATTTATTTCATTAGTTTTTCAGGAACGTTGAAAAGGAAAAAAGAAGATAGTGGCGGTGAAAGTGACAATGGAAGTGAAAAAAGGTCGAGAGTGTAACACAAACTTCTATGGCAGTTCATGGTCCCTCTTACGTAGAAACTTGTTGTTTACCTGAGAATATTTGTGACAATGATCTAGGCAAATTGGTAGGGCGAGCTTCTTTCATGACCACAAGTCAAAAATTGGATATACTGAAACGCTGTTGGCTACCTACTGAAAATTACAATTTTGCTCAAAACGCCGAAGCCGCTCAACTGAAAAGAAAATTTAACCACTGTTGCCTGAAAACTTATGCGCCTTGGCTTCTTTATTTTAAACACCTAAGAGCGGCATTATGTTTATATCGCGTTCTCTTCCCTCCAAAAATTGTATTAGTTTCAGCCGCTTTAAAAATATTCTTAAATACTGCAATAAACATGTCTCATCACAGTATCATCAATCTGCAGTCATCGATGCAAAGAACTTTTCGGAGCAAAAGCCAGTTGATGCGATGATGAAGACGGCTCACCAGAAGGATATAGAAAACAATCGAAAAATCATGTCGAGTATAATATCTGCTGAAACCAAGAACTGAATTTGGTGATCGATCTTTGAAACAGCATGTAGAACAGGTGTTACGAAATTAGGCCTTCCGTAACAGGGGATCAAGGAGTGCTTCGGTTAAGTTCACTTGACCCCTTTCAATAAGTTAATCAGTTCGTTTCCTTAGTCAAAGACTAGCACACTATTGCAAGATCCTGGGTTATGTTCTTATGACGTAGGTTTACTATTTTAAGACTTAAACTTTAGTCGTTAGATTTAAGACTCAATTTCGTAGGAATCCTTTTAGGTTATTTTAATACATCATCATTCAATGGTCTTCATATTAATAATATTATTTAAGTCCTCGATTTTTCCATTTATTTTTTATTATTACACCCCTTTTTCACAAAATAAATTTATATTTAAATTCGTAAAATCCTCAAGTTCACAATTCTAGTTCTCTATGTTAATTCGTAATTTTCGTCTAGTTCGCAATAGTATATAATTCATGGTTTTTGGAAATATTATTGAAGTTCACAATTTTGTGTTCTCTAAATTGATTCGTAATTTCTCTAGTTCACTAATAGTATATAATTCATTATTTTTAAATATAATATTGAAGTTCACAATTTTATGTTCTCTGAATTCAGTCGTAATTTCTCTAGTTCATTAATTGTATATAATTCATAATTTTTAAATATAATATTGAAGTTCACAATTTAATGTTCTTTATATTCATTCGTTTAACTTTATATTCAACTTCTAGATAAATTTGGCAGCACGACGTCCCCTTCCAAAATCGACTGTGTTCCGAACCAAAATCCTGCAGTTTATATCTGCATTGGGACAATGGTCCGAAATTTATTTACATTATTTACATTTATTTTACAGTTACATTTTTATTTCAATTTCCTGTAAATTTTCGTGGATGAAAATTTATTTTCATAATACAGGCCAGAAAAATGCCACCTATACCTTCCCACATATTCAAAACGTAATTTTCAGTTTGTGCGGTTTAGTCGTTAAGAGGAAAATTATACAGGCAGCAAAGAAGGCTTGTGCTTATAGTGTCATGGCAGATGAATCCTGTAACATAGCTTGAAAAGAACAGCTTTGCATAGGAATCCGTTTTTATGACCAGGTTGAAAAGAGGATCCGTGAAGAATTTCTTGGATTCGTAGAGCTGACAGCCATGGATGCCAAAACTATTGCATCGGTAATTGACAAGGTCCTAGAAAATGAAGAACTTGAACCTGATAATTGTCTTGGGCAGGGATGTAATGACTGTTCTACTATGGCCGGGAATATTGGTAGCGTTCAAAAGATATTGAAAGAGAAATATAAAAAAGCCTTGTATTTTCATTGCGCAAACCACAGACTTAATTCAATTGTAAATGATTTAAATCAAATTTCAGAAATACGCAACACGATTGGCACCATAAAAGATATTATAAACTTTTTTCGAAAATCTTTACGGAGGAAGTACGTGCCAAATATTCCAGCGTTATGTGAGACACGCTGGTCGCAAAAGTATAAGAGTATTGCCATTTTTTACGCTCATTTTGAAGAAATTGTCAATGGACTCTCAAATATTTCCAGAGAAGGGAATGAAGCAACAAGAAAAGGTGCTTATCAGTTGCATTGCGCTGCGACTAATTCAGTTTTCATTATATGTCAAATAATCGGGCATATTGGAACCTGTTGCCAATGCGTTACAATCAAAATCTATCGATATGTGCACATGCATGAATCATATTAAAGGTATAATTTCTGTTACAAATGACCATCGAAGCAACGCAGACATAGAAAGCCAAATATTTTAGATAATTCAATGAGAACCAGAAGGGTAGCTGCACCCTTGGAACTGATATACAAGTACCACGCATTGTACCTCGCCAACAACAGAACTCATCCTCGTGTCATGTTACATTCCCCCCTCCCCCTTTTGACGAAAGCATGTACCTGCGTCTTTCTGCAGTACTCTAATAAGTAGTTAAATCCACCGCTGATAAAAATCATTTGATGCTCTCAGGGGACTTTAACCTCCCCCACATTGACTGTTCTTTTGATTCGGAATCTAACTGTCTCACTTCTTCCAATCCCACCTCGCCTTCTGAAGTCTAGTTTATAGACACCCCAACCTTTTACTCCCTATCCCAACTCAATAGCGTCAAAAACCAGAATCAGCGCCTGCTTGACCTAGTGCTTTCCAACGATCCTATTAATGTGCATGTTTTCCCAGTCCTCGAGCACTCTGCAACAACGACAAACATCACCCTCCCCGTTTGTTGGGTTTGAGTCTTGAACTATTTGCAATGAGTAGTTTTCCAGTCTCGTTAATTTTTGAGTTGGCAGAACCAGTAGTAAGATGCACGAGAAGTAAGATTGTAGTCAGAAGAAAAAAGTCAAGTCAGATAGCCACGTGCAGAAATCCAAATTTTAATAAAGGCTTAATTAACAAATAATCTAAGTAGTTTATTTGAAATATTAAATAATTAAAATAATACTTTAGTTTGTTGTTCTTAATTGTAGTGCAGAAACTGATTCTTAATAAAAGACGATACGTTGCTTGATCTCGTTAAGAATAACCTCAAATATACAACACCCCTTTATTAGTTTTTCTTTTTACACTAACACCCATTCCTCCCCATTCCATAAACTGTGTCCCTTCTCGCATCCTTTTTATCTCCACACCAGCACGGTTTCCTTGAAGGTAGGGCCACCACTACCAACCTAGTCCAGTTTGTTTCCTTTTCCTTAAATGTTCTTGAGCGTAGTGAAATTGTCGAAGCCGTTCTCACGGACATGAGTAAGGCCTCTGACAGCATTCCTCACAGGCTCATTGTTCTGAAGCTTAAAGTATGGCTGCCCTGATTCCTTCCTTGGGTGGATCAGCTCTTATCTATGTAACCGCCCATATCGTAATTGTTTTAGATCTTCCCTTTCCTACAGTTTTATTGCAACCTCCGGTGTTCCTCATGGCAGTCACATTGGTCCACTACTACTCATAGCCGCTACAAAAAATTTATCCAGGGTTGTTTTGCACTCCAAGGTGCTCTCGAATGCTGGCGACACTAAGATATATAAAAACATTACTCATCCCTCTGACAATCTAAAAATTCAGCTCGATCTGAATCGTTTTTCTGAATGGTGCTCTATAAGCAACTTTATTTTAAGTGTATCAAAGTGTGAGCACGTCCGTTTCTGCCACAAACGTAACCATATCCCCTACATTTTCTCCCCGAATGGCTCCGCAGTCAGGTCATTGGACTGCGTCGTTGACCTGGGTGTCTACCTGGACTCCAAACTCTCTTTCCTTGATCATATTAATCACGTGTTGCGGCGAGCCGGCGCAACGTTGGGGTTCATCATTAGATGGTCCCGGGAATTCGCGGAACCCTACGTATCTAAACGGCTCTTCACCTCCCTCGTTCGTGCAACACGGGAATATGCCTCCCAAGTCTGGTCTCCTTACCATAACGTACATATTGGGAGAGTCAAGGGAGGGTAGATATCTAAGATCGAATGTACTCTTTGCCCCTAGCTACCACAGAACAGACTTTGGCATGATGGAACCCGTTATTCGAAGGCTCAGTGCTTACAATCGGGATGCGCCTCTTCTTCAGTCCGCATTACTAATGCCATACTAATGCCCGGTCTATCTTTCGGATCTGTGCCTATAGTACGTCTTCGCTTTAGTCTTGTTCCGCTCAAGGCTTCCCTGATTCGTTTGGACTCATCTATCAATTTATTTTTTATCTGACACTATACATATTTACTTTTTTATTCTGTGAGTGTTTATTACACTGTTTTTCCTTGTTATATCTGTATTAGTGAGCTTGTTCTAAGTTGTGATTAAATAAATAAACATCGGTCCAATCACCCTGCTGAGACTCCATGCGATATTTGGAAGCGATTGATTGTCATTCCTTATTAAGATTCCCTATGAGCCACACTGGAGCAGCGTTTTGGTGATCAAAACCTGCTTGCATTCGAATTGATTTCGATACACCCCAGCACAATATTGAATATGTTGTTAGTTGATTTCAAAGAAAAAGCACAAAGTTTCTGCCTATACTAATAATAATAATAATAATAATAATAATATAAGCCTTTATTCAGACATGGTATTACAATAAAACTAATTACAAACTACTTTATATTTCAATGCTTAGCTAAATACCTATATAATTATGTTTTACTTATGTGGCGACTCAATATGTGAGGAAACATGAAGGGAACAGAAAATGTGCTCGGGATAGCGCAGTGGTTAGAGCATCCGCCCGGCAAGCAGAAGGTCCGCGGTTCGATTCGCGGTCACGAGCATACGACATTTTTCTCCTTTCATGTTTCTTCAATTGGTGATCCCGACGTGATTTGAACACGCAGCAACAACACTCAACAACAACAACAACAATACGAAACTAAAGCACGCAGCAACAACACGCCAGCAACAACACTCCGCAACACGCCAGCAACAACGCTCTGCAACACGCTAGCAAGGCACACGGAATAAGCAACGCACTGGAAGCAAAACCCTACAACGTGCAGCAAACTTAGCGCCCTACAACAGTCGCCAACAACATCACATAGTTCGATCTCGGTATATACCCTCAATCTAGGGGGGGAGTACTGTGGCGACTCAATACGTGAGGGAACATGAAGGGAACAGAAAATGTGCTCGGGATAGCTCAGTGGTTAGAGCATTCGCCCGGCAAGCGGAAGGTCCGCGGTTCGATTCCCGGTTACGAGCATACGAAATTTTCCTCCTTTCATGTTTCTTCACTTATTTTAACTTTATAAATGATACTTAAATTTGAAATTAATATCCAACTTATTATTTTGTCTGACAGTTTTTTCCCCAGCATGCTTCTATTCATAGCATTCTGACAAGCTAAGATTTTTTTATTTTGGACTTTCGTTAGGGACCACGTTTGACATCCATATGTCAGTACAGGCATAATACAGGGGTTATAAAATTTTCTTTTGATAGCTATACTTATTTCCCTATTTCTCAATATTTCCTTCAGACTCCAAAATCGCTTCCATGCATTCCCAATACGTCTTTCCGTTTCTTTTGTTGCTTGATCTTTCAGTGATATGGTTTGACCCAAATATACATATTCATCGACATACTCAATTGTATTTTCCCTAATGCATATAACTTCTTTTGCACCATTTATCATAACCTTGGTTTTTTGTGTGTTCATTTCTAGTCCTGCTTTTTTGCTTTCTGTCTCCAGTTCGTTTAACATTCGTTCCATTTCAATCTTTGTATAAGAGAATAACACGATATCATCTGCCAATCTCAAATTGGACAGATTTTCCCCATTTATTGTTAAGCCGCATTGCTCCCAGCGGAAAATCTCTTCTAAAACAGCTGTGAGTAATTTTGGTGACTCTGGATCGCCCTGGCGGACAACTCTTCCTATCTTCATTTCTTTACCTTCTCTTTCCAGTTTGATCCTTGTTGTGCTATTTCTTTAGATGTTCTTTAGTATTCTAATGTACTTATATTGAACACCCTGATTCTTCAGTGGTTGCCATATCGCTTCATGTTCGAGAGAGTCAAAATCCTTACTGTAGTCTACAAAGCAGAAGTAGAAGGTCGTGTTATATTCCTTGCTTTTTTCTAAAACTTGTTTGACTACATAGATGTGATCTAAAGTAGAATAACCGCTCCTGAATCCTGCCTGCTCTCTTGGTTGATTCTCATCCAATATCTTGGTTATACGGTTGAAAATCACTTTAGCAAAAACCTTATAAATATTGGTCATTAGGCTGATAGGTCTGTAATTATTTATGTCGTCTTTGCTCTCTTTCTTATGCAGTAAGACTATTGTTGATGTTGTCCATTGATCTGGGATTAATTCACTCTTCATAACATCATTAAATATATATGTGAGGATAGGTGCTACGATATCTTTATTTCCTATGAGGAATTCATTGTTATGCATATGTTTAGCACCTTTTCTTTTGTGGTGCTAAACCATGCAATTGTTCAATCGCTGAGGGTACACTCCAGGTCGACATCATTTGTTTATACAAAGACGAAAATAGCACGGACTCAAAGATCGAATGGTTGTTCGTTTACAACTTTTGTTTTATTAACACTAATACTAATACAAAATTTTAGTAATAATATTTAACAATCTAGCCTTATTCTAAACATGCGCTATGAGTCGAAACGTAGGTACTCTGCCGGGGGTTTTTCTTACTTTTCGACCGCTTCTTCTCCTGGCGGTACTTTCTTCTGTTATTATGGAGGCGCTGGATCTCTTTTCCCAACCGCAATCGTTCTTCCTAACCCACGGCGGTCAACAATTGGCGCCGGACTGCCTCGACTTCCCTTCTAAATCTTGCCTCCACCCCCGATCTGTATTTCGCCGACGGTGTTTCCTTCTTTGGAGGTGTGTTTTACCGCTAATGACAATTCCGCCTGGCTCGGTACTCCTCCAAGCTTAACGGTCTCGGACTCACCTTTGGGTCCCCTAGGACCCCCTCTAGTAAACGACTTGGCAAATTCGAAGTGGGGCGTATTCCATGTGAAACGACATGTGTACTTCGCGTTTGCAGATTTGAGCCGATAGGTTCCTTGGCACCATGTTCGGTCATTCCAACCCGGGCCGATAGTGTTCGGTATTTGGATCTTCGCAATGTTAATTAGTAATTACTTACTGGGTTACTGAAGTCTAGGTCCCGGTAGCTGGAGGCTAAGTCCAAGTTTCTTCTGGTTCTGCGGCTAAGTCCGAGCTTCTTCTGGTCCTGCGGCTAAGTCCAAGTTTCTTCTAGTTCTGCGGCTAAGTCCAAGTTCCTTCTGGTTCTGCGGCTAAGTCCAAGTTTCTTCTGGTGGATTTCATTTGTCGCGGGTACACCTCAGGTAGTCGTTTCTCCAGACTATCTTGTCATCCAAATTTCCCCGTTATTTATCGGAAAATTTTGTGCCGAGTACACAAAAATTTTCCGATCAATGTTCTATCGATGGTCATTGTCATTGATCGTCACGTTGCCATATTGCGCTTCCGTCCTGGTGGTGCCACCTAGTGGTTGCTGGCGGCTGTGAGTAACCTGCGCTTACAAGATCATTGCTGTTGTATGGGTGCTATAATTGTCTATAATTTCGTCACATTGTTTCTTTCGTTGGCAGACGTCAATTGCGGAATGGAGCAACGTGTCGCAAGTACTTTTGGTTAGTATTAATTTATTGTTTTCATCCCTTTTTAGGTTTTTTGAAGGAGGACCATCACATCATTGGTAATTTTATCCGAACCTGGGGCTTTATCCGTTTTTTGAGATGCTATTGCCTCCTCTACTTCCATAAGCATTATTTCTGGTATCGTGTCGCCTCCTGAAAGGTCTGTTGGTTTAACTGTTCATTGGCTTGTGTACAAATTTTGAAAGAAATTTGTGGCTAAAGTGTTAATGTCTGACCGTCTGGTCAAGCTCTTGCCGCATCTGATTTTCATTTTAGGCATCCAATCCCGCTTTTCTAAAATTTGTTTGGTTGCTTTCTTAGCTCCACCTGTTTTCTGGATGCATTCTTCTAGTCTTTCTAATCTGTATTTTTGCTTATCCCTCCGTATATTTATGTTAACTAGGGGAACGCCTCCTGCCGCTACGCTCGCCATCCCCCGCCGTTCGCTACGCATACTCTAAAAGCTCGCGCATGGCTCTATATATACAGTAGCATTGTAAGTAAAAAGGTTATTTAGTTCAGACTGTAGTAGCAATCTCTTCAGCTCATTTTGCACGTCAAAGTACATCTATATTGAATGAGGCCCTATCTATAATGATCGAAAACCTTGCGGTTGCGGATCTTAATAGATCTTAAAATTTTCTCATACAAAATACTTTTTGTAAGAATTCTTTCATCTTCTGCCAAATAACCTAGGCCTTGTGTTTCAGAAGTACATATAGACACGCAATCGATCAAAAGATCTAACTCTACTGGCTACAACATACAATTAACGGTGAGAAAATATAAGTAGTTTGAATAAGATTCCTTCTTTTTGAAACGTTTGGGATTTGTGGGATTTATTAAATTGTCATCGCAAAAGTCAGAATGACGGGAAATTAAGTTTTTTGAAAGCAAAAAGACAGAAGTGTACTTGTATAATTAAGGTTCATTTGTGGTGTCAAAATACGTGTGTTTCGGAAAACTCCTGCTAAAATCTCACAATCCAAACAATTTTCTTTTGAATTTGAACTAAACGAATAGGTGTACCATCGACCAAGCAGGTCATGTCCCGTACTCAAATTACGAATAAGCAAAAGTATGCAATTTGGTTTTGGAAGTAAATTTGTGGAATCGGGAGCCCACTTACATCAACTGAGTTTAAAAATTCGACTGGAAAATTATTTTCCTCTATATAATCATCGCTCAAGATGTTATCGGAACTCAATTATATTCGTTCCTCTCCGGACAGACTGTTAAAGATTTCTGCATCGAAGAAAGTGCAGTTTTCATATTTGGGTGCTAATATAACCGAATTGAGAATATCGTTAGACTTTATGGTTTCAGATACATTGCCATAAGTATCTGCAACCACGAAGTTGCTAACTAAATGGGAAGGTATTTCAATAACATCTTTGCTGTAATCTGGTAATGTGAACGAATTCAACGAATTCAATCCCATGAGGTGAAGCTCTCATGTTTTGGGTAAAAGTTATTTTGTGGATTTTGAAAATTCGGACCATGAAGTAAGGCAATTCACAATAAGTGGTACGGGTGTACCGTGAGATATAGCTGACATTATTCGTCAAAAATCTCAACAGAGTAAAATAGTCGTACCTCCAAAATGGTTAGTTGAAGTACCGAATGAATCATTTACTGAACAAAATTTCCTAAATAGCTAATAAAGCACGGTTATATGAATCATTTTCTGAAGAATTTCTTAAAAGTCTTCACACATGAACATTTTGAATTCACTCCACAAATCAAAAGCATTTGTAGGAACGTTCATACCACAAATACGATATGGCAAATAACTCTCTTAACTGCTGAGAGGACTTACACTCTTTTACTTCTAATAAATATTCACGCCAGGCAAAAAGCAAAAGAATGAACATATGAATATTGTCAGTGATATGGCTGCATTTGCCGCTCACATTATCATTGACATAGATATTAGGTTTGAGTCAAAAGAATGCATGTATTTGGCATAAATGGTTGGTTATTCAGTCGAACGTATGATCTATGCAAATGATAATGTTAAATAAGTATGTTCTATATTCTGGTTTTGTCCTATATTTTAATTATTTTGGTTTGTGCCCCCAGTAGAAGATTGATCCATTTGGTTTGATTGTCGACTTCTTTAGTACTTGCCATTTATCGGGGACACAAACCAAAAAATCACATATGGTTGCATACTTCCAGGCAAAAAGCAAAACAATCACATGCAAACATTCTTCCCAAAAGCATCATCTACGCTATACTTGTGCTCAATTCACACATACTATCCCATTGAATTTTTTAATTTCAATTTAAAATTAAACTTATTTATAATTAAATTAAAGAAAAAAAATTAGGTGATGCACATAGAGGAAAAACTAATCTTTCGAATTGTATAATTTTTATCCTGCTAAGTTTACCTGGTTACCTGTAAAATAGATAACAAAAAAGCGTGTCGCCCTATTATATATAGATTTGCTTACTAGTTTCAGTTATGCTCCTTCTTATATCTTTTGTTTAATTCGGCTTACTAAATAGGTTATTTCTAATTGCTAAGAGATTCTGTGTGGTTTCTGATAGCCATGGTGATCTCTTTTCTCGTTTTCCAGATGTATTCCTTGTTCTGTTCCTTATCAAAATTTCTATAAATTTGTTGTACTTATCCTGCAAGTTAAGTTCTTTAGTGTTATCAATGAAGTTTCTCACCTTCTCTTTCAATTAATTTTAATTTTCGGGTTAATTTTAAATGGCCGTTCTTATTTTGATTTCACTTCTAGTTTGGCTCTGAGTGCTCTGTGATTGCTGTCAAAGTTAAGGTTATTTATAACCCTACAGTCGTTGAAAGATGTACTTCTGTTAGAAAGAATATAATCGGTTTCGTTTTTGTAACTACTATCTGGAGATTCCCAGGTTCACCTATTTCCAGTATCGTTTCTGTATTGACTGTTTAATATTCTTAGATTGTGTTGTTGTGCCAATTGGATCAATTTCTCTCCGTTTCTTCAACTTTTACCTGAGCTATGAGAGCCTAGCACCATTTCTCCTCCAACTCGTCTGTCACTAATCTGTTCACTAAAATCTCCCATAACTATCAGATTTTTACCTGTGTGGTTTCTGATTGACTCTGTAAGAGTGGAGTAGAAGAAGTCGATTTCGGTGTTAGTGAATTGCTCCGTTGGTGAGTATACTTGAACGACCGACCACAGTTCTCCTGATGGCGGCAGTTTTATGTTTAGTATTGCAATACGCTCTGATATACCGATGATTTCGTTAATATAACCCTTTAGTTCTTTCCTTATTAAGAAGCCTTTTCCATGTCTACCTGGCGTATCTGCTTTGAAATAGAAAATGAATTCTCCAGGGTCTTCTATGATTTCTCCTAGACGTCGCACTTCACATAGTCCTATGATGCTCCATTTAACATTTTCTCCATTTCGATCATGAGTTCTGATAGTTTTTCTTCTTATCTTAACGAGAGTGTATTATAAGAAATTATGTGTAGCACATCTTTGTGGCGGGGTTTTTTGGGTGTTTGTTGTACGTTTTTGTTTGGAGGGTAGTAGTCGTCTTCCCCCACGGTGACTAGTCGGCTTGGGGTGCATTTCTTCTGTGTCGGTTTCGATATGAGTTGTTTTTGATTAGGTTTGCTTTTGTTGCGGCTGTCGAGGGCAGTTAGTGGTTTTTTGGTGTGTCTGACAGTGAAACAGACCGTCCTCTTACTACAAAATTTAATAAATTAGTTTTTTTTGTATCCTGTGCATTTGTCGCATTTGACATCTTTTCAATGTTTGGGTTTGACTTCTTCTTTGTAGATGATTTCGGCGAACCATTCTGTTCTCTCTTCCTTTTTTCACGGTTTTGGTCATTCGGTTCTTTAACAATAAGCTTATCATATTTTATAAATGTTATGTTTCCCTTTTTTTTTTCTGTCCCATGGCTCATGCAGCATATACCTCAGGTTTTTTCTGAGCCTGCCACCCTTTAACAGAATCCTGGGTACGCCCTTGCATTGCTTAAAGAATGAACACTTGTTAATTCAAGACGAATTGAAATCGGCATCTTGCCTTGCCTTGACAAGAATCAAATTCTCAATTTAAGCTTAAAGACGGCGACTGACACATGACTACGTTCACCTTTAAATTTTAAACATTACATGGCGATCCTAAAAGATACTAATATCTACTCAGCTTAAAATTATTCGGAAGTCTGGTTCCAGTTTACAAATGCAAATACAGAAGAATACGTTCCATTGAATATTGAAGAGGCACAAACAGCACCTCCATACCTCCCAAAAGGCATAAAACAAAAAATTACATTAGAGCAGTACTACAAGCGAAAACAAAAGGAACTCAAAGAAAAATTAAAGGAGGACCCGCCATCAGGACCACGACCCTGGAAAATACACCAAACAGACGAGAAGGAGAAACACATACTACCATCTCCAGCTAGATAAAACAGCAAAGAAAAATACGCGGAAAACTGGTGAAACAAAGACTAGAACGAGCATATTTTAAAATCACTAAACGATTATATTAAGGAATATGTTTACAAAATACTTAAAAGGATAAACTGTTCATCTGTTTAATAAATTTTACATAACATTAATTACACTGTGTTTTGAGGGAAATATGGAAGAGAGATTAGCCTCCATAAAGAGAAATTTAGAAAATGCAAAAAAAAACCTATCTTAACCATACAAACAGGAAACCATTTCATCCAAGTTCAAAGACCTAGAATTTTTAAAGCAAAGACTTAAATAATTTTTGGAAAACAACGAAAACAAGGATTTTATAACAGAAATTCAGCAATTTGAAGAAAATTTAAAACAAGTGACAGAAATACTAAATCAAATGCAAATAGGAAACAAAATAGGAAATCAGACAACCAATATGGCTTTTTTCAATATTGAAACTGCGTTCGAAACCATACCCATATTCACCGGGAACTATATAGAGTTACCCGGCTTTTTCAAAATAACCGAAACAATATATAATAACCTCACAAACGATGCTAAGAAAACATTAATCGAATTCGTCTGTTTTCTCAAACTAAACGCTTATATACGAACATCCATTCCCTCTATTTCTACAATCAAAACTTTTGAAGAACTGAAAACAAAATTAAAAGAAAGATTAAAAAGCCTTTAAACTTACGGGTATTATGAAGAAATTGAATCATTAGGAACTATCAATCTTCTTTTAGATTTATTGGAAAAATCCACAAAACCATAATTTCCATATAGTCAATTCCAACTTCCCCCCCCCCCCCCCTCAAACAGACGGCATTCTAGGCAGGGATTCCTTAACAAAATACTTCTGCAAAATAGACTATGAAACTCGCACTCTCACAATGAATATTAATGTATTACCTATGCAGACACACCTTTAATATTTGATTCAATTTATGTTCCAGCGGGATCCGAGATAATCTGCCCAATTAAACTAAAGCTTCATGAAGATAGCGTTATTCTTAGCAAAGAGCTTCAACCCGGCATTTTCTTAAGCAGCATTTTAGCACGTTCTTATGACATTTGCCACATAAAAGTTCTCAATACAAACGAAAACGAGGTAAACATTTTCAAGTTCGCAATATAAACAGAACATCTGAGTACCTTATTTTAGATAATGGTTCAAAATATCTATACAATAACAACCACCGCTTCACGAAACTCCTTAATGGATTAAAAAAATCATATACAGAAAAATGTGCCCTAAATTCACATCATAATAGACAATTCACATCATCATAGACACTGTCAATAAATAATTTCTGCACACAAGAAATAAATTTAACAGATCATAATGCTGTATACATCAAAAACTATAAGTTGCCTAACTCATATTTTTAACAAATAAACAAACAAGTTTAAAAACTTCTAGAAACAGACATTATAGAACCATCCATTAGCCTTTACAATGCACCATTGCTCATAGTCTCAAAGAAGTCCAACGAAGACTCAAAGAAATGTAGACTAGTCGTTGATTTTCGTCAATAAAAATGTTTCCAATGATAAATTCCCACTAACACGTCTCGCGGATATTAGGCAGAGCTAAATACTTCTCAACGCTCGATATGACAAGCGCATTCCACCAATAATGTCTAGAACCAAACCCGCGTCCTTGTACAGCATTCTCAAATTCAAACGGCTTCCTTTTGGACTAAAAGTATCATCCAACAGTCTTCAACGAATGGTCACAAAAGCACTAAGCGGACTAGATTTGAAATGCTTTCTTGTGCGTCGATGACATAATTGTTTTCGGATGTAGCTTAAAACACCAAAACGACAATTTAATCAATGTCCTCAGAAAATACAGCCCAAAATTGAACCCAAGCAAGTGTAATATCTTAAGAACAGGAGTAATATATCTCCAATATTTAATAACCAATGAAGGAATAAAAACTGGACAAAGCTTCTCTGGTTTGTGACTATATAAATATTGTAATAAGTTAGAAGTGGTGAAGTATACCTTAAAAACTATAACTTTTTCATCAGCTTTTCTTAGAACAGAAATAATTTCTAACGAATTAACCCTTGTAAAAATGCTGTTGTTAAATTTTCTTTCTGTAGATTGTTTAAGTAATTCTTTGCTATAAATAAAATAAACCTTGTGCTATTGATACTTTTGGAATGAAACAATATTAGTTTCTATCTTTCGATTTAAACCTTAGCTAAGTTGTCAATATTTTAAGGACGAGTGTGCTTAAGTGTTTAGTTCAAATTGCTATAATCTTGTGGACATATGTGTTTGAGAATTTTTAAAAGTTCTCGTACAACAGTTGCTGATAATTTGTTATCTATTCGTTTTACAATACAAAATCAGTGCAAACCTATTTAAACTTGGTAAGAAACATTGATTGATTAATGCTTGTCCTACAACTTATGGTAACAAGAAAGATTCGCTATGGGCACCACAGTAGTTCAACGAGCGACTCAGGTGGTTACCCTATAGCTTTTACCATAAGTTTACATTACTTGCATTATGTGGTTGACTTCTACTAGAAAGTTTCGCTGCGAATCATTGCAGTAGTCAAGCAACGACTCAGGTAATAATGTGGTAGCCTTAGAAGTTAACATTTCCTTACACTCAAATATGAAGATCATAGTGTGTCAAAGAATCACTCTAATTCAACGAGCAACTAGAGTCAGAATTATGTTCTTACTGACTGCATTTAGAAAAAGATGTACTTAAATGGTTTGTGAAATCAATACTAACTTTATTACAGACCTATCAACCAATTACTTACCATTTAAAAATTACGAAGAAGAGCCATTCAATCTACCTTAAAAATTATCTATCTCTTTTTTTTTTATAAAAAACAGACCCTTCTAAAAACAAAGTGATTGAAAATTATCCAACACCAACAAACGCGGATAAAGTGAGACGTTTTGCAATTATTACAGACGATTCGTTAAGAACTTTGCGGAAAACACCAAATGTTTAAACAATTTATTTAAGAAAGGCCAAAAGTTCAATTGGACCCTAGAATGTCAAACATTACTCAAGCAAAAACTAATGGCACCCCCCATTTAACAATACCCTAACTTCAACGAAATTTTCATTCTAACGATTGAGGCATCTGAGCATGCCCTGTGAGCAGTCCTCTCACAAGGTGAAATAGGGCAAGATCTACCAATATGGTATGCAAGTAGATACTACTCTTACTAAACACGAAATCAATAAACCAGCTACCGAGAAGGAACTGTTAGCTATTCATTGGAGTATCAATTTATTCAAACCCTGTATGTTCGGTAATAAATTTATGGTCGTAGACCCTTAGTCTCATTATTTTCCTACAAAAAACCATCTTCTAAACTAATGAGAAAGTATCTGGATTTAAGTGATTTAGATTTTGAGATTATTTATAAACAAGGGAAAATGAAAACAAATGCTGATGCCCTATCCCGCATAAAAATTGGTTCCGATTTACTCAAGAGCATGATACCCGCAAAAAATAACCCATCTTGCCACAAAACTTTAGTGTTAACTAGGGCCACGAAAAATAAAATCAATAGCGCCAGCAGCGATAAAGGAACCGCTAAATCCTCAGAGCCTGATTAACTCTTCATACGGGATTGCACATTGCTAAACGTCAAAAATGTAAAAAAAACTCAATTTTATAATAATGAGCAATCATGAAATAAATGTATGCAAAAAAAGAATATATATCGATAAAAACAAAGAAGAAGTAACAGTACTATGAAGTGAAATGCAATCGACCTCGAATTGATCTTGGAGAAGCTGTCATCCAAATAAAAGAGGGAAAATATAAAAGAATTAGCGCTGTAAAGTATATATATTGAAATATTTGAACATGTTCCGAGAGAAGAATTTAAGGAAATTTATAACAAGTTGCAACGTTAAAAGGATAAAAGTAGCTCAATAAAAATATTAATATACAAAAGCCCCCAAAAAATTTTTTACACAAAAAAACTTACACCAGAATTTCACAATTCGCGACATGGCGGTCATTTTGGGATCAGAAAAACTCTTTTTAAACTTAAACAAAAATACATATGGAAGAACATGAATAAAATGGTGAAAAAATTTGTCTTAAACTGTCATTCCTGCTGTCTAAACAAACCGTTCAGAGATACGAAAGAAGAAATGGCCATAACTGACACACCAAATACGAGTTTTGAGGTAATCTCAACATACACAGTAGGTCCCTTACGCATATCCAATAATTACTGTTACATATTAAGGATACAGTGCGAGCTCACTTAATTCATTACAGCTCGCCCCATGGAAATAAAGGATGCAAAAACAGTAGCAACCACTTTATTCGAACAACTCATCTTAAAGTATGGACACTTCAAAGTACTAAAATCTGATAAAGGCACTGAGTCCAAAAATTAAATTAATGAAAATCATCTGCGAAATACTACAAATAAAGCAAATTTTTTCAAGCCCTTACCATAATGAAACATTAGGTTTCGTTGAAAGAAACCATAAGGTCCTGAACGAATTCCTTCTCGTTTACACAAATCAATACGATTGGGACATATGGATTCCTTACTTCAGTTCTTCATATGATACGACACCATACGTCGACATTCAATATAGTCCTTATGAATTAGTATTCGGCATACTTCCATACATCCCAAATGACACAGTAACAAAAACAAACTATATATAATCTAGATAATTACATATGTGGATGAATTGAAACATATGTAGATTAAATCTAATATTAAGCAAAGCGAAAGAATATCTAAATATAAGTAAACATAAAAACAAAAAGCAATACGACGAGAAAACGAATATAAGTAATTTTAGCGCAGTAGATTAAGTTTTAGTACGCAATACAGGTAGAAAAAAATGCGTATAGGATAGCAGAAAAATAAGGCAATAAATCCACACAAAATTCCATAGAAGTTACAAAAACGTAGGAAAAATGTACCTACCACAACAATATATCAAAAAAATTCACCTATAAAACATCAACAGCGGGTAACCCATTCAAAGGGAGATGGTATAAAGTTTCAAGTATAACAAGTTTCTTCTAGAATGCACAAATCAATTAATGATGATATTGAATTTTATGATTTTCAGTGAATGACCCAAACTATGAACTAAACAAGAATTAATTCGATAAAATTGATAAATAATTTGATGATGAACTGATTTTTCGTAAATACCCCTTTGATGTCTTTCCTAGGGTCGACGTTCGATACACTAATATTTTAGTATATGCAATTTTATATATGCTTAGTTTTAAAATAATTTGTAACATCCGTTTTTACTTAATTTGCAATATATATTTTTTACATAAGGACGAGAGGCATTGGCGCACCGACCGGCACTACAAACGAACAGGCTTCGGCAGACGAAATCATTCTTAATCCGGAAATACAATATTTAGTTCGAAGATGCACGAAGAGACACGCCTCGGTAAAAAGAATAATTGAGCTTTTTGACATGAAGAATCAAGTTGCACAATACCTTAAATGCAAGATTGAAAGGCTGAAAGCTGATTGGGCCAGCATTCAAAAGGAGAGCCTGAGAATACACGCAGAAACGGATAACCCATCGCTGCATGGGTTCGATCCAGAACAAAACGATGACCTGGACAATGGCATGCATGGAAAGTGCTGAACCATCGATACAGTAAAACTAGGCTCCTGGTCTCTTCAATTCTAGAAAGGCTGCTCAACCTACCAAGTGTGGCAGCAGATTGCGCAAAGGGTCTGAAAAGATTGTAAGACACTACGCAAGAGCGCATGCTGATGTTAGAGAGCAATAACATTAAAGTAATGGGATCATGGGACCCTATGCTGTTGCATATTTAAATGAAGAATCTGGACCCCGCGTCACGTACCAGCTATGAATAGTCTCTAGGCGCACCGAAAGAATTACAGACACTAGAAGGATTCCTGAAATTAGTCATTAGATACTCTAGGCTCAAAAACGACAAATTATACAAAACCAGGTCAAAGGAGCATGTACAGTCAGCAGCAACCTATCTCAATACATAATGTGCGTTAATACCCATTAGATGTCCTAATGCGAGAAGTTTATCAATTCAAAGATACCGCAACGAGAGGCTATTATTAAGAAGCAGAATCTCTGCTTTAACTGTCTGAAGAAAGGACACAGGTAAGGCGAAGGCCATTCCAGAGGCTGCACGAAGTGCAATCGGAAGCATCATACCCTATTGCACCAAGAGCAGAATTTTAAGGAGACATCCCCAGTCGTAGTCAACATTGCTGCTCCGGTGCTAGAGACTAAGTCCAACTGCCTTTGTATTCCTAGCAACGACAATAGTCACGATAAAGAACAGGGACCATCAACCGGTGTAATGCAGAGCCTTATTAGACCCAGGCTCTCAAATAAACAAAACAAAAAACAAACAAAACAAAAATAAAATATGGCCCGAAATAATAACTTTGGCAGATCCTCATTTCAATAAACCGCAAAAGGTAGATATACCACTCTGTGCGGAAATGTATGAGGAGCTAATGCGAAGCGGCTAAATAAGAATGGGATCAAACTTACCAACACTCCACAATAGTGTGTTCGGGTGGATGATGCTAAGAAGGTATTGCAAAATCAACAAACAGAAGCCTTCGCTGGAATATCAAATGTCCAACTTGAAGAGAAGCTATTGAAGTTCTGGGAGCTCGAGGAAATTAGCTCAGAATCGGGTAGAGGAAAGATTTATAGTGAACCTCCCAATGCTAGGAACAGCAGAAGTACTTGGAAATTCAAGGGGAGTGGCCTGGAGAAAATACCAGAACTTGGAACAAACGCTTCAAAGAAATTCTGAGCTGGGCTAGGAGTATAAGAAATTTTTAGAAGAATATTTGCAGTTAGGGCACATGAGTGAAATCAATGAAAGAGAAATCCCGGAAACTCACTATTTTATGCCACATCATGGGGTTCTGCGACCAGATAAGAGCACAACTAAGCTCAGAGTTGTGTTTGATGCATCATGTAAGACAACGTCCGACATGTCCTTGAATGACATTATGATGAAGGGAGCAAAAATTCAGGATGATCCCATGGACATCCTGATTCGGTTCAGAACATACAAATATGCAACAATGGGAGATATCAGGCAAATGCTCCGCTAAATATAGGTAGCATCAGAGGATCAAGCATTTCAGCTAATAAAGAGTCCGCTACTACAAATTAGAAACCGTAACGTACGGTACGAAGGCAGGTCCATATTTGGCAACTAGGTGCCTCAAGCCGTTAGCTGAGGACGAAGAATCCAGTTACTGGGCGCAGAGGAAGTTAAGGACTTTCACATGGACGACGTTATAACGGGCGCCAGTACTTCAAGCGAGGGCATCCAAAAAAGAAACCAGATAATAGGGATGCTAGCAACAATCAAATTTGAGTTACATAAATGGCCAGCAAGTGACGAGAGACTATTGGAAGGAATACCGCCAGAATAAAGAGAAAAGGAAAAGATATTCTACACTGAAGATTCAGAATACATCAAAACTAAAGAACGAAAATCTTGCACTTTCACAACGATCAAGGAAACAACAGACCAAATACCCTGAGGCCAAATACCCAATTTTACTTCCACGAAAGGACTTTGTGTCAAGACTTATAGTGGAGCACTTGCACAAACAGAACCTGCATGCAAGACCACTAGCGTTACTGGCAATTACACGGCAGAGATTTTGGATCTTCCAAGGAAGGACGCTCACCAGAATTTTTACAGCGAAATGTGTTCAATGCGCGAGAAGCAAGGCACAGTTGCTCCACCAAAAGATAGGAAACTTACCCATGGAAAGAGTGATGCCAACAAAAGCGTTTTTGCCAAAGCGAGCAAGGCACACCTTTAATCGTTGCAGATGTTTCCCCTATTGGCCTTTGGAAACCCACAATTAAAAACATTCAAAAACAACGCAGACATATAATTTGAGAATTTAGGAACAGGACGGTTAGCGAAAAAAGAGTGGAAGATCATTTAAGATCAAACAGATTTATCACAACCTTTCGACATACCGGCAGGCATTTAGGACAACGCTTAATGCAGTATATGAACTCAAGCGCCAAACCAAGTCATCAAACGGCCTCAACAACCTACCAATGATTTACGACCAATTCGAACACAAGCTTAAGGAATTAGAAGAAGGGAACAAGCTACTATTTGGAAGGGAAAAACGCAGAAGAAGAGGCCTGATAAATGTCGTCGGAAATATAGCCAAAAAGTTATTTGGAGTGTTGGATGACAACTATGCAGCTCAGTTAGAAGGCACAATCAAAAATAATGAAGAACGACAAGACTATTTGCTGGATTTAATGAAGAATCAAACGTCCGTGATGGAAGCCTCCATTTATTTAATCAGAAAAGGCCGAAATAGCAAAAGTAATGCAGCTACAAACAATTCAACGCGAGATAGAGAGAATGGCCTCCATAACCAACAGCCACAACAACAGCCTAAGGATTCCAATATAAAAAAAGAATCCAGAATTGCCTTAATAATCGCACAACATATTGCTGTAATGATGAACAAAGTGCAAAAGAGACAGGAAACAATTATAGATATTGTAAACGACATTGCCATGCTTGAGCTATGAGAACTAACACAACACG